>CM060130.1:13837889-13857889 GCA_030522415.1 Channallabes apus
TGGAAAGATGAAAGGAAGGGAAAAGTGAAAGAGTAGGAGGGAAAGAGAGAAGCAAGGAAAAACCAAGAGAATGAGGGAAGGGAAACAAATGAAAGATTAAGAAATATAAGCGAGAGAGAAAAAAAATAAAAAGCAGGAAAAAAAAAGAAAGAATGGAAACGCAAGGCCAAAAAAAATTAAGGAAAGAACACAATAAGTCGAAAACAAAATTTAAGGACAGTAGCAAGTAAGAAGTTATTAAAAGTAAGGATGATGAAAAGAAAAAGTGGAAAAATGGAACAAAAGTAAAGGAAGGAAAAAATACAGAGAAAAGGGTAGAAGCACAAGACGGAAGAAAAGACAACAAATAACAACAGGAAAATATAGAAGAACAAAAATAGTGAGATGGCGAGTAGATTAGAAAGAGGAAAGTAGAGAAAAGGAAGTTCAAAACAGTGAAGGAAGGACCGAGGGATGAGAGGGGGAAAAAAAGGAAGGAAACAATGATGAAAAAGGATAGAAGCAGAAACACAGGTTAAACAGTAGGACAGGAAGTGAGAGACAGCAGGTTTGTCAGTGCTGGTAGGAGTAAAGTCTCACCTCTCGAGAGAATGCAGGAAGTTGGACACGCTGTTCCTGAAGTTTACATCCGCCACATGCAGCGCGCCGCTCACGATCCCCAGGATGGTGTCCGGACGCTCAGCCTACATAACGCAGGGCCGGTTGTTGTTTTTCCCCTGATGAAATGTGTGTAAAAGTCTACTGTATATCAGAGTCTACGGTGGTGTAAGAACCTGTTTACCTGCATTTTCTCGGAGATGAGTCGGTCCAGCCAGCCCGTGTCGATGCTGTTGTGCTGGAAGCTCTCGGTCTCCAGCAGCTTGATCAGATACTCCACGGTGGTCCTGAAGTCTCCTCTGATCGAGAGCTCCTTCAGAGCCACCACCAAGTTCCTGATTTAAAAAAAAAGATTAGAAAAAAAAAAGGAGAGGATACTGTAATGAAGATTATTCCACACACATTTACACAAGCAGTTGTACACGGTTACAGGATCGCACGTACGAGATGGCCTCTTCGCGGTTCTCCCCCCAGGAGAAGCAGTGACCGAACTGCGAGTCGGCGAACTCGTGGAGCCCCCCGGCGGCCGCCACGCTGAAGTAACCCCAGACGTTCTTGTTGCTGCGGAAGTTCAGCTCCTGCACCGTGCCCGAGCTCGGCTTAAAACCCTGAGGGGAAAAAAAAAACAAGCAGCTTTTCTCTCACATCCTTCCTTAAGTAAGGTAAATAATCTTATTATTCATATTGTGTGCTTAATGCATCCTTGATGCAGTATATTGACATACACGCGTACCTCATCTGGGTTCTCGCTGGTGATGCGAGCTGCGATAACATGTCCTCGCGGGGAGGGGGCGGTAGAGAGCGCTTTGAAGTCGATTGGGGAGTCTCCCCACGGCTGCACGCCGTACAGCATGCGGATGTCCTTGATGCGGTGCAGAGGGATTCCCATGGTGATCTGACACACACACACACACAAAATAAATGCACTTTCACACACTGCTTTATTAGCAGAGAGTTTGTTAGTTGGATTATTCTGGTTTCCATAGTAACGCCTTATATGGGGGAGTGATATTTTCTGTAATACTTTTCCGCTATGATCCCTTACTCCGTCTCAGAGTGTAACAGCATTAACCTCTCACCCGGATACACACTGACCCCAGAGCAGAACAATACACGCGTGTGTGTGTGTGTGTGTGTGTGTGTGTGTGTGTGTGTGTGTGTGTGTGTTACATCAAACAAGCGGTCATGATGTCTATTGCAAAACTAAATGATATACACACAGACCCACCTTAAATGTACACTAACACATTATTACACAGAACAATAGGTTACTTGCGTAACCCCGGTTCTCTGATAGCATTAAGTGAGGTGTCTCACTATGGGATACGCCCCTTCCGCGTATTCTTCAGAAGCCCTATTACATTACGCCAGCCCCAATTGGCTGGCAGATGTGACGTCGTGTCCTGGCGTGGCCTTCCCCCCCCCCCGTATAAAGGGGGCAGCACGACGTCACTTCGCTATTCAAAACAAGCAACCTCTTCCTCGCTTCACACAGCAAGGAGGGTGATCTGGTGAGACACCTCACTTAATGCTATCAGAGAACCGGGGTTACGCAAGTAACCTATTGTTCTCTTTCAAGCATACGTTTCGGTGTCTCACTATGGGATATCCTAACTCCCGTATTGTCAGATAGCCTGTCTTGAAGTCTGCCAACCATAACCAACACATTCAGGGCTGAACGAATTTAGTTTGTAGATTCTGTGCTTACACTCAGTACTGCGTGAGCTAGAGTCTGAGCTGTGACATCTAATTTATAAAATCTGGCGAATGTGTGCGGCGATGACCAGTTCGCCGCTTCACAGATATCCTGTAATGTGACTCCTTTAAATAGAGCCCATGAACTTGACATTCCCCTTGTTGAGTGCGCGCGCAAACGAGTTGGGGGTTCGAGACCCTTACTGGAGTATGCCAGCGAAATAGCCTCCACTATCCAATGCGATAAACGTTGCTTAGTGATCGGCTTCCCCGTGCGAGGTTTCATCCAGGAAACGAACAGCTGATCGCTCTCCCTTAAACCTCTGGTTCGCTCTGTATAGATGCGTAAAGCGCGCACTGGGCACAGTGTATTCAACTTTTGCTGCTCTGATGATGCAAAAGGGGGAGGATGGAAGGCCCTCAGCTCAAGAGGGCTTATCGCATTAATGACCTTAGGCATGAATGCGGGATTAGGTTTCATAACTACTCCTGCATCTCCAGACATGAACTGTAAACATGCTGGATGCACAGAAAACGCATGAATCTCACTCACGCGCTTCGCTGAGACCAAGGCAATCAATAGCGCAGTCTTGAAGGACAGTGCCTTGAAATCAATCTTGTCTATCGGTTCAAATGGGGGCGTGGATAATGCATCAAGCACCAATCCCAGGTCCCATGATGGGGTAAGTGGTTTTGACACCGGCAGGGCGCGGCGCGCGCCCTTCATGAATCTGCATATCAAAGGATGTTGGCCCACCGTTTTATTATCCCAACCGATGTGGCACGCAGATATAGCAGCCAGAAACACTTTTATGGTTGAGAACGCTCTGCCTTTCTCTATCATTTCCTGCAGAAATGAGAGAATCACTGCCACTGAACACTGAAAGGGAATCTCGTGTCTAGCTGTGCACCAGCGCTCAAACACATTCCATTTGCAGTCATAGAGAGACCTAGTCGATGCTGCTCTGGCGTTCTGTATAGTCTTGATGACACTGTCAGGCAGGCCAGTCTTACTTAAATTGGACCACTCACAGGCCAGGCCCATAGTGCCAGTCGTTCCGGGTGAGGGTGGAAGATCTCCCCCCCCTCCTGTGACAGGAGGTCTCTGCGCTGCGGGAGAGACCACGGTTCGCCGTCTAGCATATGCATGATCTCCGCAAGCCAGTGTTTCCCTGGCCATCTCGGAGCTATTAGTATTATTTTCAGACCTTCCTCTCTTACTCTGCAGAGAGTTGGTGCTATCAGCGCTATTGGCGGGAACGCGTATAGGAGAGTGCGAGGCCACTCGTGTGCTAGCGCATCTGTCCCCAGAGGCGCGCTCCGGTCCTTCAGGGAAAAAAACAGGTGACATTGGGCGTTGTCTTTGGACGCGAACAGATCCACTGTCGCTCTGCCATATATGCTCCAGATCTGTTCGATCACTTCGCTGTTCAGTTTCCACTCCCCATAGGAGGGATTTCCCCTGGACAGCAGATCTGCGCCCCGATTCATCACACCCTGTACGTGTGTCGCTCTCAGGGATAAAAGGTTGACACTGCCCCATAAGATCAGTCTGCGTGCTAGCGTGTGCAGCAGAAGCGATCTGAGGCCCCCCTGACGATTTATGTACGCTACAACTGTAGTGTTGTCCGTTCTCACAAGAACATGATTTCCTCTCAGAAAAGGAAGAAAATGTTTTAGTGTCAGAAAGACAGCTAGCATTTCCAGATAGTTTATGTGAAGATTGGTCATGTGCTGACCCCATCTCCCATTCACTATTCTGCCCTCGTGAATGCCCCCCCAACCGGATAACGACGCATCCGTTGTTATCATCTTTCTGTGTCGGACCACGCCCATGGCAACCCCTTCGATCAGGAAATTCGGGTGTCTCCACTGGCGTAGTGCTAGAACCGCCTCTGACGTCACTCTTACCCTTCTCCGTGAGTGACGTGCTGGGTCCAGCCCCTGAGACGCCACCCAGCGTTGAAATTCCCTCATATGCAGTCTGCCTAGGGGAATAACCATCAGGGCTGATGCCATCAGTCCTAGTAATCTGAGGCATGTGCGAAAGCAAACTTTGTGTTCTCTCTGAAATTGTGTCATGCAGGAGGTGAATCTTTTCACCCTGTCTGTGGAGAGTCGCGCTCTGAACTTCACTGAGTCCAGCGCCAGGCCCAGATACGTTATGGATTGTGTGGGAATTAAAACACTCTTTTCTGTGTTTAATCTTAGCCCCAGCTCCTGTATGTGTTCCATAAGCATAGCTGTGTGTTCTCTCGCTTCTTGTTCCGAGCTGGCTGTCACGAGCCAGTCGTCTATGTAAGTAGCGAGACGAATGCCTTTTTCTCTGAGCGGAGTCAGTGCCGCTTCTGTGCATTTCACAAATACTCTGGGACTGAGGGACAAGCCGAATGGTAGCACCAGATATTCGTATACCACACCAAGGAAGGCAAATCTCAGAAACTTCCTGTGGGGTGGGTATATGTTTATGTGAAAATATGCGTCCTTCAGGTCGATCGATGTAAACCAATCTCCCTGGCGCACTATTTTCAGGAGTGTAGAGTGAGTGAGCATTCTGAACTTGTATTTCTTTAGGTATACATTCAGCGCGCGCAGATCTAGTATCGGGCGGAGGGTTTGAGTCCCTTTCTTTGGAACGAGAAAGTATCTCGAGTAGAACCCGCTGTGGCTCTCTTCTGGCGGAACCACTCTTATTGCCCTTTTGTTCAACAGAGAGGAAATTTCCTCTTGAAGGACCCGTTTCAGTTCCCCTCGCACCTGGGAATGAATTATCCCTCTGAAGGCTGGGGGGGAAAACGCGAATTGCAGTCTGTACCCGAATTGTATTGTTTTCAATACCCAGCGGGACTGTGTGCATTTGCGCCAACTGCTTATCTGCAGTGTTTTGGCGCCATCGTGCGGCTGAATCTTGAACTGTTCCGTGGCCTGTACTGCGCATGCGCGAGCACTTAGCGCTGTGACAGTGTCTGTGCACCCCATCGCCTCTGTGAGAGCGAGAGCTCCCCGAGGCGATGTTATATTGTGCTTTATTGATATGTTTTTCAACATTTTTTGGGGAGATATTTTTTTTGGAACATATTGTTTGGGGGGTACAGTGAAAACTTTATTAGGTTTTGAGTGTAGCCTGTGCTTGTGACACATTGCTGCGTGCACACCGCTGCACTGTCCCATTTCCTCTTCACTGCCACTCTTCCCTTTTCCCTGCCGGGCTCTCCCCGCCACACAGAACAATTGCGGACTCTGGAACTCGTCCTTAGAACTTTGTGAGGGTCGGGAACTAGCGAACTGTGGTGCTGTTGGTTCCCTCCCTGACGAAAGACCCCGTCAAACGGCCTTCTTCTTCCTCCTCACTCCCTGAAGTTGGGGTTGAGGGTGAGGCTGAGGCGCAGGCTGGGTCGTTTGAGCTGCCGCTGGCTGATAGCTCTTTCTCTGCCAGGGAGCTCTCTGCTCCACGACCCCGGTTTGGCCAGCTGCACTCGTCGTCGGTCTCTGCCGTTTTGGAATGCGATAGCTGGGGGGAGGGCGGGCTGTGACCTGCGCAAAGGACTGACGAAACGGCGGGGGGGGTGCTGCTTGCGTCTTCCTGGGCATGCAGAGCTGTAGCGCTTCGTCATCCCGCTTCTTCTCCTCGCATCTCTTCTGCATGCGGCTTAAAGCCGAGCCGAAGATGCCTTCTGCCACCACCGGTGCATCCAGGATTGACTCTTTCTCTCTGTCAGAGAGATTTGTCAGGTTGAGCCACCTTCCTCGTTCCTGGATGACCATAGTGGCCATAGCCTTCCCCGCGGCTTGCACCGCACACCTCTGAAGCCTCAGGGAGAGATCCGTAACGACACAGATCTCCTCCCAATGTGTCTGACCTGGTGTGGTCGAGGCTTCGTCCTGCAGCTCCGCCTGGTAAGCGGTCAGCAGCGAGGTCGCATTTAGGGCTCTGGCACAGAGCGCGACTGCCTTGTATGCGCGTTCAGTCATGCTTGACTGAAAGCGCTCTGCCTTCGATGGCAGCGACGGATTTGCAGCCGCCGCGTGTCTCGGGAGCAGGTGCGCAGCCACTAGCTGTTCCATGGGGGGCATCCTGAAAAGTCCTGCCTTTTCCATCCCGTCCACGTCCAATGCAGACCCTCCCTGCACTGGCACCTTGCTAGTGAAGGGTTTATCCTTCCACGTCATCGCGAGCTCCTCCAAGAGCTCTGGGAAGACTGGAAGGAGCTGCCGTGCCGCCCGTTTCGCTCTCGGCAGCCTCTTGCCCTCGTAGCGAGACTTTGCAGTCTCCGCTACCACGTTTGGCCACTGGATGTCGAGCTTCTCCGCGGCGCGTTTGCACACGTCTTGTAGGTCGACGCTAAGGACCGGGGATGGTGCCCCGTCCATAGCTCCAGCGGCTCCCGTCGTGGCAAGAAGTTGCTCCGAGTGCGCGGGTGGGAGGAAAGGGGAGTCCTCGAACTCCTCCTCCTCCTCCGATAGGAGAAAGTCGGACTGGCCGTCTTCCTCAAACTCGAGCTCGCCTTCCTCCTCGTCAGTGCTGAGCACACCGGGCAGAGGAGCGCAGGCGTCGAGCTGTTCGCCCCACGATAAAGCTGCCGTGGTGGGCAGCTCTACAGGGATGGATACCTGTGGGGTGGTAGCTGGAGTAGGGCTAGGCGAAAGAAGCGGGTCGAGGCCTGACAGGCTAGCTTGGCGTGCCAGCCTGCGACGAAGACTCTTCTTGGTGAAGCGCGCGCAGTGCTCGCAGGCACCGGGGTTGTCGACCGCCAGTTGGGCGTGTTTCAGCCCGAGACAAGCCGAGCAGACCTGGTGTGAGTCCTTGCCCGAGATTTTGTTCCCGCAAACGCAGAGTCGCGCGTCTCCTCCTTCCCTAGCCGTAGCCGTCTGCATTGCTGCAGCCATAGTATAGATAGGCTTCTGGTGTGAAGCGAGAAGAGGTTTTTGAATAGCGAAGTGACGTCGTGCTGCCCCCTTTATACGGGGGGGGGGAAGGCCACGCCAGGACACGACGTCACATCTGCCAGCCAATTGGGGCTGGCGTAATGTAATAGGGCTTCTGAAGAATACGCGGAAGGGGCGTATCCCATAGTGAGACACCGAAACGTATGCTTGAAAGAGAACAAAAGAACTCTCTCACACACACACACACACTCACCTGCAGCTGTGCGGCGGGCAGGTTGACATCAGCAACCATCTCGGTGCAGGGGTGTTCCACCTGCAGACGCGGGTTCAGCTCCAGGAAGTAAAAACTGCCGTCCTGACTGTAGAGATACTCGACTGTTCCTGCACTGACGTAGCCCACCATCTTGGCCAGCTTCACTGCACACTGAGAGAAACACACACACACACACACACACACACACACACACACACACACACACACACACAAACACACGAATCATTACTTATGGTTTCGAATATAAATCTGAAACATATCACTCTAATGATAATTTACTTATTTATTTTGTTTGTTTGTTTGTTTGTTTGTTTGTTTGTACCCGCTCCATGTTCTCGAACACGTCGGAGGTGGCGATGGTGGCCGGCGCCTCCTCTATGATCTTCTGATGCCTGCGCTGAACCGAGCAGTCTCTCCCGAACAAGGAGATGGCGTTGCCGTACTGATCGGCCAGGATCTGTACTTCTAGATGCCGCGCGTGCTTGGCGAGGCGCATGACGAAGATGGGCGACCCGGGCACTTCCGTTTGCACCTGTAGTGGCAAAAAAAAAAACCTCAATATTTATCTAATGTCAGATGTCATTAAGTCAGGAACACTTTAACTCAGCTAGCTAGCTATCTAATTAATGAACGTTAGTTAAACAAGAGTAAACCTGGCTAACGATTAGCTTGTTCGCCATATCAGAAATTAATGTGTCGTAAGCAAAATAATCGAGTGTCGTAATGCATCCAGTTGCAGAGTTTCTCTTGCATAATTTTTAAATGTAATGCTTTTTCCAAAAACAACTTTTTGATTACGTAATATTTCCTTGGCACACCCTTTCACAGTGAAATGAAATCATCTGATCATCCTGCACATCTGACCTGTCGGAAGAGATTGGGGAAGTCATCTCCGCTGTTGACCTTGCGGATACCTTTCCCTCCTCCGCCCTCGGAAGCCTTGATCATCACCGGGTAGCCCACCTTCTCTGCAGCCTGTCGGACAGAACGTGCAGGTTAGACGTGCTAGCAGGCGGCAGGAACTAGCCATGAGGCATTCAAAGAATTTCAGCTATGTTGTTGTTGAGTACCTTCAGCCCGGCCTCCACGTCCTGGATGCAGCCCTGCTCATAGAGCTCGTTGGGTACGTTGATGATTCGCTTCTTCTGATCATTTTCCGACCAATCTACAGTTAATCCTTTTAATATATACAAAAACAGAAATTCTTAGATTTCAGTCGAATGGCTTCTCAAATTTGGTTTAAAAATGACTCAGCATAAGCTGTTTTAAAGATTTAGGGTTTTATGTGGACTCAACCCGATTTAATCAGTTTGGTGTTTTACATGATCACAGCCCAAGATATTTTACCGTTATGGGGCTCTATATAGACCCGACCCTATAACTGTCTCAACGTACAGTATATGGACTCAACCCAAGATATTGTCGCATGATGGGGCTCTACATGAACTCAACCCAAGCTATATTAGCACTTTGGGGCTCTATATGGACTTGACATGAACTATTTTAGGAATTATGTGGCACTATATGGACCCTAGCCATTTGTTTTTACCATTACAGGGCTGTATATGGACCCAACATGTTGGCATTTTGGGGCTCTACATGGACTCAACCCAAACTATTTCTGCATTTTGGGGCTCTACATGGACTCAACCTCAAACTATTTCTACATTTTGGGGCTCTACATGGACTCAACCCAAACTATTTCTACATTTTGGGGCTCTACATGGACTCAACCCAATTTTTTTCTGCATTTTGGCGATGTATATAGACCCAACCCAAAATACTTCTGCATTTTCAGACTCTATATGAACTCAACCTAAGTTATTCAACGATTATTGGGTCTACAGTATATAGACTCAACCCAATCCATGTTGGTATTTTGGGGCTCTACATGGACTCCACTCAAACTACTTCTGTATTTTGGGGCTCTACATGGACCCAGCCCGAACTATTTCTGTATTTTGGGGCTCTACATGGACTCAATCCACTCTATGTTGGTATTTTGTGGCTCTACATGGACTCAACCCAAACTATTTCTGCATTTTGGCGCTCTACATGGACTCAACCCAAACTATGTTGGTATTTTGTGGCTCTACATGGACTCAACCCAAACCTATTTCTGCATTATGGGGCTCTATATGGACTCAAGTTTTTTTAAAGATTATTGGGCTCGACCCAGAGTATTTTGGCACTACAGAGCTCTGTGTGGACTCTAATCAACATATTTTAGCATTATGGCACTATATACAGACCCGACCCAAAGTACTAGACAATTTTAGAGTTTTACATTTCATTAATTCCCTGTGAAAATCACCTCACCTGTTCCGCTCCATGGTAGAGTGGGAATGCCGGCCGTCTGAGCCACAATGGACGATGCAATCTTGTCTCCCAGAGCCCACATCGCCTGACTGGGAGGCCCTATAAACCGGAAAACCAGAAACCATCAAAACAGACCTTTAAGCATCAATAAAATGCTTCAGATAGACATTGTGAGTAGACGAACCCATGAAAGCGATGCCGTGTTTATGCAGGAGTTCTGGGAGTTTTGGGTTTTCGGAGGCGTGACCCCAACCGGCCCACACCGCCTAGCAACGAAAGAGGATTCATATGAACAGGAAGTTAAACAACCTGAATATAAATGATAACTGTAGAAGAATAATGAAACTTTACAAAGTCTATAGCGAATACCTGAACTGGAATACGCTTAGCGATGTCCAGAATGAGCTCTGCGTTGGCGTAGTTGTTATTGTTGGTTCCTCCAGGGACGGGTACATAATGATCAGCCATTTTTATGTACTCTGTGGACAACGAGGAAGAAAGAATGTGTTGAACCACTTACTTGGTTCTAGGTACATTATAATAATGTGCAAAACGAGGTCCTGTTGCTAGTGAATGGACGAGTCAAATCATATAATCTGTCCCAATCGAATTTAACAAAGAACCTTGAGGAGACCTTGTCCATTCACCAGCGGAGACACTTCTCCTTTCACGTCACTAATCAGTAGCTCTTTCTGTATTAATTAGGCCGCGCTCGGCCGTGACAAAGCCGGGCTGTACTGTATAAACTGACATAATATATTCAGCCTCGCCAGTGAATGGCATACATTCTTTTCCCTTTTCGTTGGCGTGTATCGCTCCCTCACCCGCATTGGCCTTCAGGTCCTCAGGGGTGACCATGACGACGAAGCGGATGGCGCGCTCGTTCCGAAACATCTCGTACGCCCAGCGCCGGATGGAGCGCATGCACTTTACAGCAGCAATCCCGTTATTAGCGATTAGCACCTGCAAAATGGATGTACATATTAAACAGGGTGTCTACGCAGAGTTCTGTAGTGAAGTTCTGTTCAGGGTCACTAGGCAACCTGGAATGACTTTAACCTCCGCAAACTCCTCATTAACAGAGATTTCCAACGTGATGCGATTTACCTTCTCGATGACTTTGTTTCCTCCGAAGCGGGTAACGAACTCGGCAGGTGAGGCCACGGTAAAGTCCCTCTGCAGGTCTACGCGTCTGCGGTCACGCCCCTGCTTTACCAGGTGCAGACCAGACATACTGGGCCTTAAAGGAAATAAAATAAAATTAAATAAATAAATAGAAATTAGTGTAGCATAGTGGAAATTTATTACTTAGACAGGGAGCTCTGGAATGAATCAAGTTAGACGGACATAACGCATCATCGAACAGGAATTATAAAGTATGATGTCATTCATTAAAAACTGTAACGTCTTAGACAGGCTGGTATTAACAGATATCTTATACAGTTAAACACCAGAACATAAACATGCTTATTTTGTCCGAAGCACTCGTATATCAAAGCGAATTTCCCAAATTAAATAAAAAGCGAAAATAAATTATAAATATATTAACCTGCACTTTAACTTTGACGAGACTCATGTGAGGGAGACGAGAGAGAGAGAGAGGCGGGGCGTTATTGTGCAGGACGACTTTCCCCATCACTAACGGAATCACTTCTCTCTGGAAACTTTTTCCCCTTTTGTGTGACTTTAACAAGGAACCTCTCTAATGACACTTTTTGCTTTTGCCTCCTTTTGAATATTTCACAGAAAAATGTGACGTTGCGTCGTTGTTGAACAGATTCATCTCCCACACCGCTGCTGCAATTTTTAACATTTACTTCAGTACAGTTACTGTACACTTGGACACAAAATCAAAAAATGCTTCACATGTGCACACACACTTGGTCACGATGTTACAGTAAACAGTACACACGCGAACGGATGCTGACTATACGAGTGACGCACATCCACTGGCTCAGTTGTGATCACGTGACGCTCGGCAGGTACTATACTGTACGTACTGCTCGTTTATCGAGTACATATTTACTGTCTTGCAAAACACAAAAGTTACTCGCACTCTAAGGTTTTATTGTGTATACATATATAGATCAGCCTTTCTGTAATAGTTCTTGCAAGAACAGTATTGTCAAGTGCATTTGCAAAATCCGTCCAGCACCATAATGAAACTGTCTCTCATGAAGGCCGTCCCAGGAGGACGAGACCAAAACCTACCTCTGCTGCAGACGAGAAGTTCATTTAGAGTTATCAGCCTGAAAAATGACCAATTAACAGCAGCTCAGATTAGAGGCGTTATGAAGTCTTTACAGAGCAGAAGTAGCAGAAACATCTCAATATCAACTGTTCAAAGGAGATTTTTTGGACGCCTTCAGCAAAACTTTACAATGTAGAAAGAAATAAACATCAGGAACCATCATGGAGTTAGAAAGTGATCTAAAACTTTTGAACGGTAGTGTATATGAACCGCCAAGCTCCTTCTTGTACACATTTGTTTGGCCACACCCACAAAACTCCATAAAAGGAAAAGTTGAAAGCAAAACACCATCGCTCTTCGCTCAATCTTCACAGTAAGCTGTCGACAATCATATAATGTTAAGCCGAGGTTTATATATATATATATTTTTTTAAACAGGATTTCCATGAACACTTTCCGCTTTCTTGTGTAAACATGCACGATTTGTTTTCCATGAATCTGCTTCATGTTTAGTCTGATAAATGAGGATCGCTGTCCTACAGTAAGTATACGTCATTCACTAATGCTTTCTTTTAGGAAGTAAAGGCTTCGACTTCATTACTTTACTTTTTATTACTTTTATAGTTTGTGAATGAAGCACTCAGTGACTTTATAACCAAAAATAAATAAATCCAGAAACTGTGTGTGTGGACTCTGCATGGCCTGATATTACGCTGTTACATCATCACTGGTATGTTGGTCAAAGGAGCCACTGAGATAGAGGCATGCTGTGACCCTCAGTAACCCCTAACACACACACACACACACACACACTGGTCTGTCTGTACTCTAATTGCTCAACACACTTGCTCCAATAGGAAAGACTGGAACACTGGGAGGGTCTCAACCTCGTGCAGGAAGAATTTCACGACTCGCTGAAACATACAGTATTGTGGAGAAGATTTAGGAAGGTGTGTGTGTGGGGAAATGATGTAAAGTAAGAATGCTAACTGTAAATCGAGTGTATTATTAACCAGTGTTACCAAGCAAGTATTATTCATTTCTTATGTATTTTGAAATACAGTCATTAACTGAGACAGAAGCAGCTGTTTAGGAGGATTAAAACTGGGTGAGGACCAGCAAACCGTGCTACTAAGGCGAGGTTGTTGAAGACAGTTTCACGTCACAGGTCCACACACATCTGTGAATTTTTAAAAACAGATTCTTCTACTTCGTCAGTCAGGACACTTTAATAAACTGGGTCAATCAGAAGCCTGGATAAAATTTCATTATCTATTTCGCCATGTAGAAGTCCGACCCGGTCTCGTCCAAAACCGCCAAAGTCCAATAAGCAACGATAACTGTCCTGCAATGGGCTGGCACCCTATCAGCGTTAACACGGTCACTAGCTTATGTTGTACATCCGCTATTGTGGATACAAGATATCCTCATAAACAAAGCTGACGTCAAATCGTCAGCACATAGACGATGACATCATCAGTACACAAGGTGGCGTTACGACAAGCCGGAATCTCTGTTTCCCCGTGTCCACTCAGAACCACTGAAAACCGAAAACGTTATGGGAACTCTTCACCCCGGACTGAGTTTTCCCAAACGATTTCACGACTGATTTCACAGCAGACTGGAGTTTCAAGCTGTTTTGAAGAACA
The DNA here is from genome assembly GCA_030522415.1 of Channallabes apus. NCBI lineage: Eukaryota > Metazoa > Chordata > Actinopteri > Siluriformes > Clariidae > Channallabes > Channallabes apus. The sequence continues at coordinate 13,851,502 of CM060130.1, forward strand.
ACAAAGGAACTCAATGTAGAGAAGAGTGATGGAGATGCAGCGCTCGGCTCGGGAAGCTGTGAAGGTCGTGGGGTTCGAGACTCAGCTTCACCAGGCTGCTGCTGTTGGGCCCTCGAGCGAGGCCCTTAACCCTGTCTGCTCCAGGGCCGATGTAGAACAAAATGCTGAGATATGCGAAGAATAAAGAATTTCACTGTGCGGTAATGTATACGTGACAAAAACTGAACTTATTTCTATTTATTATAACTTTATAAAATTGTTCATTTGTAGATTTGTAAATTTTTTCATTAAAGATTTTTACATTTTAGAATTTTCTTTTTCTTGCAGTAAATTATTTCTAAACCCTTTATATTCTATCCTATCTTTCCTTTTTAGTTTTTTTTTCCACTCCATACCATACTGTCTACGGTTACAATTTGAAATGTTTCGAAATTTACGTACTTTCCATTTTGTTAACTGGTATAAAAAAAACAACAACAACAAAATAAAAAAAACATTAACACTAATAAATCATTCTTACTTTAGATAATTTTTCACACCTGCACCGTACTGTATATATTATTACAGTAACTCATGTCATTAGATTAGTGTAGCTCCTACTAAGGCTACTGGTTCTGCAAACCTTTAGTAATTAAACAGAAGACGTGAATGATTCAGGTAAAAAAAAGTGAGGAATTTTATAATAAAAAGCACTGAACACAGAGTGAAGGTATTACTAAAAAGTGGGCATCCAGTCAAAATGACCCAAAGATCAATGAGGTAAAGAAACAACCCCGAGTGACAGCCAAAGATCTGAAGGCCTCATTGGAACGGTGCATCTGTGTTAATGAGTCTACAGTATGTAAAACATTGAACGAGGAGGAAGCCGCTGCTTGCTTAAAAGAACATTACTGCACGCCTCAAGTTTGTGAAAGACCACACTGACTCTTCAATGGTATTGGTAAAATGTTTTGTGTACTGATGAAACTAAGAGTGAACTACAAAAAGTGTCTGCTTTTGTTGCATCAGGGTTCGGCCAGCTTGCAGTCATAGAGGGGAAGATGAATTCTCAAAAACTTCTTCAAGATAATGTGAGAACGTCTTTACGTCAGCTGAAACTCATGCAACAAGACGATGACCCGAAACACTGAAGCAAGTCCACAACAGAATGGTTCAACCCAATAGAGTTGGAACGACTTGAAGTGAGTCGTACACTTGGGATGTTCAAAGAATATGACCGACCTAAAGACGTTTGGGATAAAATGGGCTCCTGAATGATCCAGTGCAGGTCTGATCCACAGCTACAGGTTGAGGTTATTACTGCCAAAGGGGGCGGGGTCAATCAGTTAGTAATTCCAAGGGTTCACTTACTTTTACCACTGCTATTTAGAATGTTGAACGTTGAGTATGTCCAATAAAGACATGAAAGATCAGAATTTTTCGTGTTATTATTTTAGGCACAATATATTTGTCAATACTCTTGACTTAGATGAAGATCAGATCACATTAATGTAGAAAATAAAGAAATAAAATTCCAAAATGTTCAAATCCGTGTTCTCAATAAAAATACAACAACAGAAACCTTTAGACTGACATGGCTAGATTTTTGCCCTCTGCCTTATCAAACCTGACACGCAGACCGGCGAGACCATCCGAACGTTATCTAAATGACCGCAATTCAGACGTCTGATGATAGCGAGACGAGGGAGCGAAAACAAACAAACACAGACACTGACCTCATGTTGTGCAGCGGCCCGTCCAGGCTTTCGAAAGTGCTGTCCGAGCTGAGGGACGACGGAGACTCCGAGCGCTCCTTATCTTCCGCCGTCAGCTCCAACTTGCCCAGCGTCTCGTCCTCGGAGTTGTCCTCCGATACGGATCCGAGGATGAAGTGTGAAGCGGCCGGGGGCTTCTCGGCCGAGGAATCCTGCTCCGCCATGGCCGGACGACACTGGCAGGCTCCGAACACTGATGGCGAAAAGAAAGAGGGATGGATGAATGAAATATTCATGGGTGATGAAGAAAAACTAAACACTCGAGTAATACTTGGGAAAGAAAAGAAAAAAATTACTCCAACCTTTATTTATTTATTCTTTTATCTCTCTAGAGGCGAGCTCCGTCCTTCAAGCACTCAAGGTGGAGAATTTAGAAATGAATTTGATGATATCTCGCGTAGCCTTTACATTTTAAGAGCCACCCAGATGATGGGGTGTTTAAGTCCCCACCTACTTCAGGCAGACCACACCTTATTTGGCTTTGACAGGATGGACAGTGTGGACTGAAGGTCACTACTGCATCATCACGCGATCAAAACGACACGGCGTATAAATGAGACGATTCATAGAGTCTTAAATTCAAGGACATGCTTTGGAATAAAATTGTCACTCTGAACATTCTTTACACCTTCTGTGTCACAGTCTCTAAAGGCTCTAAAAACATTACGTAAAATAAAGAAAAAAGTGAAATCTAGCTCTCTCTTAAGAAAAAATAACAACCTATGAATCTAAAAATAAAACCTGTCGCTTCATTCCTTCTACATATTGTCACTAGATTGAATGTACAGTGCAGCTTCACCATCCTATCATTCGCCATAACAAATATAAATAGATTTTTTTGATAAAGAGTCAACATTGAAATGTTTACGCGCTTAAAAATACAATAAACTTTCCCATAAATAAGCACGACAGGTTAATGAGCAGTGACTGATCCGATACGATTTTGGTTCAGGACCGACACACTGATTCTTCACAGACCCAATATGAGAACTATATTATAATTAGATTTTATATATAAATAACCCAATATTACAACCATACAATTTGACTCACTAGTGACTGGTTCAGCATTGATGTACTTTGATTCATACACTAATCCTATAGAGACAGGAATCATCTAGGTCACGATAACCACGTCCCAAATCAATTTGCGCTACACTTCTATAACTATCAGGATTTTATAAATATATCAATTCACTATTATTATAATAATATATTGTTTTTAGATTTTGTTAAAATTTTAAACAAACCTTTTTTTTTTTAAGCAAAGAATTTGTCCCGTACCACACCTGATGCCTTACTGCCTGCTAATGTGTGCATTTTTTTACCACGCCACCTGTAGGACTGTAGAGGAACTGCAACATTTTACAGTTTTAAATGTTAAAAATATTCTTAAAAATCTATTTTAGAAATGAGTTGCCGCACAATAGAATCACGATGCATCACTGAATCATTTTGCCTAGTGCTCCTAGTCTATTACTTTCATCGCAGTTTCAGTCACCATTTATTCCATATGATTAGAATACTCTTTTTGAGATCAAATATGTAGTGATAAAACGTGATTCTCAAATAATATGATACGGTATGTTTCCATACCATTACATTTCGATTCATTATTTATCCGATATGGTCCAGTTCGATTTGAGAACTGGTCATGTTGTTGTTAGTCTTTCGACTCTTCCCTTCGGTAGCGCCGCACCTACTGTAACTTGGCTAAAGTTTTTACACGCCAGATGCCCTTCTTGACACAACCCCTCGGATTTTATCCATACTTGGGACCGGCACTACATGGCATTGGATGGGAATTGAACCCAGGCCTTGCGTGTGGTAGGCGAAAAACCTCCTGCTGAGTGAAAACTGATTATGAACTGTTGTTTTATTCACTGTATTTAGGGTCCAAAGCACGATACGTTTTCCTAAGAATTATTTTTTCCACCTTTTGGGGATTTTGGGGGTACATGCTCAAAACCTAATGAAAATTGGCAGACATTTTGGAATCTGCTGCCATTAGGATGCCTGAGAGTCGCGTGGCCCAGGGGGCCCTCACACGAGATTTAGCTGCATAGCTCATACACACTTGCACGTCTGCATATAAAACTCTGTTCCCATTTAGAGCTCATTGAGCCGAACTGGACTGCATGTCCTGGGCTCAACTCAACAGGAGGTCAGTTATTTTTGGGTCATTAACAAAAAAAGCACCTGATGGATTTTGATCGACTCCTCCTAGGGAATTTAGACTTTTTATTAATTTTTATTACTTTCAGTTATAATAACAATGCATTACACTTTTTATTATATTTTAAAACATTTAATTATATTTTTATTGCATGATATTCGAGTCAGCTATTTATTTTGTTGAACAAATCTGCGACTTATTAATTACTACAAATCTTTACTATAAACATAACATATGTAACACATAGCGACGACAGAAAGTTCGTGACCTCATCCTGACCAATCAGAATCGAGAATTCGATATAATATGAATATATTAATATTCATGAGCAATGGGCGGTTCTGGTGAAGAAAGACGACCGTAACAACACTATTAGATTTTAAATTAATACTGTAAGATGAGACTTTCAGATAAAAAAAAATCACTTAAAGTTACACTCGAGACACGAAATCATTTTTTTTATATTTAAAACTAATATTTAAAGTTCCTAAATCTCAGCGCAGTGTGTGACCTGAACACACACACACACCTTGCTGAACCTGACAAACGGGTCCACACGCGTGTCTTATGTACAGTAGGCACAAAACACACTAATAGATTAATAGAACTGTGGCGAATAAACAAATAAACAGTTGTTTGTTTATTCGTGGTGTGCGCGTGTGCAGGGGAAAATAACGGCGTTACTGTTTTAAGAGCTAAATAAATAGAAAAATAAATAAACAACACCGCCAATGATGTTTGCAAATGTTTTTCAAATGTGAAATGCAAGAAACGATTGCTTTCCCGAATTTTTACGGTTAATACTGACATTTCTACTGACTCTGAAGTGATGCGCGAGACGCCTTTTAAAGCCAGCTAGCGCTTCTCGGCTAATAACCTTAACGTTCTTCTACTCACCGTGAGAAATAAGTCGGCAAGCTATTCTGAAGCGATATTCCCGACGAATTTAACACACGCTTTACTTCTCCCGACCTCCAAACAACAGCATGTCTGGTCCTCCTAAAGCCTCACTCACTCTGACAGCGCGACATCACAGTGCTACGATACGGAAGCGCTATTATTTAAATCACACCCGTATTCCGGAATCTATTACTGCGATTGGTCCATACTGGGGATTCACGCCCCAGAGACGGCCTCTGATTGGGCGCTCTTGTCAGTCATTCACAGATCTAGGAAGCGTTAAGCCGGAATATGAGTGGGGAAAAATAAACACGGCGTTGAGGAACGAGGTTACTGCAGACCGTCGAACTATGACCTTATGGAGACTCACGCCGCACCTGTGAGCCAATAGGATTTCGGATGTCAGGCAAAGGCGGGATCCTGGATGCAAATGAGCAGAGGTGTAACCAATGAGAACAAGGCTTTCGAGCGCCGCGTGTTTGTGCGCGGTATGGCCTGATCCGACTGAAATTAATTCATAATTTAAAGGTGACGGGACATGAGGATGGAGGGAAAGATGCTCAGGGAAAAATGGTGACAGACAGATCCTGATATCATTCTCAGTTTGTTTTCAAACTGGTTTTCTCTTTTTCTATGAAATAAACACTTACATTAAATGACCATGACCATTGTTAAAAGCGCTATATAAATAAAATTGAATTGAAATTGAATTAAATAACAAATAATACAAAAACAATATTAAAAGGGGCAAGAGGAGTTAATTTTTTTTATTTTTTAGCAAATTTCTATACACACACATAGAACCAGTCAGCACTGTTGCCTTGTCTGGGTTCGATTCCCTCCTCAGGTCTGTTTTTGTGGAGTTTGCATTTTCTCCCCATATTTGATGGGCTTAATCTGGGTACTCTGGTTTCATCCCTAGGTTAGGCTAATTGGTGTTCCCAAAGTGACCATTGTAGTTATACCCATTTGACCGCCATGGTAGGACCTGCAGTCAACATTCACACATGCATTCACACACTAATTAGCCTAATCTGCAAAAAAAAAAAAATTCGACTGTGGGAAGAAAACCGGAGTACCCAGAGGAAACCAGAACCAAGGGAGACAATGCAAACTCCATGCACACAGATCAAAGGCGGGAATCGAACCTAGAAGTACAAGGGGACAGTGCTAACCACTGCCATTATTTAGACCAGAGATTCAATAATCTATTACTGAGCATTTGTATTTCACTCTTTAGCAGTTACTGACCTGAAACTCTGGATTGCTTTTGATCTCTCTTGTTTGAGCATCACTACTGCTGGGACGTCACTATTGGGTCCTTAGCCAAGGCACCTAACATTTTGATCTATACAACCTGAGCCAGGTTGTGACAGTAAGGGAGTCACAGCCATAAAACCTGTCCATGCAACAAGTGTCCAATGTGGTGACCAGTAGGATAAAAGGGACAAAGCCCGGGGGAGGGGGGGGGGGATGGTGTTAATGTGTGCTGATCTATTAATGCACTCACAATCCATCAACCCACATAAACTACTTGGGTATTGAAGGATATTTTGGT
>CM060130.1:15087889-15263402 GCA_030522415.1 Channallabes apus
AATATTCACATAACTCAGAGTCAGACAATACATGTATCATAATTATGTATGTATAATTATCATATTAATATATACCGTATGGGAATAAATTTGGTATTAAATTATTTATACAAGTTTTGTATAATATTAATATCATATTTATACAAGATGACTCTACAGTGGTGTGAAAAACTATTTGCCCCCCTCCTGATTTCTTATTCTTTTGCATGTTTGTCACACAAAATGTTTCTGATCATCAAACACATTTAACTATTAGTCAAAGATAACACAAGTAAACACAAAATGCAGTTTTTAAATGAGGGGTTTTATTATTTAGAGAGAAAAAAAATCCAAACCTACATGGCCCTGTGTGAAAAAGTAATTGCCCCCTGAACCTAATAACTGGTTGGGCCACCCTTAGCAGCAATAACTGCAATCAAGCGTTTGCGATAACTTGCAACGAGTCTTTTACAGCGCTCTGGAGGAATTTTGGCCCACTCATCTTTGCAGAATTGTTGTAATTGAGCTTTATTTGAGGGTTTTCTAGCATGAACCGCCTTTTTAAGGTCATGCCACAACATCTCAATAGGATTCAGGTCAGGACTTTGACTAGGCCACTCCAAAGTCTTCATTTGGTTTTTCTTCAGCCATTCAGAGGTGGATTTGCTGGTGTGTTTTGGGTCATTGTCCTGCTGCAGCACCCAAGATCGGTTCAGCTTGAGTTGACGAACAGATGGCCGGACATTCTCCTTCAGGATTTTTTGGTAGACAGTAGAATTCATGGTTCCATCTATCACAGCAAGCCTTCCAGGTCCTGAAGCAGCAAAACAACCCCAGACCATCACACTACCAGCACCATATTTTACTGTTGGTATGATGTTCTTTTTCTGAAATGCTGTGTTACTTTTACGCCAGATGTAACGGGACACGCACCTTCCAAAAAGTTCAACTTTTGTCTCGTCGGTCCACAAGGTATTTTCCCAAAAGTCTTGGCAATCATTGAGATGTTTTTTTTAGCAAAATTGAGACGAGCCTTAATGTTCTTCTTGCTTAAAAGTGGTTTGCGCCTTGGAAATCTGCCATGCAGGCCGTTTTTGCCCAGTCTCTTTCTTATGGTGGAGTCGTGAACACTGACCTTAATTGAGGCAAGTGAGGCCTGCAGTTCTTTAGATGTTGTCCTGGGGTCTTTTGTGGCCTCTCGGATGAGTCGTCTCTGCGCTCTTGGGGTAATTTTGGTCGGCCGGCCACTCCTGGGATGGTTCACCACTGTTCCATGTTTTTGCCATTTGTGGATAATGGCTCTCACTGTGGTTCGCTGGAGTCCCAAAGCTTTAGAAATGGCTTTATAACCTTTACCAGACTGATAGATCTCAATTACTTTTGTTCTCATTTGTTCCTGAATTTCTTTGGATCTTGGCATGATGTCTAGCTTTTGAGGTGCTTTTGGTCTACTTCTCTGTGTCAGGTAGCTCCTACTTAAGTGATTTCTTGATTGAAACAGGTGTGGCAGTAATCAGGCCTGGGGGTGACTACAGAAATTGAACTCAGGTGTGATAAACCACAGTTAAGTTCTTTTTTAACAAGGGGGGCAATCACTTTTTCACACAGGGCCATGTAGATTTGGAGTTTTTTTTTCTCCCTTAATAACATAAACCTTCATTTAAAAACTGCATTTTGTGTTCAATTATGTTATCTTTGACTAATAGTTAACGGTTTTTGATGAGCAGAAACATTTAAGTGTGACAAACATGCAAAAGAATAAGAAATCAGGAAGGGGGCAAATAGTTTTTCACACCACTGTATATATTTATTAAAGATCCCATATGTCACGGATTATAGTTATATAGCAAGTACAGAATTGCCTTCATACTGTAGTTACTTCATAATGACAATACAAAGAATATGAAATATATGAACACAAGTATAATAATTTAAAGGTTCCATATTATACTGATCCTGTAACAAGTTAACACAAGCCTCAGAGTTTCCCCCTAAGTGTGTGTTAATCTCCCTCTGTTTCACTCTTCTTCCAACTGCGCTGTTTCAGTGTTTATGTAAATGGCCAACTGCTAAACCAGAGAACGTATGAGGTCAAATATGGAAAAAAAGCCCCATTCACTCACTCAGTCATCGGCCTGTAGCCTATCCCAGGAGATTTAGGGCACGAGGTTGGGTACACCCTGGAGAGGGGGTCAATCTATTGCAGGGCACAAACACACACACTCAATTAAACCAGGCCAGGACTTGAACCCAGACCCTGGAGGTGCAAGGCGATAAGGCTAACCACTAAGCCACCATGCTGCCGAGAAAAAAACCCCACCCGGTTCAAAAATGGCAAAAGACAGGAAATGTATTTTTCTCATAGCGGAGACGCATCTGAATGTCTACTAATAACTAAACAGTCATTTTGGTACAACAGGTCGGCTTTAAAGTGAAAACAAACCAGTACTCTATTATAAACCACCTGGATCCTGACCAGGCAGTTACTAAGGATAAAGGTTGTTGTTTTGGTCACATCCTCCAGGATTTATACTGTATCTGTTCATTCTAAACACCAGTCATATTCAGCTCCGTCCCTCGAACACTACACTCGGGTATAGTAAGTGTTGCTCTCATTTGTATCCCGAAGGAGGATGCTTTGAGCTAAGATTCCTTTAGCTGCTGTTCCAAATGGAACGATGCTAGAAGTCTAACGTTCACTCAACCGATTATTATAACACAATTCCTTAGAAATTCCTTTAAACCACTAGGATTTCTTTTTATAGTGTGTCAATGGTGGGGTGGCACATTCGATTAGAGGAAAGTTGAGAGTTATAAGAATTTGAGTCTCTCGTGCAGTCGCTCACACACTCACACACACATATATACACACACTCTTACTGAAGCAATAGAATGAAAAAAAATTGCTGTCAGTATAAATTGATCAGTTATCATTCGCTTTGCTATACACACACACACACACACACACACACACACACACACACACACACACGCACCACATCACCCTCATTTTATCTCTACCTTTAAATAGCTTTTCCCTCAAGTCTGGTCACTCCATCTCTGAGTTACATACAGCCAGAGTCAGCTTCACACACACACACACATTCAAACACACACAACAGGACTGTACTGTTGTGTAATTATGCTCCATATTGTAACATGTTTTCAGCGTGAGGATGATTTTATCATATGGATTTGATTGCAGAAATCTGAGCTTCAAGGCAAGTCTTCCCGCTTTGAGCATTCTCAGTGACTCAGGCCTGAGCCGGATTAAACACAAGAGTCCTTTAGTCTGGAGCTGTTAACCGACTGAATAAACCACAAGCAGTCCTCGAATTATATAAATTAACAATCATAAAGAGACTTAAACCCAACAGCTGGGTTAGAAAGCGAAAGTGCTATTAATGCACCACGAAGAGGACCTAAAAGTGAAGGGTATCTCTACTCGCCTAACCCCTGACACACTGACATACGCCAAATCAAAATAAACCCAACGGCCTATTAAGAACTAGGACAAAGGAGAACTTGTGAGCATCAGGAAGAGAAACCTCTGACTACTTAAAGACAGAGCTAATCAGGAAACAACCCCTCCCCAACCCATGAGAAGACCCTGTAAACACGGCGACGCCGGCACGAGTGCTCTAGGTTTCAAAGTGGCAATTTGAACGCCAATACCAATACCAGTTTAATCTTAACATCACATTAATAGAATTTAATAGATTTACCAGTTCTCATGCCAAGAAGCAGCTCTGTCTCCCTCTGGTGGTGTTCCATTACAACATGACAAGCTGCATTTTCCTTCCATGAACTTTGTGTTTGGACCCTAGGCATGATAGCTTCCTATTGTGCCCAGGAGGACCCATTCATTTAACCAGCAGTTCTTTACCAATCTTATGCCAATACACATCATTTTGGTTCATGGGTATAAACTCAGGTCAGGTGCCAGTGTTCAGTCCTCTACAGTGCCAGTGCAACTGTCTGTGTCAAAACGTTCCTGGACATCTTGTCGGACAGTGTTTATCCAGAAGGTCTTCCAGAAGATCTCGTCAGAAATGTGAAATGTGTGTGTTTTAATAAAGAGGCATTGTGTTGCTTATAGGGACTTTGTGCATGTGTTTGTGTTTATGATGTACATCGGGTGTGATGTACTGTATGGTTTCACTTTGAATATTGCCTTCTAACTGTAGCAGAGTTTCTTTTTTTCTTCTTAGATGGTAGTCTGCAGAATTGCACCACCGAAAGTGAGAGCAAGAGACGAAGCCAGAAATAGAGACAGAACAAAGTAACACTGACGAGATGAAATGATGTTACGCAGTGACGATATTGCACTTAGTGTAATGCACTGTGAGATGCGTGACTTTTTTATTTCTTTGAAGAACTTGGGATCGGAATGTCACAGATTGTCCCCGAATGTCTCATCGGGATGTCACAGTTTCGTTCATCACGTAACGTCTCCAGCTTCTTTTCATGTTGAAACCAGCAGAATTCCAGAAGCTTTTCCACGAAGCACTAAATGGATTTTAAGAAGTCAGAAGTGATTCAGGGTTTCACATGCTGCCAGGAAGCCCGTTGTATCTTTATATAAAATTATTTCATTCTGTATCTATATTTTAATTTTAAGTCTTAAAACCTTTGGTGGTTCTGAAAATCTGGATTGGTAACTAATGTTACAGGAAACTTAAAACTTTCTTATTTGGTCCATTTGCATGGTAGCACTTTGACTTGGTGTCACCTTGCGTCTCCAGGTTCTAGGTTCAACTCCCACGTTGGGCCTGTGCACATGGTGTGTGCATGTTCTCCCTGTGCTTCGTGGGTTTCCTCGGGTTCTCCAGTTTCCTCCCAAAGTCATGCAGTTTAGGCTTATTGGTGTTCCCAAACACCAATTGGTGTTGACTGGAGGTCCCACCACAGTCGTACAAAACTGGAATAAATACAGTGGTCACCATTGGCCTCCATGGTCTCTAGCTGGACTACAGAGGTTCCTAGATAAATAATTGGATGGTCGGTCCATTTGCATGTCTTATGTTGTGAATGTGATATTGATTGACATCTCTTGTGGGATTAAGGCACAAAATCCCTAATGGTGTCGTCCATGTAAAAACAGACGTACTGTAAATATGGAAGAAATGGCGGTTACCACTGGTATTAGAAGGCATTAGTGGCTGAGTGGTAGGCTGCAATGGAGAAGGCCCCGGTTTAACTATGAACCAATGACCACACCCAGCCACTGGATGCAGGGCATCTTTAGTGCCGGTTCCATGCTTGGACAGAATGGGAGGGTTGTGTCATCTGGCCTGAAACCTGTGCCAAGTTGTATGTGGATGGAATAGGCCACTGATGGGACCACATGAAAGACCAACACCCCCAAAAACCATTGGTATCACCAAGGAATCGATCTCCCTCTTTGCTCTCAACTTTTCTGGGAAGGCTTTCCACTAGATTTTAACCCTACATTTGGGGTATTGTGTTTATTTAGTTGCAAGAGCATAGAAAGCTTTGACACAAATGTCATTCAGCATTATTATCTATTTACTGTAGGACATTGTTTTGTGAAAGACACTCAAGTTCTTGCGGAGTAGTTCATGGAGTGCAGTTTGTGGTTTGAGGCTCTTTGGGGCAAGTGAAGGGAGGTTATATACAGTACAGTTGTGTGTTTCCATCTTTATGTGGCAGGAGTTTGTGGAAGAACTACTAATTGGTAATCATGTCAGAGTGGATTTGTATTTGCATTCACAGAAATCCATGTGTGTATGATGGATATTAAGCCAATAACAGTTAAGCAATGCCCAAGCAAAACCTCTGGGGCAGAAACGGTTGCCAGGCAACACAAAACGGCGCTACTTAGAAACTGTTTTTGTGTTCACACAAATCTGGGTCACTTTGATGCTCTACACTTTTATCTCACTGGCTTGTTTGTGCGGATCCGCCGTGGGAAAACCAGTTCTCAAGCAGACGTAAAAGTGTAATAGTGGGCGTAAAAGTGTTTCTAAGCTATTTGTCCAGACTGATATTCTTGTGATGACACAGTGTTTTTTTTTTTTTATTTATTTAGGGTTTTATTCTCTCAACTTTTCTTTGGCATGATGTTCTTCTCATAACCTAACATCCTTTTTTTGTTAAGCTTTAAAGTTCTTTGAAATCATTTTGTGTGATTTGTCATAAGGTGTGCAGATAAATGTTATTAGAAAGTGTAAGTTACTGATCATCTTTCCAACTCTAGTGCATGCACTACTACACCTACTTACATTTTAATAATCCATCATAGCTTTCCATGATTTGGAAAATTGCACTGACCCTGGTATTCCTACGTCTTTTTTTTTTTTTAAATCAAAACCAGCCAATAGGATTTATTTTCTGCCTGATATGAACAATATGTTCCCAAGGCTTGGGCTATTTAAAAATATAATGCTCGATTTCTATGATCATCCTTGTAGAAGCTATTCTCATACCAGAGAGGATGGATCAGATGTTCCTGTCACTTTATACCTGGCAATGATGTCACTGCTGAATGCTACGAATGTGCACTTAGCTTTCTACCATAATCTGCAAATTCTCCGACTCATGGGAAGCCAAATAGTCGATGGCTGCTTAGCAATGACTGGTGCATGCGAATGAGAGCATGTGCATTTGTAACATAAAACACGCATGCTTTCATCAGTGGTCTCGAGAGGTTTGTCCTCCCTGAGATGAGCAAGGACAAAGAGCCACAACTTACACCAAAATGATTGATTAGTCCAAGAAGGGGATCAATCAGAAACTGGGTTTGGCTTGTAAGGCAGAAAATGAAAGACAGTGTGGATCGCACACATGCAGAGATCCACACGCTGTACGGGCATGTTATTCCACAAGCTCTGACGCGTATCTTTCTTATTGCACTCGGTTACTCACGACTCGGACATCCATGAGTTCTTTGTCTCTTGTTTTATTTTCAGCATCAAAGGTGCAACACTTCATACAGTTTTCTTGCGTAAATCCACTATGGTTACAACAACTTGTTTGCTGTATCTTATTTGCAACTTATTTGCTGTGTTAGATTACGGTTTTAGATTACGGTTACAACAACTTATTTGCTTATTTGTATCTTGTAGAACTTGTGTTCTCCACAACTTCCGTATCTTAACTGATTTCTACCGTACGCAATAGTCATGCAACTACGCAATTATGGACTGACGTCACAGAACAACTTACGATTATTATGACTAAATGCTTAACTAATAAAATTCAAATAAACACCACAGCAAAATTATAAAACATGGCTCTTACACACGCAAAACTACAGAGGGCCTAACCTCGACCCTGTGGTAACTGAAAATCTAATGTTTATGGGGGAAATTAATTAAATGCATGCTGAAAAAATGTTTGGGGGAACAAAATAATATAACATTTTAGTATTATAAGAGGCATCTCCTTAAATTCTGTATTTTAAGGAATGTTTAACAGCATTTCAGTTTATATAGAGATATCTGACCCAATCAGTGTAACTAACAGGGTTGAGGCCTCCTGTGGATGATTCAACCATGCAAGTTCCCTATGATGCATTTAATTTCTCATTTCTTTACTTCATCTCTTTAGATTATTTATTTATCTATAATGATGATAATGATAAATGTGAAATTTTATGCATAAATTGTTAAGGTTATTATAAGGGTCTGATCTAGCAGTTTGTAATCATCAAACATGTACACTCTTGTGTTGTGATGTATGACTTGCAATGCTTAGATTACCATTATGTCATATTATTTATTCTTTTTTTAATTTTATTTGGAAAATATATATCTGGCATCCCCGCTCACAACCCCTGTCTTACTGGACTCTGACGCACGTTAACAATTTCCTGCAGGATGTTGATGAAGGGCCACTGATTGGCTTCAGACCAAACTAACATGCTGTATTTCCTCTCAGATTTATCCAAGAACCGTTTTGGAGAGATCCCTCCGGAAGTGTGTATGTTTGCGCCGCTGGAGTCGCTTAACCTCTACCACAACTGCATAAAGATGATTCCAGAAGCCATCGTTAACTTACAGATGCTTACATACCTCAATATCAGGTACACACTGAACGATACACAGCTGATCGAGTCAATCATATTATACAGAGGAATTATTTAGAAGAAAGAATGAGATGGAAATAAGAACTATAGTGTCATAAGAAAACTATTTGCCCCCTTCAGTGTGGTTGTATTATAACAATTCAGCAAAGAAGAGTGGCCCAAATTCCTCCAAAAAAACCATGTGAAAGAGCATGCCAAGGGTGGCACAACAAGTTATTAGGATTTAGGGGGCAATTACTTTTTCACATAGGGCCAAGCAGGTTTGGACAGCGTTTTTCCCTCAATAAATTATATCATCATTTAAAAAACTGCATTTTTACTTGGGTTATCTTTGTGTAATATTACAATTAGTTTGATGAATCATTTAAATGTGACAAATATTGTTTTTCAATATTGTTATTGTTTAAACCCTTTGATCTGAATTTTCTTAAATACACTGATTATTTGTTTACTGTTACATTGGACACTTAATTCATGAAGACATTTCTGGTCTCGTCTGCTCAGAGTTTAACTCGTGCTTCTGTTTAAGTGTTTAATTTAATTATATAATGTGTGTGTGTGTGTGTGTGTGTGTGTGTGTGTGTGTTCCAGTCGGAATCAACTGTCTGTGCTGCCCAAGTTCCTGTTCAACCTGCCGCTCCGAGTCCTGGTGGTCAGCAACAACAAACTGCTGTCCATTCCAGACGACATCGGCAAAGCCAAAGATCTCATGGAACTGGTGTGTGTTTGTTTGTTGGAACGGCCTGTGTGTCTGACCAGTAAACATCAATGTCGATATAGTGCATATGCCCTTGCTCCAGGGTTGTTTACGGTGACTACTTTACAATTCTGTCTGTAAAATCGGTCAAGTTACCTTAACCTCATTTGTTAAGCTTCACACGTGACAATTCAAAACTTTCATGAAGAGGACTTACAAATCCTAAGGACATGTGTGAGAGACTTCGGCCTACTTGAAGAGCTTGATGTATGACCACAGCCCATACGAACCCACAGTGAAGTTCCTTCTTCAGCTTTATCTCATGAAATCCATAAGTGACATCTAATTAAAATCCTGGATCAGTCCTGTGGATTTGATACCCCATGACAATCATTTCCAAAATGGCGATGTGCCTGGGGATCACATAGCTCATTTTAAAAAAACTTCCTCTTATGTAACAATTTTAATGATTTAATAACATCTCATGTATTATATTGAGCCTGTTCTGACTGTGTTTATTGAACAAATCGATCTAAAACAAATTGAGAAAATATCATTGGGACATATACTGTATGTTACATGGGGCTTCAAACCCTAATATGGTCAGGGAAAATGCCATGTGGCATCTTTCAAAAAGTCGACCATTTGGTCTGCGTTATATCCTGTATAATGTCCTCCAATGGAGAAGGCCAGTGGGTCTGGGCTCTTATGGGTTAATGAAACACATTTGTTCCAGTTTATAGTTCATTTAGTCAGAAACAGCTTCCCATTCAAAACAATAGGCGGTCAAATGACAGCTGAACCGCGTTATAAGTAGGTGACACTGGCGCGTCTTTTCTAGTGTTAAAGACACACCTGTTTAAGGCTCCCCTTGTTTTTATTATTGGACCCAAAATATGCCTTCTTGTTAGAGAAGGTGTCGCATTAGCAGCCTGAAGTAACTCAAATCCGATGTTTTATCTGAGTCACTTTCATCTGTGGTTTTAGATCGGATACATATCTGATACTCGGTCATGTGACTTGATGAAAACAGTCTGATCATGTGTAGGGTGCTGATCCTAACATCATCAGTCAGCACCGGAGATTACAAAGCAGCGCTAGCAACAGCTGCTAAAGCAGCTAAAATGAGGCGTCTAGCTTTCTTCCTCTTTCTGGACCTCAACAAATAAACACGACTGACTGCTCGCCCTCCTCCAGAGCAAAACCCCCATACATATTTTTTTCCCAAAAATTTCACAAATATGACATTTTAACCCAGATAGTGCTGGGAAAGATGGATCGATATGCACATGCATACTGTAATAGCTAAAAGTCACTTGAAATTGTGAATGTGAACCATCATGCCATCCAAATCCGATCTGACCAAAATAATCAGAATTGAATAATGCGACTTGTAGTGTGAATTTAATCTTTATGTGCTTTACTTGCAGTATTGAGCTTCTTTCCCCAGGAGGGCGATGAATCATTTGTTGTGTGTATGTGTGTGTGTGTGTGTGTGTGTGTAGGACATAAGCTGTAATGAAATTCAGGTGCTTCCTACTCAGATGGGGAAACTCCATGCCTTAAGAGAACTAAACATCAGAAGAAACTGCATACAAGTCCTTCCCGATGGTAAACTCACACTCCAATTCAATTTCATTCAATTCAGTTTTATTTATATAGCATGTTTAACAATGATCATCATCACAAAATAGCTTTACAGAAATAAAAAATATGAAAATAAATTAGAAGCATGTAAGAACCAGGCACAACATGGAACCCACCCTATATCAGATAGTATGACCAGAAATCAGAAAAATGCCTGCTATACATATATATATATATGTGTGTGTGTGTGTGTGTGTGTGTGTGTGTGCTTTAGGGCAAGTTGAAAGTTCAACCTTTATAGAAAATAGAAAAGGTGTTTAAGTTAATATAAAGTCCATTTTTGTTGATGGTCCCAAAATGTCTTATGGGAATTTCAGTCCTATAATTATTGCGCAACTGTAGTCACAAGGCATCACAGAAAAACAAAAATAATAATAAAAAATGCCTTCATCAGCCGAGTTTGAGACCATCTTCCTGGTCGTCAAGTGAAACTGCCTCCAGTTACCATATGCGTCCCAAGCAGGACACTCAATACCACTGATGTGTCACATGCCAGGCTGTTGGCATTCACTAGAGAGTTTGGTACTTTCCATCACTAAATATGGCCAAGATCTCCCTGCTGAAAGATTGGACTGATACACGACCAATCACAGTCGAGAAGCGCGGGTCGTCTAGTAACCCACGGGTCGGGTTGGGCAGGTAAAGAAATTGTCACTTTATTTGCGGGGCGGTTTGGGGCGGGTCATTAAAAACAAATTAAATTAAAAAAAAACAATGTATGTTGCGTGCAATTCCCTATAGCCTATATTAAATAGTTGGGAATATCTATTTTCATATTTTATTAAGTTCTTTGATAAGGTTATGTCACGTGACAAGTCACGAAACGCCAAGCAGCCACCGCTGCCAGTCACATCAAAAACAAAGAAATAAAAGTGAAGATGGAAGACGAGGTGCGGGGGAAATTGAGGTCGGGAATTTACATCATTAAAAGAAAAAAAGGTCAGGCTGCTACATCTAATGTTTGGGAGTCCAAAGTATGTCTATTTATCGGTTGCGGGTGCGGGGCGGGTTGTAAAAATAGATACAGTGGTGCAGGGTGGGCTGGGGCGGGCCAAATAATTTCATAAAAGCGGGACACGCGGGCTGGAAAAATACCCGATCCGCGCATCACTAAATCACAGCCCTTAACTCAAGCAACCCACCGCTAACCACTTCAAACTAGAATCTGAATAACTTTTAAGAATTTATTTGTGAAATACTGTTTTTTTTCCTCAAATGGTATTATTATAAGTTTTTATTGCAGTGGGATTTTATTTTTAATGTTTTGTGGAAAATCAGTGCATGGTAGTAAAACAATTAGATTGCAAACCTAAAAGATTTTGAAGCTCATGGCCAGAAAAGTGTATATAGTATAAGTTACTGTATACACAATTATTAACTATTCACTTCACGTTTTTATTCCTAAATCACATCTCTCGCTCTCTCTCTCTCTCTCTCTCTCTCTCTCTCTCCCTCTCTCTCTCTCTCTCTCTCTCTCTCTCAGAGCTGTCGGATCTGCCGTTGATCAGGTTGGACTTCTCGTGTAATAAGATCACAGAAATCCCCTCATCTTACCGTAAACTCTGCCAGATCCAGCACATCGTCCTCGACAACAACCCCATGCAGTCCCCTCCTGCACAGGTGTGTGTGTGTGTGTGTGTGTGTGTGTGTATGATCTATGATCAGGCTGTATTTAGATCGCAGTGTCCTGTAGTCATTGTATTCGACATGCTTTAGCAGCGGTGGAGCTTTTTAGACCTGATCAACATCTCAGTGTGTCTTACACTGAAGTCATGTGAGTTCAAGGTTTTTTAAGTAAGATTTATAATGAGGAACATCCTAGACTTCAGGGCATTTACAGTAAGCAGATAACTGGATGTCTATCTTTTAGGAAATACTTTAAATTATAGATAGCATACAGTACATTTTAAAACCACACAGTCAGCCACTTCCCAGACGTTACGAGGCTGTAGCACAAGATGAAATGTGAAACTCTTCTGCGTCCCACCCAAACCTCACAACTTTGATGGACACAAAATGAATGAAGAATATCACTTTGTTTAAATCACATGGCTTGGTTTTATAGGTTCTGGTTAAATTTTGAATGTGAACACTTATATAAATATTGTAGGGGGATTTTAAACCTAAGTTGAACAGAAAAAAAAAAAACTTTTTAGCTATGTTATAAATGACATCATGTGGGCCACCTGCAGTACCGTCATGTCCCACTAGGGGATACTTGGTGGAGACCACACTTTGAAAAAATAAATAAACAAATAAATAAACAAAACACAACCTTAAGTTAATAAAAACAGCATTTTACTGTTAAATAAAGCATTTTGAATATTGGTCTGTAGTATATAATATATAGCAATTATATAGTCATCTAGGCAAACAGCAAACTGTTATACAAATGATGTCATTAAGAAGACGTTTGCCAATATTTGTTTATCAACTCAAAAGTATAAAAAAAATAAAAAAAAAATCCAAAGACAGTGGATTCCCATGATGGAAAATGTGTTGATTCCCATAAATGTAAAAAAAAAAATTACAAATAAATAAATAAAAAAAACATTAATAATTATACAGTTTTGCTTAATTTTTTTTTTATTTTAGTTTTAGGTAATTTTTTTTTTGATAATTCTGATATATTTATTTTTTATAATATTACAGCCTACCATTGAATGCCACAATGTGAAAGTAACAATATACTGTACTTATTATTATAATTTATTATTTGTTTATGTGTTTATACACATTTGACCAGCAGATGTCCTCAGTGTTCAGTCATAAAGCAATAAGTCTATTCACTAATCGCTCAGTTTGGGTGGTACAGTATGTGATCTGGAGTCTATCCAAGAAACCCTGGGCACAAGGTGGGAGAATTCTCACGTTAGGACATTTTATTGTATCCACTTCACGTATGTGCATGTTTTTTTTTCTTTTTACAGTAGACAGAAACCTGAGAATCCAGAGGAACCCAGACAAAGAGACTCAGAGTCATTCAGTAACCTGAGATCCCCCACCCAAAAAAACAAAAACAAGTCAAATCTGATAGATCAGTCTTAAAAACAAGATTAGGACAAGACAAAGACATTCATGCGAACATTACTCAATCAGAGAGAGAGAGAGGAAAATCCAGAGGTTTTTCTCTACACTGTGTATATACAGTACGGACAGAGATTGATGACCGGGATAAGAAACCTGTCAAGAGAGAAGACATTTCCCAGACCTGTGACGGTTGTGAGAGTTTAATCCTTCTCTTCAATAACACCTGGTTCTGCTTCACTTACAGATCTGTCTGAAGGGGAAGATTCACATCTTTAAGTATTTGAACATGCAGGCGTGTCGGCTGGAGAAGAAGCCCGACTCGCTGGATCTGCCCCTACCGGGCAAACGCTGTTTAGCACAACAGCTAACAGACAGGTGTGTGTGCACACACACTCCCTTTAGGACAATACTGGACCTGGACTGTTATCCCAGGCATACTGCACAAATGTGGAGGTTTTTAAAATATAGACATCCAAAGATCCACTTGCAGAATTATATATATATATATATATATATATATATATATATATATATATATATATATATATGTGCATGCATGTATATAAGCATTTTTCATGAGACTGTATGATCTCAATCATTTAAGTGTGACAAATATGGCGAAAATAAAAATAAGCAAGGGATAAATACTTTTTCACGGCATATACAGTATGCATATTAGTTGATATATTTTTTAAATGTTTTACTTGAATATCAGTATAGAATAGATTAGATTAAAATATCAGCATAAATATCTAAAACTAACACAGATCCTTAAGGAAATCCTTCTGATTTATATATATTCAGATCATTTTCATATATATACTCAGCAAAAACAGAAACGTCCTCTGACTTTCAACTGTTTTTACTTTCAGTAAACTTAATGTGTAAATATTTGTATGAACACTAAAAGAGTCAACACCATAAGACATAAAGTTAAAATGTTGCACAATGTGTCCCTGAATGAAGGGAGGCTGAAAATCAGTCAGTACCAGTCAGTATCTGGTGGCCACCAGCTGCTTGAAGTACTGCAGTGCGTCTCCTCCTCATGGACTGGACCAGATTTGTCAGTTCTTGCTGTGAGATGGAGGGATTGTGTGTTCCTGGTGTGACTCGGGCAGTTGTTGTGGCCATCCTGTACCTGTCACGCAGGTGTGATATTCGGATGTACCCATCCTGTGCAGGTGTTGTTACACGTGGTCTTCCACTGCGAGGATGATCAGCTGTCCTTCCTGTCTCCCTGTAGCGCTGTCTTAGGCGTCTCACAGTGCGGACATGGTGATTTATTGCCCTATAGCCACATCAGCAGTCCTCATGCCTCCCTGCAGCATGCCTAATGCACGTTCACGCAGATGAGCAGCGACCCTGGGCATCTTTCTTTGGGTGTTTTTCACAGTCTTTAGTGTCCTGCGTTTTTAGAACTGTGACCTTAAATGCCTACTTTCTGTAAGCTGTTAAGGTCTTAACGACCATTCCACAGGTGCATGTTAATTAATTGATTATGGTTAATTGAACATGCATGGAAAACATTGTTTAAACCCTTTACAATGAAGATCTGTAAAGTTATTTGGATTTTTACAACATTATTGTTGAAATACACAGTCCTGAAAAAGGGGCGTTTCTTTTTTTGCTGAGTATATATACTGTATATAGACCACTTGAAAAATGGCAAAATAATCGTATTTTACATGGTTGGATCTTAACAAGGTTCCAAGTAGAGCTTCAACATGCAACAAGAAGAAATGGGAGCGAGACACAACATTTTTTGAGCATGCAATTTAATGAAAACAACGGATAAACTGAAACAGGCTGTTTTACAGCTGATCAAAAGTTTAGGACCCCCCCAAAACAGAAATCAAACTTCCAAACTTCCTCGGTACTGAGTAGCTCCACCGTTATTGTTGAATACTTCAAAAATTTGTTGCGGCATGCTTGATGCAAGCGTTTCCATGAGGTGAGTGGGAACATTTGTCCAAGTGGTGAAGACGGCCGCACGAAGGGCATCTACTGTCTGGAACTGTTGTCCATTTTTGTAAACTTCCCTTGCCATCCATCCCCAAAGGTTCTCAAGTGGATTTAGATCAGGGGAACACGCAGGCTGGGCCAAAAGAGTGATGTTATTCTCCTGAAGTCCTGCGGGCATTGTGTACTGTAGCGTCGTCCTGTTGAATAACCCAGTGGTTACCACACAGACGAGGCCCTCAGTCATGAGGAATGTTCTCCGCAACATCTAGACATAGCCAGCGGCCGTTTGACGCCCCTGCACTTCCTGAAGCTCCATTGTTCCACTGAAGGAAAAAGCACCCCAGACCATTTATGGCGCCCCCTCCACTGTGGTGTGTAGAAAACATCTCAGGTGGCATCTGCTTGTCATGTTGGAAACCATCAGGACCATCAAGGTTAAATTTTTTCTCATCAGAGAATAAAACTTTCTTCCATCTTTGAATGTCCCATGTTTGGTGTCTCTTGCAAAGTCCAGACGAGCAGTTCTGTGGCGTTCAAGGAGACGAGGTCTTTGAAGACGTTTTTTGTTTTTGAAGCCCTTCAGTCTCAGATGCCGTCTGACGGTTATGGAGCTGCAGTCAGCACCAGTAACGGACTTAATCTGGGTCGAGGATCGTCCAGGGTCTTGACGGACAGCCAATTGGATAAAAATTTTTTTAGGTCTTCCGCTTGACTTTTTTGTTCCATAACCCTCAGGATCATTTAAGAAATTCCAAATGACTGTCTTACTGCGTCCCACCTCAGCAGCGATGGCGCGCTGTGAGAGACCCTGAGCTTATGCAGTTCAACAACCCGACCATGTTCAGAAAGGAACGTATGACTACCTGACAGAAAATGACAATGAATTTGTATATATATAAAATATATATATGTGTGTGTGTGTGTGTGTGTGTGTGTGTGTGTGTGGTGCAGCATAGAGGATTTTTACCCCAGTAAGAACCACGGACCTGATTCGGGTATTGGGAGTGACAACGGTGATAAGAGACTATCTACCACAGAGGTACACACACACACACACACACACACACACACACACACACACACACACACACTATATTCTGTCTAAATAATATATATAACAACTATATAAAAACAGCTTGCCCTGTCTCTTCCTCCGTTCAGCCCTCAGATGACGACACTATCAGTCTACACTCTCAGGTGTCGGAGACGGCACGGGCCGAAGCCCACTCTCTCCTCTGCAAGCTGGAGTCTAACCGAGGTAGGTCTGTGTACCTTCCAATGAGTCCATTGAGTCATTGAAATCTCCACTTTTCACTACGTCCAGGTGGTTAATGATGTCATTGAGACAGAGTGTCATTGAGACAGAGTGTCATTGAGACAGAGTGGTGGAGGACACAATGGGATTTCCAGTACACTACACTATACTACACTACACTATAGTACACTACACTATAGTACACTATCCTACATTACACTATAGTACACTACACCACACTACACTATAGTACACTACACTATAGTACACTACACTATAGTACACTATCCTACATTACACTATGGTACACTACACTACACAATAGTACACTACACTATACTACACTATAGTACACTACACTATAGTACACTACACTACACTCTAGTACACTACACTATAGTACACTACACTATAGTACACTATC
The DNA here is from genome assembly GCA_030522415.1 of Channallabes apus. NCBI lineage: Eukaryota > Metazoa > Chordata > Actinopteri > Siluriformes > Clariidae > Channallabes > Channallabes apus. The sequence goes on from CM060130.1 coordinate 15,104,934, forward strand.
CTACAGTACATTACACTATAGTACACTACACCACACTACACTATAGTACACTATCCTACATTACACTATAGTACACTACACCACACTACACTATAGTACACTATCCTACATTACACTATAGTACACTACACCACACTACACTATAGTACACTATCCTACATTACACTATAGTACACTACACCACACTACACTATAGTACACTGATTTTCCACAGGTACGCAGGTATCACCCTCACTATGGAGTTACAGAAAGTCACGTAACAAGTAAAAGTTTTTATATAAACGTGTAATGTTGGTTTTGGATTCACAATGGAGTCATTTGATTTGAGAAAATCTCCACTTTACACTACGTTCAGGTGGTTAATGATGTCATTGAGACAGTCTGGTGTAGGACACAATGGGATTTCCTGTCTTTCATACACATGAATGCATTTGAATTTGTGGCAGTAAAATGTTGCAGTTCCTCTATAATCCTGCAGGTGTTTTGTCACACACATTTATTCATACTTTTCCAAGCAGCACAGCATCCTGTCTGCTAGGAGTTCGATTAGAATTGTAAAAATCTGGGGGAAAAAAAACTAATTTATAAAATCCTGATCCTTAAAGAATCGTAATACAGCTCGATCGTATCGGGTCGTCCCTGGTGATCCCCGTCCACACTTCACAGTGTCGCTGAATTTGAAAATCTTATTAAAGCATACATCTTGGAAAAACACACACAGATGGTAACAATTTGTGAAAAAAAAAATCCATGTTAATTATGTTTGTGTGTGTTTTAGCAGATCACGAGCCGTATGACTTCATTGACCCAAACCCAGATGAAGATGTTGTTCTCTGTGAGGCTGACATGCAGCAGAACACACCCTACATCACATGCATCAAGGTCTAACACACACACACACACACACACACACACACACATTTTTTTCTTATTTACAGTGGAAGCTCTCTCTTTCTCTTCTCATCTTTTTCTCTCAAATCGTCAAATATTCCATGAGAAAAAAAACAAAACGTGATCTCATAGCCACATACACTCTCCTGCAAATCATCCTCTCTCTCTCTCTCTCTCTCTCTCTGTCTGTCTATCTCTCACTGTAGGAACTGGAGAGGGTTCTTAAAACACACCAAAGCAAAGACAAGGAGAACTGGAAGGAAGAGTCTGGGTAAGACACACAGCCTTCCTTTCTCTCTTATTATTATAATTCATTCACTCATTTAATCACTTATCATTTATTTTCCAGTTTCTTTTTTTTCTCCCCCTTTTGTTCATATTTATCCAATCGCCATCTTTTTTGCATTTTTCAAATTCCTCCCACAGTCCAAAGACACGCTAATGGGTGTTCCCAAATGACATGTAGTGTGTGTGTATGTGTGCCCTGTGATGGATTGACACCTTGTTCACGGTGTACCCTGGGATAGGCTCCAGCTCAAATATCACTTTCCTGTACTGTCTTAATGTGCCAACGTCAAACTCGCACCTGTCGAGTGTGTTTACCCTGAGAGAGAACAGATACACTGTAATGAGCGATATTTGGCAATCGATATCGGAGTGATTTTACAACAACGTCATGCACAGGTGAAGATAAACATCCTTTAAATTACATGATGGTTCACCAGCATTATCCAAAATATCCCACACCGCTTTGTTATCACTCTCGACACAGACATGATCAAGGGTTAACAGAACGTACCATGAGCACGGAGCTGTAGTTTGTAGCCTGAAGCCGCTTCCCAAAAGACTCCGGTGACCTCATTTCCTTCTTTACCTTTGGTTATGTGATAGAGGGAGAGCAGTAAGGTGATAAAAGAGTACACACCAGCACCAACAAAAGAAATGATACTATTTTTAATAGCAGTCCTACACTATACTACACTACACTATAGTACACTACACTACACTATAGTACACTACACTATAGTACACTACGCTACACTATAGTACACTACACTACACTATAGTACACTACGCTACACTATAGTACACTACACTACACTACACTATAGTACACTATACTACACTATAGAACACTACACTATAGTACACTACACTATAGTACATTACACTCTAGTACACTACACTATAGTACACTACACTATACTACACTACACTATAGTACACTACACTATAGTAAACTATGCTACCCTACACTATAGTACAGTGGCTTGCAAAAGTATTCGGCCCCCTTGAACTTTTCCACATTTTGTCACATTGCAGCCACAAACATGAATCAATTTTATTGGAATTCCACGTGAAAAACCAATACACGTGAGAAGTGGAATGAAAATCATACATGATTCCAAACATTTTTTACAAATAAATAACTGAAAAGTGGGGTGTGCGTAATTATTGAGCCCCCTGAGTCAATACTTTGTAGAACCACCTTTTGCTGCAATTCCAGCTGCCAGTCTTTTAGGGTACGTCTCTACCAGCTTTGCACATCTACAGACTGAAATCCTCGCCCATTCTTCTTTGCAAAACAGCTCCAGCTCAGTCAGATTAGATGGACAGCGTTTGTGAACAGCAGTTTTCAGATCTCGCCACAGATTCTCGATTGGATTTAGATCTGGACTTTGACTGGGCCATTCTAACACATGGATATGTTTTGTTTTAAACCATTCCATTGTTGCCCTGGCTTTATGTTTAGGGTCGTTGTCCTGCTGGAAGGTGAACCTCCACCCCAGTCTCAAGTCTTTTGCAGACTCCAAGAGGTTTTCTTTCAAGATTGTCCTGTATTTGACTCCATCCATCTTCCCATCAACTCTGACCAGCTTCCCTGTCCCTGCTGAAGAGAAGCACCCCAGAGCATGATGCTGCCACCACCATATTTGACAGTGGGGTTGGTGTGTTCAGAGTGATGTGCAGTGTTAGTTTTCCGCCACACATGGCGTTTGGCCAAAAATTTCCATTTTGGTCTCATCTGACCAGAGCACCTTCTTCCACATGTTTGCTGTGCAAACGGACTTCTTATGGTTTTCTGTTAACAATGGCTTTCTTCTTGCCACTCTTCCATAAAGGCCAACTTTGTGCAGTGCACGACTAATAGTTGTCCTATGGACAGATTCCCCCACCTGAGCTGTAGATCTCTGCAGCTCGTCCAGAGTCACCATGGGCCTCTTGGCTGCATTTCTGATCAGCGCTCTCCTTGTTCGGCCTGTGAGTTTAGGTGGACGGCCTTGTCTTGGTAGGTTTACAGTTGTGCTATACTCCTTCCATTTCTGAATGATCGCTTGAACAGTGGCTCCGTGGGATGTTCAAGGCTTTGGAAATCATTTTGTAGCCTAATCATTTTGCTTTAAATTTCTCAATAACTTTATACCTGACCTGTCTGGTGTGTTCTTTGGACTTCATGGTGTTGTTGCTCCCAATATTCTCTTAGACAACCTCTGAGGCCGTCACAGAGCAGCTGTATTTGTATTGACATTAGATTACACATAGGTGCACTCTATTTAGTCATTAGCACTCATCAGGTAATGTCTATGGGCAACTGACTGCACTCAGACCAAAGAGGGCTGAATAATTACGCACACCCCACTTTGCAGTTATTTATTTAAAAAAAATGTTTGGAATCATCTATGATCTTTGTTCCACTTCTCACGTGTACACCACTTTGTATTGGTCTTTCACGTGGAATTCCAATAAAATTGATTCATGTTTGTGGCTGCAATGTGACAAAATGTGGAAAAGTTCAAGGGGGCCGAATACTTTTGCAAGCCACTGTACATTACACTACACTATAGTACACTACACTACACTACACTATAGTACACTACACTACACTATGGTACACTACACTACAGTATGGTACACTACACTACACTACACTATAGTACACTACACTATAGTACACTACACTCCACTATAGTACACTACACTACACTATAGTACACTACACTATAGTACACTACACTATAGTACACTACACTATAGTACACTACACTATAGTACACTACACTATAGTACACTACAGTATGGTACACTACACTATAGTACACTACACTACACTATAGTACACTACACTATGGTACACTATACTATAGTACACTACACTACACTATAGTACACTACACTACACTCTAGTACACTACACTATAGTACACTACACTATAGTACACTACACTATAGTACACTACACTACACTGCACTATAGTACACTACACTACACTCTAGTACACTACACTACACCACACTATAGTACACTACACTATAGTACACTACACTACACCACACTATAGTACACTACACTATAGTACACTACACTACACTCTAGTACACTACACTACACCACACTATAGTACACTACACTATAGTACACTACACTATAGTACACTACACTACACCACACTATAGTACACTACACTATAGTACACTACACTACAGTACACTACACTACACTATAGTACACTACACTTTCAAACTGTCATTCTTTACAACAAATGCATTTACTTTGTCAAAGGTAATCAGGATTTATTTTTCACGCTAAAGCACATTCTGTTACATCGTTTTTGACACGGTCATTGCGTGAACATGATTTAATAATATTCTGACTGATGATTGATGCGCATAGAGCTTTCTATTCTGCATTTTTTTTAACCTTTCGACTGACAAAACACATCAGGTCGACATTATTTATAGACCTGCTTGTTTTTGAGGTTTGGATTGAAGCCATCCAACACAGACGACCAGTCAAACAGGATAACACTCTAATAGCAGTAAGAAGCACATCTAATAATTTGGATGAAGGTCCTTTGTTATTTCAGCTGCTGAAACTTGCAGAAAAAAACAAATACAGTATATACTGCTTAATCCCGTCGGGGGTCCATGGAGAGAAAAGGACATTTACATTTACATTGGCCAGCGCAAAGCATTCAGCTAGATTCTTTTCTCTGTGGTGAATATGGAATTTGATCTTCTAGCCACATTGTGATCATAGTCACAACGTGGCAAGGATACAGCGACCATTTCTTTCATATGTACTCGGCCAAAACATGGCACTGATGCTAAAACGTGTCTCACCCAGGTGAAAAAGTGAATTTTCAGAAAGCATCATATAACACTATTTTGATAATAAAACACTTAATGCTTACTATCTCCCGATCCATGCATACATACACATTTATATTTTTATCAGATGAGAAGAAACACATTTTCTAAATACAATTTTACGCCATTTTATGTCTGAAGTAAGTTTTTTTAATTCAAATCTTTCAACGATATTAATTTTCATTAATATTCAGACTTTGGAATTTGGAACAGAAAGAATTGTTCTTCTGAAGTAGAACTACAAGTAAGTTTGAATAATGAAACAAAAAAATTAAATGCTTTCAGGAAACTGTTGTAACATTAAATTTAAGTTCTCATGAACAAGAAAACAAAACTCTTAGTGTTTCCCAGCATTCCCGGGAAACCCAGCTCTGGATGGTAAGTGTGCATTTTGTAAAATTTCATGCCCTGCTGATCTGATCGCATGTTTTTAATCAGTTCATCTTGGTGTTGAAAAAGCAATCAGGTGTGGCTCCTGCAGGGTTACGAAGAAAACCAGCTGTACTTGTCCTTTACAGAATACCCCTACTGTGCAGATAAAGAAGCAGCTGTGAGAAGTTCATTTCTCATCATTGAAGCAAAACAAACAAAACAAAACCAAAAAAAAAAAAAAAACGGAAACATTTGTAATTGTTATTAATAGATTGCATGTTTGCATGTGCAAGAAAGAGAAGGAAAAAGTTTGCATGCATGTGTGAGAGAAGAGGAGAGAAGAGACCGAGAGGAAGACTTGCACAGACAGGCCGAATCAGACAGGATGACGCATTCTTCTCACGAACTTTTGCTCTCATCGATTTACTTGGAAAATCTACATTTGCTTCAAGAAGTGTGTCACCACAGGCAGCAGCACATGCTCACACATACAATTACTCACACAAACACCGTCTGACAGGGAAAATTACAATAACATTTGACAGCTGGTGATGCTGAAAAAATACCCGAGCCATCTGGAATATTTTTCTGAAGTTAATATTCGGAGAATAAGGAGGCAGCACTTTATGCAAAGTTAAAAAAATAAAAAAATAAAAAGTATATTCCCCTCAACCCATAGACATGCTTGGTATCTGTGGTATTTTGCCCTGGTGTGAAAAGAATAACTAAGCTGCAGGCAGACAGACAGAACAAACAGAAAAGCTTAAGGATAACAGATTAGAGTTATGCAATGTGCATTTGTACATCAGACATCATATTTAATGGTTCACATTTTTCATTTTATTAAAAATTATTGTGTTCAGGGCCTTGCACCATGCTAATTAACTTCTTGTCATTATTATTATTATTATTAACCAGTTTTAATAGCTTTAAACAATCTAATAGGTAATATTTGATGTTGATTGATGTTTTATAGGCTCAGTAACTGTTAACTAGGGATCTGGTTTGTATAAATTGGCATATTATCTGTAAAAGCCCTAAGGGGCCACACCCTGACTCACTGAGCCAAATGTGTGGTAGGCGTTTGGCAGAGCAATTAGGACAAAAGTAGAAGGTTGACCTACATTATTGGATATGTATTTTCATGTGTGTGCAAGTCTTATGGTCTTAGCCACTTAAGTAGTCCATGCTGATATTGTGTAAATATAGAATGTGTGTCAATGATTAGCGACATAATCTCCTTGCTTTTTAATCCACCTTGTTCATCTGTCAACAAGCTTTCGTAGTTCCTCATTAAAAAAATGTTTACAGCAAAGCTGCGAGCCACGAATGCACTGCTGTCTTCACTTCTTCATCAGAAGTGAATCTTCATCCTCCTAGGGCTGCTTTCAGGGGACCAAACAGGTGAAAGTCCGATGGTGCGAGATCAGGACTGTAGGGAGTTTTTGGTTAAGTTATAGGTTAAGGAGTGTCGCCAGTGTGGGCAGAACAGTGTATTGTTATGCAAGACCACGACACACTCGGATAGCGGACCTCCCAGTTTAATCCGAAGTTTAGACTTTAGCGCCTCATTGTAACAAGCAGTGTTGATTGTTGAACCTTTTTCCTGATAATGTTCCAATACATGTCTCTTCAGAATCCCAGGAAACTTTAAGCATTGATGAATTTTTCAGCTAATTTCTTGGGCGGATGTTTCTGTTCTATACTCTCAGGCTCGTAGTGATAAATCCATGTCTCGTCACCAGTAATGATTCTCTTTAAGAATGTATCGGCCCCAAATTCTTTTTGCAGATCTCTACTGTAAATCTCCGTGAGTTTTTTTGGCATCAGGTACACCCACTAGCCATGAAAAAAGGAATCACCGCATGCTACTCTTCTTTCATTCAAATCACAAATGGGGCATCTATTTTTGCTCGCACCACTATTACAAATGAACCGATGTAACACATACACACCTGCACAGCAGTGTCTGGGGAGACACTTAAGTCCAGTATCTGAGCAGTTTCACAGGAATGTTTTTTTGTTTGTTAAGCCACGTTAAGTGACCTATGAATCATTCAGGAATAAAAAAAAACATCTGACTGAAGGCATAAAAAACAGGTGCAGACGATGACAAATGTTCAGACCAGTAAATGGTAGAAGATGAGATAAGAAAAGAGATCTGTTTCACAGTGGGAAAATTTCGACGAAAGAAAAATGTACATATCGAATGTAGGGACAATACAGTGTATAAATACAAATGAAAAAGCAATACAATAGTTACACTGTCAGTCAAATTGCACTAGGTAATATAATATTGCACAGTTTAACACTAGAAGCACCGCGCCAGTGTCATCTACTTTTAATCATTTGACCGCCTATTGTTTTGAATGGGAAGCTGTCGCTGACACACAATGATCACCCAAAGCAAATAGTTTAGCTCCAAGATCAACTTGCACTTGGACAATGCGCCGTTCATTCTCGCATTGATAATCACCTGTATTTTTTTTTCATATTCAACTGAGAAAACCTAAGTCTCTAAGGGGTAGAGTAGTGGGAAGAGAGTCTCTAAGGGGAGTCACTAAGTCTCTACTTAATGTTATAACGTGTTGAGAAAATTAATCAGTTCGTTCATTCTATTTGAAGCTTCTGAACGTCGCGGATGTTTTTTTAGTGTGACAGTGCTTTACATTAGTTCTGAACTCGCTTCCGTGAAATTATCGCTAAAACAATGTCTATGACCTTTCCTGAAGATATAAAGCTTTATTATTGCTTTTATTGCTTTATTATTAAAGCTTTATTATTCTGGAATGTGGAAATGTGGAAGTGATGTGTGGCCACTCATCATGAGAACTAAACCAAAGATTTCGGTAACTACACGGGGTGTAACATCTGCATAGTGACACTAAACAGCTGAACAACTTCACTTTTCCGTTATGATAGCATAAGCACCTCAGATACCTGTCCCTGCTGCTGTGGAAATATTACATTACGGATATTAAATATAGAATATTTATTGAAACAAAAACTAATACCATTATAAAATATATAACGTATTGAAACGTTTAGAACTTATCGAAAAATGATTCGATAAATTTACATGATGTACGGAGATGTATTTATTTTATTTTATTTTTTTTACAGATTACAAGCCAATATAATACTAAGGGTTTCTAAATTAAGTTGAAATGTAAATTGTTGTGTCCTATTTATATGATGTCCTTGATAATGATTATTATAATAAATATATAAATAATTTCACGAGTGAAATTTTTTCACGCTCCAGCGATATGTAATGACTGATGATTTTTCATTCCCTTTTCCACCTAAAGTGAAGATCCATTGTTCACTAGTTCCCTACAGCGCTACAGTTCGCTACTCTGTGTTTATTTTTTTTTCCCCATTGCGGTCAAATGACCGGTGCTCTGTGCTTCTAGTGTTAAAAGGGTGTTATTACACAGTTGCTATGCTGATGTGGTTGGTGAAGTGGTTGGAACAGACAAGAGGGGGAAAATTGTACCCTTAGGCACCGACTTTAATGCAGTCAGATGACACATTGCTTACACTTTTTTTTTTACTTTTTAAGTTTCAGTTAAATAATAGTTGATGTAAGTTTTTATAAGCAACCATTAGCATAAAGTGTTGCCCAGCATCCTTATATTGACCGAAGTTCTGGTCCTCATGAAGATATTTCCAGTGACATTGTGGGGACCGAAATTCTGGTCCTCATAAGGATATTTCCATCGACATTGTAGGGAATGATTTTCTGGTTCTCACCGAAGTTCGGTCCCCACAGTGTCGCTGGTCAATATAAGGATGCTGGACAACACTTCATGCTAATGGTTGCTTATAAAAATAAAAAAACTCTTTTCAGACAGTAGAGGCAAGTTAGTGTGTGCAGGTACAAACTACTGTTTAAGTTGGTAATTCTATTGTAATAATGAGTACTTCTGGTCCCCACAATTCCAGGACGACAAGTAAAAACTGAGCATCTGAATTGATATAAGATCTCGAGTTAATAAAAAAGAAGTCATTACTTAGATGATGGTTGTAAATTACATCTTCCTGAATAAGAATCAACTGAGTACATTTAAAAAGAAAAAAATATATAGGATATATAAAAAAGGAACATTGAGAGATCCTTTAGTAGATTACCCAGGTTTTTAATAGCAGTCCACCGATGTCCCGACTGCATCACAGGTGAGATCAAACAAGCCATTATAATATATTCCAAAGAAGTGAGGGCGTTCAGGAAGCAGTGGTGACACCCGTGACTTTCCAAAATTACTCAAGTTCCATGGAGTTCTGTAGCCAGAAATATTTACCACAGGCAAATCACCTCACCCAAGCCTCACGTTCTTGCTCTTGCATTTGCCAGCAAAACAACACAATGCGGTCGTGTCGCTTCATGTGCCGTGCGCATGTCACATACGGTGCCCAAAAAATAGCGAAGCTTCCTGAGAAAAAGGTGGAGCGCCGCTGCTTTCGGATAAACATCAACCAATGGGTTTACATTGGTTTTTCTTTGGGAATTTCATACATCCAACATACCGCAATTGAGTTGTTGAATCATTTTCCAAAGAAATGATAGTGGAAGTCTATTCAAAACTGAGACAATTAATAAATTCCAAAAGATGGTAATAAAATATGTGTAATGCTTAAGGTGACATCATGTCAGTCCTTTCTCACTTTCTCAATCTCACTTTCTTACACTCTCAGTTCAGAGAAAGAGCAGCTTGCTGAGGAAGAAGATGATGAGCTGAAGGAGGTTTTGGATCTTCGAAAGATTGCAGTGCAACTGCTGCAGCAGGAGCAACAGAACAGGTAAACCCATTTAAACCCTAATAAATGCACACATGCACCAGATTTCGAATGCTCACGTCAATTCACGTTTTTGCTTCTTTCATTTCATCAAATCATTGTGTGCTTTTTCCCCCCACAGACATTATGTCACCATCATTGTGAACTTTCCACCAATATAATTAGGTTAATAATGTATAACATCAAATAACTGACATCCGCAAGATTTCCTTTTTGAGTTTTGCTGACTGTCTGGAGTTTGACATGTTCTCCTGCGTCCTCCCATTACCCATCCTAACAGCTGATGCCCCAGGCCCTTGACTTCCCTAATTACTGGTTACATAGCAACAGCTTGTTATGTTGCCTGAAACTCATGACAAAGAAATCTCTTTTCACTCCTTTTATCTTTTCTCTCATATTTCTCTTTTGTCCCCCTTCCCTCCGCTGCTGGGACATTGGTTATACTTGTATAACTCCAGGAGACGCTCTTTAATTTGTAGAGCAGAAAGCCTCATCCACAGAAGGAGGGCTGCAGGGAGAACACACAGGTACAGAGAGTGCATATGTGGGTGCATCTGTAGTAGTTTGGAGTCGGCGATCTGGGTGTGTGCATGTGTACGGGCGTGTGTGTGTGTGTGTGTATGTGTGTTTGTGACATCCTGCATGCCGAATTACAGTACACGCGTACGCGCCCGCATGAGCCTGTGTACGTGCGCAATCTCATGTCGATGGACGTCAGGGTGTCACTGATTTGTCGTAGTTTGTCTTTGTGTGGGTGCGTCCACCAAATTGAATGAATGAACCTTTTGTGTCTTTTCACCTACCCATAAAACATAGGCAGGGAAGAAAAAAAACATTTGCATATAAAGCATGGTATGGGCAAGTAAAAAGCCAACTGGTCTAACTACACACACACACACACACGTACTGTACACAAAAACAATTGATTCAACAGGGTGGAAACATTCCTTAGACTTTTTATCGAGATTGACATGATAGAATCATGCAGTCGCTGCAGATTTGTTGGCTGCACATCTGTAATGCGAAGCTCCCGTTCCATCACAACACATCACAAAGGTGCTCTGTTTGATTGAGATCTGGTGACTGCGGAGGTCTTTCGAGTACAGTGAACTCACTGCCATGTTCAAGAAACCAGCTTTGTGTCAGTTTCGATAACGTCTCGAGTTATCTAGATGGAAGTAACCCTCAGAAGATGTCGTCATAAAGCGATACACGTGGTTAGCAACAATACTCAAGCACTAACAGACCCAAGGTGGGCCAAGAACTTATCACCCCACACAATTACACCACCAACTTGACGGAATGATGGATCCAGGCATCTGTACCATTGGTGCAAAATTCTGCCATTAGAGTGTTGCAGCAGAAACCGAGACTCAACAAACCAGGTGATGTTTTCCAAATCTTCCCTTTGGACAATTTTGGTGAGCCAATATTGGTAAATTGTAGCGTCAGTTTCCTGTTTTAAGCCAACAGAAGTGGCACCTGGTGTGGTCTTCTGCTGCTGCTGTAGCCAAATCTAATACAAGAGTTGATGTGTTGTATGATCAGATATGCTCTTCAGCGAACCTTGTTTGTAGCAGCATGTTATTTGAGTTACTGTTGCGTCTTCTTCCGCTCAAACCAGTCTGGCCGTTCTCCTCCGACCTCTGGCATCAACAAGGCACTTTTACCCAGAAAACTTCTCACTGGATGTTTACAGAGATAGATAGATAGATAGATAGATAGATAGATAGATAGATAGATAGATAGATAGATAGATAGATAGATAGATACTGGAGATGGAGAAGTGATCAGTCTAGTTTAAAAGTCATCGAACGAGCAGCATGAATTTAATTTTAGCTCAGATGTAACCCAACAGTTGATTATTAAAAACTACAGCTTGCAAACTCTTTTGGCATTTCATGAACAGTGCTATTGAAGGCATATAATGGAAGACCGTTTCGCAATGTGGGGTTTCCTGTTCACTTCCTCTACCTTGCGCATTGTTCTAACAGCTGCACAAGTGCAGGTAGGATTTCAGGCCCAGGATTTCATGTCCCAAAAGACGGTGCACAAAACGTGACCCCAAATACCACACAGTAACATGGACCAGTACTATTAATAACTGCCTTTACTTCCTGCCAGAGCTGTAAGAGTTTCTTGTGTACTTGGTACTGTACATACTGCAATGCCTACAGCCAAGTGTTAGATATTCTTATTGATTAACTGTTGATGTTAACTGTTGATCTGAGTTGTCTTGTAATTTGCACAGTGAATTAAAATAAACTAATAGCAATTTGAAATACCAAGGAGGACCTGAAAGAAACATTAAACCACCATTAAAGAGAATGATGCAGCAGCACTCACGCCTCTTCTCATCTGTAGACTCTGCTTAAACTGTAAGGTTTAATGCTAATCCATCTAGGAACCTCAGCAGTCCAATCTTAGAGGCCAATGGTGACCATTGTATTTACTCCCATTTTTACGACCGTGGTAGGAGCTCCGGGCAACATTCACACACTACGGGCAATTCGAGAATGCCGATTGGCCAAATCTGCATGTCTTTGGACTGTGGGAGGAAACTGGAGTAAAAGATGCAAACTCCATGCACACAGACCCCGAAGCGGATCTTGGAGATACAAGGCGACAGAACTAATCCCTAAGCCTCCATTCCGCCCTTATTGCTAATACCTGTGCATTATGGAATCTGCTTGCATTACTGCTTACTGCTTAAAGAAATGTACTTTATACAAAAGGTGTGCCAGCATTCAGTTACTCAGTTAGCTAAAAAGTGAGCCGGAGTCAGTAAAAATGCATGCTGTCCATACCTGTCCATATACAGTAGGTTATATACAGTAGGATGGCTGGGTCTGTGCATACAAGTTACACACACACACCAAACACACACACACACAAACTTGTACAGTTATACCAGATGTTACAAAAAAAATTGTACTGTATTGTTGTGAAACTTTGGTTGAGGTTTGTGTGTGTGTGTGTGTGTGTGGTCCTTCTCAATAGGTTTCTCAGTCATTCCGGAGGAAGCAGCAAACAAAGATCTCCGTCACAAACCGTTAGAAGGTACAGTACACACCTACCTATATGGAAAATGTTCCTGGCTGCTTTCACAGGTGTTGTTATTGTGCTGCTCTTCAAACACCAGTCTGTTTACTACAATGATTGCGTTGTAATGTTGCCTGAAATCACATTTCATTTTCTTTTTTATTTTCTATTAATCCAATGATCAGATTAGCAGAAGTGGCCTGACTAAAGACGCGGAGCAGATACCTTTGTATCTTTGACTTTCCTGATAAAATGTCTAATGAGGGTAGCTACAATGTGGGTGCAAGCAAACAACCGTGAACATTAAGTTCACAAAAACCCAAACCTTGCCATGCATGGCTGCTTGTTTTGTAAAAGTTCAGCAGTAGTGTTCCTGGCAGCTACGTGCCTGCGCCAAGAACGTCAACAACAACAACAACAACAAATCACAGGGGAAATCTAACGATTCTGATCAAAAATAAAATACACATAAAAGCATACTTTATTCTTTTTTTCATTTTTTTTCCCATTATATTAACAGAAGAACCATGCAATCTGTAAATCTGGTAACAATGAAGCATAGACACATCTTCTGTGTTATTTTTCCTACAGCGCATCATTGGATGAGGGAACCAGTACATCTTCAGCGATGTGCGGACAGGTAGCACACACACACACACACACACACACACACACACACACACACATACACACATACAAAAACACAGGGATACAATCCATGGCCCTTAATGATCAACATTGGCAGGAAAAAAGAAAAATGTTCCAATTTTATACATAATATTTAGGATTGATGAACATGCAATCAACTTTTATGTGAAAGTATAAAGAACAAAGCTTATGAAATACGTACTCTTTCACTCGCTACTCAATACGCACAGGTATTCGGTTTCGATGCCAAAATCGTAAGATACTCCTTGGTTCATTCCAAGCTTTTCCACAATTGAAACAAAACTTCAACAATAATCGTTACACAAACACCTCTTAAGCAAGCGTGACATCCTGCAAGGGTGCCAAGCTCGTAAACAGAATGAAGCAACTCAAGAACTATGAAAGCTGCCACTCCATGAATATCCTGCATTGTTCCACGCATAATTTTAGATTTCTATGGAAAAGAAAAATTATTTAACTTAAATGAATTTTAATCAAACCATGAGCTTTATCGGGTTAAATTAACTTTGTTTGTTTACCCTTGACCCTGCTCGTGAACAGACTCGCACTGGATATATCTCAGGAGACACCAGACATGATACAGTAATAAGCTGTTTATCGAAATGGAGCTCATCGAACCAAGAATCTGCAAATGTGCAATAACACAAATCCCTCAAAATGCCGCTTAATAGCTGAATTGATGTGACCGGTCACATTCGCAGTACTATGATTCACTCCACTATTGTTTCAAAGATAAGTGGGTTAGTAATGAGAGCTTTAATGTACAGTAATTGTAACAAGAACAGGATGTGTTTCTTGTTACCTGATGCTAGCTGGTTAACCACAAACGAAAAGGTGGAGCTTAGAGGCACTAAATAAAACCTGGAAAAACATTATAAGAGTTGTGATCCAGGGTGATTTATACTTGTGGTGGTAGCTGGTGGAACCAGGTTGGCATTACCTGTTCTGCTACATATGACTGAATATGATTGAATCAGCTGAACCATGGTTTTGGCGATAATGAGTCTCACCTAGGCGAAAAAGTTCATTTTCAAATAGGATCATGTAACACAGTTTTGCATAATACTTAATGCTTCTTATTAATCTCCCGATCCAGGCTTATCATTTTTTTTGTAAATATGCATATTTCTATTTTTAACAGATGAAAAGAAACTCATTTGATAAATACAATTTCATGCCATTTTATGTGTCTGTAACTTTTTTGAATTCAAATCATTCAATGATCTTAATTGTCATTCAGATGAAACTTGGCCGATTTAGATTTCACATGAAAAGTAAACCTGAAAAAGTATATTATTCTAAAATGCAGCATTGTTAAGATATCGCAACATGAATTTGATATGGTTACGGACACTACAAATTTTTTTGCCTTATAAGCTTTTACCAAAAAAAAAAAAAAAAAAGAAAAATTGAATCAACAATTTTTACAGGTCAATACTCATAAAGAAATACAATAATTAAATAAATAAATAAATAATTTGCATTTTAAATGATTATTGTTTGAAGCTTATATAATATCATCTCTCCAAATTGGCTAAAGTTGAAATTTTCACTTCCATGTTACATACTGTAAACCCCAGAAGTAGCCACACACATTTCCTGTATTATACGTACTGTACAACATAAAAAGGATGAAATCACCTTTTTAAAAAAAAAACTAATAATAATCATCATCATCATCATCATTAATATGGTCATGAATAGCTGGTAATACTGTAGCTCTTGGACTTTCCAAGTAAAGTTTATGTGTTGTACGTGCTGCAATGTGAGATGTATCAGCACTGATTTTAGTGATATGATCAGCTAGCAAAATACAAAAATTCACTTAAATTCACGCCTTAAGTCTGACTCTGAAACACAGAGTATTTCTAAACCAAATTAGTGTTTATTTTTATTGTTGTTGTTTTAAGCAGTGTACATGGGGTAGAAGCAGCGCCCGATATGTGACCAACTCCACAACAGTTCCAGTAATGGCAATGAAAATCTGATAAGCAAATGTGCACAAAAGCATGCTTTGCGTATCATTGTGTTAGACGCACTAGATTCACACGATTCAATTCAGATACGCTCACGAACACACAACTAGTTGTACTTGGATTGAGACGTGATGACCTTTCTGTTTTTTTCTTTTTGTTATTAGGTTTTATAAAAACTCAGTGAACGATGTAAATACTTTCAAATCCTGACGTCCACTGCTGTGTACATCCAAGTTCATAAACATTAGGACTGTATTATTGGATATTATCAGAGAACCAAAATCTTTCTAATTAGCATCTCATGATTGTGATTGAAGTATTTTGCTAAGTACTTGTTACAAAACTTTTTTCTTGAATTGTTCATTAAGTTGGATCATGACGACAACTGGAGTGATTTGGAGATGGCATGTTGTTGTAGGAGATAAAATCTGCCTGTATGGTTCACTCAAGTTACATACTTATCACATATTTATCATATTTCCGTGTTCCCTAAAACTGCTTAAGGCGCTTAAATTTCCCATAAATCTTTTTGATTTTTTGTCTCCGAAACTCATGTCTTATACCAATTGCTTCTCTCAGCTTCTCCTGGTTGATTCTTTTCTCCATTTGTTTGTCTGTGCATTTTGTGAAGGACGCCGACCTCACAGATGAAGACACCGCTTTCTCCGAGGTCTCATCATCACCCTCATCATCACATCATCCTCATCATCACCCTCATCATCACATCATCCTCATCATCATCCTCATCATCATATCATCATTATAACAATAATTATTTTATCATAACAAATCATCAACATCCCTTTTGTTTAACATTTCATCATTACCAACATTTTAAACAGCACAGGTCCAAACAAGAGAACTGAGTTCCCTGATAAACTGTCCAGCAGGAATTTTATTTATTTAACTCCCCCAAATAATTATTGTGCAATTGTTCACCCTAGCTAAAAGGCACAACATTATATAATATACATACTGTGTTTTAGATTGGCTTAAATATACACTCTGTCATCACACACTTGATTCTATGGTTGTAAACGTTTCGCAAGTCTGACTCGTGCTGGTGTCTTCCTCCCCTTCAGCCTTCTTTGTCCTGCTCGTTCGATGGGAGTCTGAAGTCTGAGAATGGCGATGGTGAGCCCAAGTGGCCGGAGCTTCCTCCCATCCTAAACCAGAACGAAGACCGGAGACGACACAAATACCTGAGGAAGGACTACCTCAAGGTATACGTCTATCCATCTTGTTATTACAAATCAAACTCATCTGTGGAACGTTGTTGCAAATAATCCCACAATAATTAGCCATTAAAGAGCCCTTTCCTCCATGCTTGACTTTATTCAGGACTTCCTTTCCTACCAAACTGAAATGTAAAGGTAACTTCATGTAGACCCACAAAACAGGAACTCATATTAAGCAATGTTGATTGGTTGTATGGTGGTGGGAAAACAGGAGTTTAGCATTTCTCATAATTCATGAACGGTGGTAGAATTTTATCCAGGCGCCACTACAGTACCTATCAGATGTGCAGAAATTAAAGGAAAAGCAGTTTGGACAAGAGATTACAGGGACATGCATTTACATGTCTTTTATATCTTCAATATACAGAGATCTCTCACATCCTGATCAACCGTATTAGCTAACTGAAGTGTAAGGCGTTTAATAATTGACTATATCTCCCAGCTGTCACAGTTCGCCTTTACTATACTCACAGCGCTTCCCCAATCCTCAACCATAACCATTACAGTAAAGCGAGAATGCACTGGTGAGGGCCAGCTATGCCGCATCACAGAGCAAATTAAAGTTCTACCTTTATCATCAAAGGGGGTTAACGCTTTTAATTAGTCATGGCAGGATGTTTGCTTGTCTTTTCCGCCACTCAAGAGCAGCGACAGTCTGTCAGTTAACCAACCTGGCTACGCTTCAGGCCTGGTGACTGACTGCAATGCTTTTAATATGATATCACAAAAAGAAGCGCCATATCCAAGCAATTAATCTCAGTCTAAATTCTGTTAACATCTTTTGTAACTGTCAGCAGGTACAGTATATAGTTTAGCCTTGCAAGCTTTTTAATCCCTTTATAAATCATTTAGACAGATGGGGTGTGTTTCTCGCATTCATCTCCATTCACATCGATTGATGTTACTTGACATGGGACAAAACGTTTCCTTTTCCGTTCTAGACCTTGCTCAGTTGTTAGTTTAATGTTACGGTCTCAGGCATATATTTTTTTGATTGCTTCAAAAGGTGCTTAGACATGCACTCAAATAAACTTGTATAGGCCTGGTATAAGACACATGCAAACCAAGAACGAGTGAAAAGAAGTGTTTCCCAACTCCCAGACTCCTGTAGCAAAAACGTCTTACCTTGCTGTACATGTCACACTGATGATGTACAGTATATGATGTTTTTGGTTTGCAGAACGATTCAATCTAAACAAAAAAAACAGAATTACAAGCATCAAGGCTTTTGCTGTTAATGCAAACATTTAACAAAGCAGCCCGTGTCTTAACCAGGCGGTCAAGGAGTTTACATTTGTAGTTAGTCTTCTACTACAGTTCAGATTCTTTTTGGCTTAGGTCCAGTGAGATATTTGGCTGCATTTAAAAATGAAGAAAATACTAATTTTTTTTTTCTTTTCTTTCTTTTTTTTCTAGTACAAGTGCCAAAGTGCACGAAGAAACTCAGCTGAAAATGATTGTGAGGTGAGATGATATGTGTGTGTATGTGTGTGCATGGTCTGTGCGCAAAAAAAATAAATAAAAAAAATAAACACACATTAAGCAGCAGATGGAATTGAAAAACACATAATGCTTTTAGGAAAGACCGTCACCCTGAATGGTTATCCATGTTGCTTTCTCCGGGGTGTCACTTTTGATATATAATAGACGTGATACATGTGATACGTGTAACATGCATTTCATAACAATCTTTTAAAAGTATCTTTTATATATAAATAAAACCCACATAATTGATAAGGTTTAACTTTAACGTTTGATCATTTTTAATGTTGTGAAACTTCTCTGAAACAAGTTTGTTCCCGTAATCACTTCTGTTACAGCAACTACAAGCAGTCATTCCCCAACCAGGTGTTTTGTTCTTTTTTCTCTTGAAGTTATCATGAAAAACGTCTCGGGTTACTTTGCTGTAACCCTGTTCCCTGAAAAGGCGGGAACGAGATGCTACGTGAAAAAGCTATGGGAACCATTTTGTCATGTTGCCGGTTGTGAAGCATGTGTGCAAACACGCCAAACTTTTGGCTATGTATAACCTCGGTCAGGTGAAGTCATCTGATTAGACGCAGCTGCAGGTTATAAATACTAGTGAGCCGGCGACAAACCTCAGATTAATTTGTCTGAACGGACGTCTGGTCACATGGTAGTGCGGCATTAGGATGCAGCATCTCGTTCCTGCCTTTTCAGGGAACAGGGTTACAGCAAAGTAACCAGAGATGTTCCCTTTCAAAGGCTTCTCTCGATGCTGCATGAAAACGCTATGGGAACGAGAATACCAACGCCGCCGCACTGCAAGTGTCTGGACCCCAAGGTTGTGTAGCGTGTGCGCACAAAGCCGAGAAGGTCTCAGAACTATGCCTGGGCAGCTAACTCGGGGCTTTCCATGAGCCCGGAGTAGCATGAACATCCAGATTATAATGTAACAAATGTGTGCGGGGAGGACCAACCCTCCGCGTCACACAATTGCTGCAGGGGAATACCTCTTGCTGGTGCAAAAGGAGACGATCTCCCTGGCTGAATGAGCCCTGCTTCCTAGAGGCGAAGTGAACCCACGCGCCTCATAGGAGAGGGCAATATGCATCTCTCACCCAGTGTAGTGGCAGCCGCTCCCGCGGCCCCAAGACGTGTAAAGGCTGCTCTGACCTACACCACTGGCTGATGCAGTGGACATAAATCTGAAGAGCACGTACTGGACACAGTAAGTGAAGTCTCTCCTGCTCTGAAGCTGTAAAGGCGGAGGACAGAAGGCTTCAAAACAATAGGGTGATGTTGTTTATGGACTTAGGCCGATAGCTCAGTGAGGATGCAGTTACGTGCGTCCTGAAAGTACTAGGGCACAAGCCTGAGCACAACTTTCCTGCAGAGACTCCGGCACTGAAACAATACGGCAGTGGACTGGGTCTACCTGCTTCGCACGCACTTGCTGCAGGGGAATACCTCTTGCTAATGCAATAGATGAGGCGATCCCCCTGGTTGAGTGAGCCCTGATTCCTAGAGGTGAAGTGAGCCCACACACCTCATAGGAGAGGGCAATAGCATCTCTCATAGGTGCATGCTGAACTTTCGGAAGGTAGCTGAGCGAGGATGCAGTTATGTGCGTCCTGAGAGTACTAGGGCCCAGGCCCAAGGACAACTTTCCTGCAGGGACTCCAGCACTGAAACAATTCAGCAGTGGACTGGGTCTACCGCGGAAGGTGATGTGAGAACTGAGTCCTGTATTTTCTCTACAGTGCTTAGTACCCAATGAGATATACTTGGCAGTAGCTTCCACGATGCCAATTTCTCAGAAAGGGGCAAAGTTTCGGCCGCTCGGTTAAACGGGGGGGGGGGGGGATGATGTGTGTTAGATGTTCGGCATCCTGAAACATGGCAGGAAAAACCAAAGAACTAACACTTTACTGGAGACTGGTGTTGCCCGAAAAACCAGTGGTGGCAGAGCAAGAACACCGACCTCCTGGGGGTGTCAGGGAGACCACTTCATTCTTGAAAGGAATTCTGCGTGCCTCTCCCCATTGGGGGGGCCACCCCAATGGTCCTGGGCACATGAACCTCAGGGCTTTTTTGTGAAGAAGAGAATATGCCTGACCCTTAATAAGTCTGACCCTTTTTGAGACTGATAGTGAGGCGCATCGCACCCCAAAGGGGTGGCAGGCTCAAAAACACACTCCTTGTGTTTCACGCCTCGCAAGAGTCAGACCCGGTCGAGACTGGGTGGCCGACAGTCCCGACTCTTGAGCACGGCGGGGAAGGAATTTCCTGAAGGCTTGTTCATATAACTTCGGCTCATGAACCTAGTGGCGACCGAGTTAACACTATCGCCAAACAAGCCGGAAGGAGAGATAGGGGCATCCAGGAGGAATGCACGATTCTTATACTTGATGCGCCTAAGATTCAACCACAAGTGCCTCCGCGCGAAACCCATCGCAGCCATAAAACAGCCGATTCTGCTTTTGTTGCACGCAGAGACAAGTCTGTGGCTTGGCGTAATTCCAATACGCCCTATCTGAAGAGCCCCGCCAGTGCTCAAGTCTCTCAGCAGGTCTTACCTGACCTCCAGGGAAGATGAAAGTCTACACAGCTTGAAAGGAAGTATTATCTTTTCAGGAAGGATGATGTCCCAGGAGAGAGATAGCTTTTGAAGCGTCTCTTCTATCTGGGCGACATAATATAACTTCCACATAAACTATATTTAAACAAATAAATAAGTCAATGGCAGGGAAACACGGGATTAATACAGCTTACTCCATGAAAGGGTTAACTCATATGGAGAAAGCTAAGGGGGGGGGTAGAGGGCGTCGTTGAGGCTCCCCCCCCGCCCCCCCCCCCACCCGACAGAAACTGCCGGGGTTTTTTTTGTTGTTGTTTTTTTTTTCCTAGTGCTCGGAGATTATTTCCATCTCCGCGGTTTAAGCAAGATAGGATGTTTATCCTTACCCATTCACAAGAAGCCCATGGCACGCTTGAGAGCTGACAGAGGGATTTCCAGATCCAACGAGGAACTGAGTTTTAAGCACCAAAATGCGCTGCGGCTCGAAGCTTCTCAAGGAATGCGAGGCGCACGAGCACTTTTTTGATCGAAGCAGTAAAGATCGCCCTCCGATATGGATTATCATACACGGAGGGACATTTTGTTTAAAACTCCGATATCGGTGAGTTAAACACTTCTTATTCTGCTGGTTTAAACACAAACACGCTAACAACAAGGTGAAGACAAATGACCTGAGGTTTGTCGCCGGCTCACTAGTATTTATAACCTGCCGCTCCGTCTAATCAGATGACGTCACCTGACCGAGGTTATATATAGCCAAAAATTTGGCGTGTTTGCACACATGCTTCACAACCGGCAACATGACAAAATGGTTCCCATAGCGGTTTCACGCAGCATCGAGAGAAGCCTTTGAAAGGGAACAAACCATAACAAGACAGCAACCTTTTAGCTTTGAATATTACAAAATACTGATATTAAATATTCCTTCCAAAATATTAAATAAGGAAAATAAGCATACATATATCAATACATCGATACATAAATCAACCAATTTCCACATTAATCAAGACTGCACAGTTAATTGCATAAAAATTTAAATTGCAATATAGACATGTGCAGTTATTAAATTGAAAAGGGTTGCAATTTATTACATATAATATATGCATAGTCGAGAATTTATGTATTTATTTATTTATTTTTATAATACTTTTGAGGTGATACATAAATATTGGCAAACAACCTTTCAACAAGATAATTTGTCCCATTAGTAGCTGTTATATGTATATATATGTTTAAATGCTAAATTGTACCAATAATAGTTCAGTAATCACAGTTTAAATCACATTTGTGATAATGTTTACAATCTTTAGTTTTTTTCAACTCTAATCAAGATAGTTATCTAAAGACTCAGGGACAAATATGCTCTGCGTGATATATAATATAATATAATATAATATAATATAATATAATATAGGCAGCGCGGTGGTGTAGTGGTTAGCACTGTCGCCTTGCACCTCCAGGGTCTGGGTTCGATTCCCTGGCCAGGCTCGATTCCCGTCTCTGCGTCCATGGAGTTTGCATGTTCTCCCCGTGCTTGGTGGGTTTCCTCCGGGTACTCCGGTTTCCTCTCACAGTCCAAAGATATGCAGGTTAGGCTAATTGGCATTCCTAAATTGCCCGTAGTGTGTGATTGGGTGTGTGTATGTGTGTGTGCCCTGCGATGGATTGGCACCCTGTCCAGGGTGTACCCCGCCTAGTGCCCGAAGTCTCCTGGGATAGGCTCCAGGTCTCCCGCGACCCTGAACACAGGATTAAGCGGTACAGAAAATGAATGAATGAATGAAGGATAATATAATATAGTATAATGTAGTATAATATAATATAGTATAATATAATATATACTTTAGTTTAATATACTACTAATTATTGTGTTGGCTAGAGTCATTTCTAAACCATATAGAAAATCTAGTTAACTTTTATGTGATTTTTCAGTTTTGTTTTTTTTTGCAGGAGGGAATGCATGCCGCAGACTTCAGCACAACATTGACCGTCTTTGGTCTGAAGCCGAGATCAGGTACAATCTGTCTCTCAATGTGTACTTTCACTTGTTAGCCACAGGGTTTCAGGGTCTCTGCCTAGACAAAGACAACGATTAGTTTTTATATTTTGTGTTGCTCAAGAGCTACACTGGGTCTTTGTACAAAGACCGTCACCCTGGGTCGTTATCCATGTTGCTTTCTCAGGGGTGTCACTTCTGATATATTATATATGAAACTT
The DNA here is from genome assembly GCA_030522415.1 of Channallabes apus. Taxonomy (NCBI): domain Eukaryota; kingdom Metazoa; phylum Chordata; class Actinopteri; order Siluriformes; family Clariidae; genus Channallabes; species Channallabes apus. The sequence continues at coordinate 15,128,330 of CM060130.1, forward strand.
CTCTGAAACAAGTTTGTTCCCGTAATCACTTCTGTTACAGCAACTACAAACAATCATTCCCCTACCAGGCGTTCTTTTCTTCTTTCTGTTGAGGTTATCATGTAAAACAAACCATAACAAGACAGCAACCTTTTAGCTTTGAATATTACAAAATGCTGATATTAAATATTCCTTCCTAAATAAGGAAAATCAGGGAATGCATTCCACAGACTTTTGGTTTGTCTTAATTCTTATTATTTTCAACAATGTACAATAATACTGATGACATCCAAACTATGGAACAACTCATATGTAATTACAGTATGTAGTAAAAACTGTTAAGCAACCCAGAATTTGTTTTAGATTTTAGACTCTCCAAAGTGACTATATTTAGCTTTGATGACCTCTTGGCACACTCATGGCATTCTCTCATCAGATTCTTAAGGTCGTCACCTGGAATGGTTTTCAGTCCATAGGTATGCGTTATTTTGTGAAATTTCTTGCCTTCTTGATGTGCTTTAGACCGGTGGTCCCCAACCAACGGGCCACAGTCCGTAGCAGTCTGCGAGTCATTAGGTACCGGGCCGAACAGAAATACTGATTAAAAAATATTTTATTGATTATCAGAGTCTTTTTCAATTTGGAAAAAAATGCTCATTTTGGTCACATGATATGGTACATAAAAAAATTCAGCCCACGAGTTAGCAAACAAAAGTCTTTTGAGAGCTTCTTTGGAAAGGGAAAAATGCCAAATTGGGAGACTGGAAAAGAGGAGCCTTACACTGCAGGTTTATAGCTGCAGGTGATTCTCTCGCACCAAGCCCGCTCTGCACAATATGTGGCGACAGGCTAGCAAATCAGGCTATGAAGCATTGAAAACTGCTTCGGCACATGGATACCAAGCACCCTGGATTAAAAGACAAGACTTTGGAGCTTTTTTTACAGGAGAAAATGTGAACAAGAAGGACAGAAGCAATTACTGACAGCCATCACAGCAACAAACCTTTTAATGTTGGTGAGGAATTGATCCGGGCCGCCGCTAAGGACCTTTGCCGTGAACTTCTAGAAGAGTCAGCTGTTCAAAAGATAGCAGAGGTTTCTCTTTTAACTAGCATCATCACTAGGCAAATTGAGGATATAGCAGAGGACTTTGAGATAGTTGCTGGAGAGGATTTACAGTACAGTCACTGTAGTACACATTGGAATTAAATGAGTCTACTGATATTAACAACATGGCAGTTTAGTTTTTAGCAGTTTCTATGCTGGTCTGTGAAAATATTGTATTATATGATACTAATATAACCTGCCGCAAAAAAAAAGGTTGGGGACCACAGCTTTAGATCATCAGTTGTTTTGGGCAAGAAGCTTTAAGTTATGTAAAGAGAAAAGGCAGTTCATCATTATCTTAAGAAATGATGAACATCAGTCTATCCAAAAGATCTCAAGAACTTTGAGTTTATCCCCAAGTGCAATCGTCAAAGCCATCAAATGCTATGATGAAACTGACTCTCATGAGGACCGTGCCAGGAAAGGCAAGAGGCAAGTTTATTAGAATGACCAGCCTCAGAATCCGACGTTTTACATAAATGATTCTTGGAGTTCAAGAGGCAGACATACACTATATTGGCAAAAGTATTTACTCACCTTTCTGGAAAATGTCATGCTCCCAACTTTGTGGGAAAGGTTTGAGGATGTCCCCTTCCTGTTCCAAGATGCGCACACCAGTGCACAAAGCAAGGTCTGCACAGAGTCCTGACCTCAACCCGATAGAACACCTTTGGTATGAATTAGAGCGGAGACTACGAGACAGGCCTTCTTGTCCAATATCAGTGTCTGACCTCACAAATGTGCTTCTGGTTAAAAAATCCCCATAAACACACTCCTAAACCTTGTGGGAAAGCCTTCCCAAGAAGCTGTTATAGCTGCAAAGGGTGGACCAACTTAAATTATTAAATATTAAACACGATAGATTGAGAATTGAATGTTACTCAAGTTCATATGCATGTGAAGGCAGGCGAGCAAATACTTATAGTGTATTTCAACATCGAGTGTTCAGAGGAGACTGTGAGTCAGTCAGTTAAAACACTTGAGAAACTTACTGTAATCAGCATGGCTAATACAGCACTTTCCAGTGACATGCTGTGCTATCTGGTGCTGTGCTAACAGGACAATGACCTAAAGTGCACCACTAAGTTATGCAAGAATTATTTGTCCACAATGCACATTAATGGAACGCTACATCAGAAAACTTGACCACAGTCATCTGATCTAAATCCAGTTGAGATGGTTTTGGGATGAGTTGAACTGGAGAGTAGAGGAAAAGCACGCACAACTTTTTGAAGACCATTCCAGGTGACAACCTCATGAGCCTGAGAGAATGCCAAGAATATGAAACATATTCTGCGTTATTTGATGCATTCTTGTTGGATAAATAATTCCATATTCGTTCTGTGATCAGTTTAACGTCTCCAGTGTTAATTTACGTTGTTTAAAACAACATAAATGAAGAAAAATAATTGAATAAGGTGTATATATCAGCAATAACACCATTATGACCACCAACTGGTGACAACATGGATCGTTTTGTTGCCATGGCACCTGGAAGTAAGTTGGATTTGGTAGGCAGCAAGTTAACATTCGCTTCTAAAACAAGTCTGATCAATGGAGGCCCCACCTCGCAGCTTGCAGGATTTAAAGGATTTGCGACTGACGGCTTGGTGCCAAATACCACAGCACACCCTCAGAGGTCTAGTGGTGTAGCTACATGCCTCAACGGGTCAGGGCTGTTTTGGCAGCAAAAGGATGGGGCCTAATCAATATTAGGCAGGTGGTCATAAAATTACTGATCGGAGCATATGTAAATCATAATATACAGATGAACATACAGTATTCATGTCATTCTATAACATTGGGTACATTCCATGTCCATTTATAAGTATATTGATTATATATATATATATATATATATATATTTAGTATTTACAGTATAGTATATTTTCAGCATCATATTTTACCCCTTAAGAGAAAGCATATTATAATATCACACAAACATCACGCATCATATGAGAGATTATTATACATGAGAGTCATGTACTGTATACTGTAAAGATAATCAGTCATCATTCCTACATCATTTCCATTATCAGTCTACATACTGTACATCACAGCACACATTACTCATATGGGTACACTTTCACTTTCTTCCTCAACTCATTTTTAAGATCCAGTGGTAACATTTCAAATATATACTTTAAAAAAGAGGGTACACAGGGATTGTTGGAATGACGATCCTGCAAAAAGGGGAGTCGATTTGGAGACGTAATGAGAAACACAGCATAAGTACTGTATGATGGAAATGTACACCACAGAACAAAACACCATCATGTGATGCTGCTCACTTGGCATTGGGACACATCATGTTTGAGTCTCCATAACCGTGACGATGCTTAACTGACATGCGATCTCAGACACATAATTTTCTGCTGCATAACTCTTCTAGCTACTTCTAGCTGCGCCACTATTTATTGTCAGGGCCAGAGGTAGCTCAGTGGTTAAGGCGTTGGACTACGGTTCGGAAGATCCCAGGTTCAAACCCCACAACCACCAAGTTGCCACTGTTGGGCCCTTGAGCAAAGCCCTTAACCCTCAACTGCTCAGATGTTTAATGAGATAAAAAATGTAAGTCGCTCTGGATAAGAGCGTCTGCCAAATGCCTAAATGTAAATGTATTGTAAAGCTGTGTAAGTTTATCCACTCTGATTCTTTAGACATTCTATATACGCAATTCCACACTTGTATTATTATTTTTTTAAATATAGCATATAGCAGGCCAGCATTGTAGCGAATGCCACTAATTGATGGCTGGCTAACAATAATTGAATGCATTTTACATCCAGCTGAATGGTACCGTATATTTCACACTGGTTAGTGGGTACACTGCACTTCTTCATTTTTTAGATATCCGACCAGAAGCAGCGTTGCCATTGTTGAACCGTCGAAAAAAGCTATTCTGACAAGCTGACCAGTGCTATTTTCTCTGCCACTGTCTGCACGCTCTTTCGTTTCTATTGATGGTGCACAGAACTGTCCACCAGTTACACGACTGGCTGTTAGAATTTTGCACGCTATTATCAAGGCATATGTTTGTGAGAAAACAAGCTTATTAAATTTATATTGCTCAGTCAACTATACTGTACAAGGGATTCCAGTTTCTCAAACATTGGCTCGCCCCAGGCAAACATTAATGTCAGGCAACAGGTGATGTTTCAATTGCCGCTGATCATTCTCCAGCCTCTCTGCAGGCACCATTTGGAATAACTTTCCTAGAAGAAGAGAAGTCCATTTCTAATGAAGCGTTGCCAGGTCTGTCTAATATTAAACAAAGCGAAACCACATATGATTCTATTTGTTCAATTGGATGATCTTGGCTTTCAAGCAACTTTCAGGTGTGGCTGCATTTTGGTTGGAATAAAAGTCAGCTGGAAAACTCTTTCTTTAAAGATTTTGACACACCCACACTGAGCACGTATTAGTTTCTATGGTGCAAAAGGTTAAGCCACTGTAAACTCTCCCTTGTCATTTTAACTAAACCCATCAAAAGAGATTATTTAATGCGCACCAAGCAACCGTGGATATTGTATTGATGTTTACAAGAAATATTTCGAAAACCTCAGACCAGCCTGCACTAGTGAGTGAGATTAATCTTAAAAGGAAGCCCTAATCTTTTCTTAATGTGTTTGTTTTATTTATTTACAATGCAACTTGTTTGGGAGGTTCTGTGGAACCCAGTTTTAAATGATTGAACAAAACATCGGTGTTGCTCTCATCATGACCTAGTGATCTATAATAGCATCTGTGGCACTGTGCCATTTCTTGTAGTTCAAAGGTTAGCTTTTGCATTGTTCATTATCTGCTCCTCATCATATTTTGAAAATTCTAAGGAAGGTATGACAAAAAATAGAACTTCCCATCGTGGATGGTGTTTTCCTGTTTTGATGTTGTTTGATTGCCAGGGTGCATCAGCATTTCTTTCTCTTCATTTAACAGTTCCAAGTTTATTCCTTAATGGCGGAACTTAACACTTCTGCTAGATATTGTGCCCTCAGTGAGATGTCAGAGAGCTGGGAAATCATGATGGTGTGCAGAACATAGCAGACGTACCATATCTGTGTAGAATGCAATAATGAGAGCTACATATGATCTATTATCGATTGTGTGTTGGGTCAAATAATACATTCTGCGTTCAGTTATAATTGCATACGATTAAGGAGCTTCTTATTTATATAAGCTTCTTATCAGCCATAACCTTAAAAACATAACTTAAAACTAATATTGTGTTGGGCTCCATGAGTGAATGCTTGGTGTTATCTATATTTTCTTTTACTGGGTCAACAAGTTCAACAACCATTTACATGAACACAGGGGAGCTTTGGGTTGCACCCAAGTTGGAGTTTCAGCCATGGGTAGTTTCCTAACAAAATAATCTTTAACAAGGGAAGTTCTATTAAGTCATCAGTTGGTCATTAGAAAGCCTTCTTGGGTCCAAAATAAATGGGAAAAATATTCACATTTCATGTAAGGAAAATGCACATCATTTTTTTGCCTTTTTGCCCACACAGTATACAGTATATATTGCTTTCATTTTTATTAAATAAATAATGGCACAGTGAAAAAAAATTATATTTTATTGTTTGTCTATTTTATTTGTGTGTCTATGTTATTGGTTGTACTTCGCCTTATATAAAGACCCCGGAGCAGGAGTAACTCATTAGTTGAGGTGTTGGTCTACTGATGCTTAGATGTATAATGATATAAAAAGGTAAGCTGCTCTGGCTACGGGCACCGGATAAAGGCTGTAAATGTAAGACCCTCTATGATAAAATGATTTTTATAAAGTTTTTACACACACACACACACACACAAAATGAAAAGAAATTTTCAACATGAACTTTATGTGTAAATTCCTTTATTTGAATAATTTTATGATATTTCATGCATTTAACAGCATTTCACTTCACTTTTTATCATCCATGTTACAGCGTTTTCCCGCAGCAGTCGTCAGGAGCTTGGCTCGACAGACCCCAGCTTCACGATGAGGAGAAAGATGGAGCATCTCAGAGAGGAGATGGAACAGATACAGCTCTTACGGCAGGTCAGCAGTCCCAAAACAGTGCTGGAATGGCCAGTGTGAATGAATAGTTTTATGCTAAAAAGTGCATATGAGCCACTTTGGAGAAAATATGCACCATATTACAGTATGTGCGGTCGGCATTGCTGTGTTTCATAGCCGCCATTATTTTACAAAATTTAGTGCAGGTAATGTTCTGCCTCTATTCATCTCTGCATACAATAGGGTGTCCTCCCATCATACAGTACGTACATCACTAGCAACGTGGGTGTGTTATACTGTAATTAGACTCATTTTGAAACTAAATTGCCCATGAAATTAGGAGTCTAAAGGACAAAAGAACCAGTAAGGCCACCAGAAGAAAAGATGATGACTGATTTGTAGCTCATCAAAGAGTTACAGATAATAATGATGTTGAATATATCTGCATCACATGTGGGAAACGGATTGATTGTGGTTTAGACGGCTTAACTGATTTGGTGTCTCAAACGACCAGTTAATTTATTATGTTTTATACACGTTCAAAAAACATAGCTGTAACTTTTAAAGAGAACAAGTGTCCGACATCCGTGTGGGCATCCTGCCACATATGTACTGTATGAATCAACTGGGAACAAAGTCGTTTCCTTTCCTGTGAACCCAGATGTTTGTGTTGTACAGTACACAGCAATAGAATCAAATTATCATATGATTAAGCTGTATATATATATATATATATATATATATATATATATATATATATATATATATATATATATATATATATATGAGAGAGAGAGAGAGTCCAGTTATGGCTTAATCACAATAGCACTTTATTTTATTGTATGAAAAGGTGTGTATTCTAGCCGTATTCGCTTCTTGAATGTATTTAATAGGTGTTATGTAAACGAGCTGCCTGTAATGAGTTCCTTATCACATTATAACAGCCTGTTTATATAACGTGAAGGATTACACCCCTTGGTTTATTTTCTTTATCCTTTTAACAAGCTTGGTAAAACACAATGAAGCTTATGTAAACCATTAGTATTAGTAGTATAGTATATCCATAGGCTTCCCAATCCTTCCTCATTAATTGATTAAAAAAAGCAAAAAAAAAACAAAGGATCAGTTTTGTTCAGAATAGTGCAGGAAGCAAAAATAACTAACTATACCAAAAAAAAAAAAATTACACTTTTAAAATGCAACATAAATCCTACATTTTCAGTAACTTACACATGCAATGGCATTTGTTTCTGTGTTATGGACATTTTAAATTCTTCCAGTAATCCCAGAAATATAAATGCCTTACAGAGCTGTTTTATATAACTGTAGGCACTTATTTTATACTGTTTACACTTATTAGACATAACATTAAAACCACTGAGGGGTAACGTGATTAACTTTCTTTATCCCGTTACCATGGAACCTGTGGTATTAGGCAGAACTGTAAGAAAAAAAAGGGCAAGCATTTGTCTCAGGGATCCGAGCATGTTTGACAAGGGCCAAATTGTGATGGAGAAACAAACGAGTCAGGGCGTCTCCAAAACAGCAGGTCGCTGATTAATATTTAGCTCACACCCTGAGCTGGTTCAGGTTGTGGTTACCAGATTGGTGCTCGTCTCACATACAAACTTAAAGATTAGCGGTATGGTAGGTGGTGAATTATATATTGAATATCACTAGAGTCAGCTAGTTAATAAACAATCATAATAAAAATCACAGAAATTAAACACAAATTCCCCACCAATAAAGCGTATACAGTGGCTTGCAAAAGTTTTCGGCCCCCTTGAACTTTTCCACATTTTGTCACATTACAGCCACAAACATGAATCAATTTCATTGGAATTCCACGTGAAAGATCAATACAAAGTGGTGTACACGTGAGAAGTGGAACGAAAATCATACATGATTCCAAACATTTTTTACAAATAAATAACTGCAAAGTGGGGTGTGTGTAATTATTCAGCCCCCTTTGGTCTGAGTGCAGTCAGTTGCCCATAGACATTGCCTGATGAGTGCTAATGACTAAATAGAGTGCACATGTGTGTAATCTAATGTCAGTACAAATACAGCTGCTCTGTGACGGCCTCAGAGGTTGTCTAAGAGAATATTGGGAGCAACAACACCATGAAGTCCAAAGAACACACCAGACAGGTTATTGAGAAAATCAAAGCAGGCTTAGGCTACAAAAAGATTTCCAAAGCCTTGAACATCCCACAGAGCCACTGTTCAAGCGATCATTCAGAAATGGAAGGAGTATGGCACAACTGTAAACCTACCAAGACAAGGCCGTCCACCTAAACTCACAGGCCAAACAAGGAGAGCGCTGATCAGAAATGCAGCAGAGTGGCCCATGGTGACTCTGGACGAGCTGCAGAGATCTACAGCTCAGGTGGGGGAATCTGTCCATAGGACAACTATTAGTCGTGCACTGCACAAAGTTGGCCTTTATGGAAGAGTGGCAAGAAGAAAGCCATTGTTAACAGAAAACCATAAGAAGTCCCGTTTGCACAGCAAACATGTGGTAGAAGGTGCTCTGGTCAGATGAGGCTATTCCCTCTTGGCTCTTGACGAAGGCGGTCGCATCTGCTTTCCCTCCCTTATCTCTCCCCGCTTGCTTCTCTTGTCTGTCTTGTGAAATACTATTCAGAGACTCTCCTCGTCTTGCTCTTGAAATAAAAGGAATGGATTTGATCAAGTGGTCTCTGAATGCAATTGACACGATCTTCTCGACGAGAAGTGTGGGTTCTGGGGAACCTACTTGTCCTGATGGGACGTTTGCTGCTGGATACACGATGGACGGTTGGGAGAAGTGGCGCATTGTGTGCCTGGCCGCACTGTCTCTGGAGGACGTTGAAGATATTTACCTATTCGGAACTCTGATAACTGGGATTCTGCTGATTGGATTAGGTGGATTACTTGGATATCGAAAAATCTTAAAAGCAGTCAGTCTCAACCCCAAGAGACTGGCTGGCTGGGAAATAATGGTGACGAGAGCTGTCAGTAATCAGACTGTGGTTATGGACCGCAAATTGGATACCATCTTGGGGAGACTGGCAGCTATACAACGGAATTTGGACGGACCTGGAGACCAGTGATGGACATTAAATATCTGTGAAATTGGCAGGTATTGATCGAAATTTGGACATTTTTTTTTTTTTCTGCCCTTCTTTCCAGCTACTGCATTTCAAGGCAGTGGCTGGAGACATAACAATTCCCCGAAGACCAAGATAACGAGACGCTCTGGAATCTACCCCCCTCCCCCTTCAAGGTCACCTGGCGCAGACTATTACGGGATGTTACAGGCTTACAAACTGACACGCACGCACACACTCACAGAACAGCTACAGATAGACACTCTACCTTCCCCATTTCCAACGCCTTCGTGTGCTTATTCCCCTCGGTGTGGGCAGACGGAATCGGGACCAGCGCTCTTTAGCTGCAGGGACTGGAGCTGTTTGCCTACATTGGACATTCTTATCCCTGTACCCTTAATGTTGCAATGTTGATGTCTTGTTACATGTTTTTCTGTGCTTGCTGCTGAGGTAGTTTTTTGTACCCCTGATCCCACACTGCCCTCTCCGAAGGACAGTCTGGGAGGGGATTTTTTTACCCTCGTTATCCTAATGTATCTGATTCCTTGTTTTCTATGATGGCGCCTGGGAAATGGCTGCCGTCGCGACCCTGTGGTCGCAAAAAGCATTTCACTGCATTTCATACTGTATGACTGTGTATGTGACAAATAAATTTGATTTGATTTGATTTGATTTGATGAGACCAAAATGGAACTTTTTGGCCAAAATGCAAAACGCTATGTGTGGTGGAAAACTAACACTGCACATCACTCTGAACACACCATCCCCACTGTCAAATATGGTGGTGGCAGCATCATGCTCTGGGGGAGCTTCTCTTCAGCAGGGACAGAGAAGCTGGTCAGAATTGATGGGAAGATGGATGGAGCCAAATACAGGGCAATCTTGGAAGAAAACCTCTTGGAGTCTGCAAAAGACTTGAGACTGGGGCGGATGTTCACCTTCCAGCAGGACAACGACCCTAAACATAAAGCCAGGGCAACAATGGAATGGTTTAAAACAAAACATATCCATGTGTTAGAATGGCCCAGTCAAAGTCCAGATCTAAATCCAATCGAGAATCTGTGGCAAGGTCTGAAAACTGCTGTTCACAAACGCTGTCCATCTAATCTGACTGAGCTGGAGCTGTTTTGCAAAAAAGAATGGGCAGATTTCAGTCTGTAGATGTGCAAAGCTGGTAGAGACATACCCTAAAAGACTGGCAGCTGTAATTGCAGCAAAAGGCGGTTCTACAAAGTATTGACTCAGGGGGCTGAATAATTACACACACCCCACTTTGCAGTTACTTATTTGTAAAAAATGTTTGGAATCATGTATGATTTTCGTTCCACTTCTCACGTGTACACCACTTTGTATTGGTCTTTCACGTGGAATTCCAATAAAATTGATTCATGTTTGTGGCTGTAATGTGACAAAATGTGGGCCGAATACTTTTGCAAGCCACTGTATAATATTTCTAAAATGTGTGATCTAATCACAGAGGATCTTTTTTATATCTTTAAGAAAATTAACTAAATTTTGATCAATTTTTCTTGTGATTGAAACGAGCTGGGCGGCACAATGACGTAGGGGCTAGTACTGTAACTTTGCACCTCCAGGGTCTGAGTTCGATCCCTGGCCAGGTTTGATTCTCATCTCTCTGCATGGAGTTTGCATGTTCTTCCTGTGCTTGTTGGGTTTCCTCTCCAGTTTTCTCCCACAGTCTAAAGACATGCAGATTAGTCTAATTAGCGTAGCGTGTGAATAAGTGTATGAGTGTGTTTATGTGTGATGGAATAATGTGTGCAACCCAGTGGAAGACACCATTTCGCAGAACTTAGTCAAAGAAATGGCGGGATTGTAAAAAGAAACCACTGTACAGTATCTGGGTGGATGATGTTAGTGCACAGTTCGTGTCTAATTTGTTATTACATATAATATAGTGCTCATTTCAGTCAAATTGTGTACAAGTTCCCATATATTACCATAGTTAAGCAAGTTGAAGCTAGAATAATTGGAATCATCACACCAAGAATGTTTGGAGAAATGGGTTCTGAAGAAGAGACATGCCTCTTAGAATGTGTAAGCAGTTAAACAATGAGGCTAGTCATAAAAATTGTAGACTGTATTTGTTGACATAACCGATCCCTTTCTATTAGGATGGAGGCCAAGTTACAGTGAAATCCCAAGAAAATAGTTTGTCGATATTGTCATAAGCATTTTTGAGACCTCTAACCAAGAACGAAGCCTGGGACATCTGCAGAAATGACTGTTCCCCTCAACCTTGTGTAGGATTGGGTCTTTAACCCATATGATTAAAACCACTGAGTTGACATGCAGAATGTTGTCTGTCTCATTTCAATGGCATTCCTGCTAAGGGGTAACATATGGCAGCGAGTAAACAGTCAAAGAAGATGTGTTTGAAGTTCTTTCAAAGTAGATGTGTTGGAAACTGGAAAAAAACCTTTAAATTTGAGGACCTGATTAACATTAATTGTTTATTAAATTGTGATTTCGAGATGACGAGTCAGAGCATGTGCAAAATAGCACTGGTTTGCACTGGTGAGCAAAGGATTCCATAGAAGAGCTACGGTAGCATAAATTGGTTGAAAAATTAACCCAGGACATGTTAGAAAGGTTTCAGAGCACCCAGTGCAAGGCAGCTTGGTGTGTATTGGGCTGTTTGTTGGAAACTGATCCTATGCTGACCCCGGACCATTGAGCAATGGAAGAAGGTGGCCTTGTCTGATGACTGATCGCCACTTGGCACTAGGTGCTCTGAAACCTTTCTATTATAGTCTGGGTTCACTTTTTCAGCAATTTGTGCTATAGGGGGATTCTTTGCTCCTTTAGCCACAAGAACATCCCACAAGACCCTGCTGTTTTGGACATAATGTGACCCAGTCATCTAGACATGTTTATGGGGCTGTGTAGCTGCAACATGATAAGGGTGCTGATGTTAACCACGGGAAATGGAGCGATTGAAAAAGGTGGCCTGGTCTGATGAATCCTGTTTTCCTTTTTACATTTTTGGACTGCTGGGTCCTTGTGCATCCCTTACCAAGAAAACAGATGGTACCTTGATGCACTATGCAAAAAAGACAAGCTGGTGGAGGCAGTTCCTCTGGGAAAACCCTGGGTGCTGGCATTCATGAGGATGTTACTTTGACATATACCACCTAAACACTGATGAAGACAAGGGACACCCCTGCATACTCATAACTAACATTTTGGCTTTTCCAAATCAGGGTCATGAAGGGAACAAAGAATCTGACAGTACATCAGAAAAGTGACCTGGGGGAAAAAAACATCACTGGCTCTGTAACAAGTCTGTTTTAAGGAATACTGTGGAAGCGCAGGCGTGTTCAAAGCATGTCCATGCAACAGAATTGCTTGCTTATGTTGTCACGCTTCTAAACAGGTCTCCATAATGATAGGCCCTACACACCTACACCCTTTGTGTGTGTAGACTATTTTCAGTCTCCAGTTTTAAAACACCATGTTCTTCAGAGGAACTGCGTTAAGGCTACACACATCCTGTGTAGGTCAGTTCTAAAACATCCTTCTCAAATTTCAAGACTGTACACTCTACAGTGTACAAGACTATCAGGACTAATTTCCAGCACTTATCCCTAATTATTTTGTTTATTTATTTATTTGTTTATCTATTCATTTTTTAATTAGAGAGACTTAAGGTTCCGGAAGTGTTTAAGAGCTTAAATATAGGTTTTTGTGATTTAAACACCTGTGTGTATGTGTGTGTGCGTGTGTGTGTGTGTGTGTGTGTGTATGTGTGTGTGTACACTGCATTCCAAATTATTATGCAAATGATATCTTTCTCTGATTTTCATAAATAGTCAATGCAAATGACAGTCAGTATAATTTCCTAGTCATCAACTATTAGGGTATAATTTGAATTTTATTGAACAAACCTCCTAATTATAACAATATTTATAAAAGAAAAACTAAAAACTCACTGTTCCAAATTATTATGCACAACAGAGTTAAAACATGTTATAGGTTGTAAAGAACTGAAAATGGGCTTTTGTTGAATTTGCAGCATTAGGAGGTCATATTTACTGAAATCAAAAACTATTTCAATCAAAAACATCCTAACAGGACATGTTACATCTTAACATAGGACCTCTTCTTTGATATCACCTTCACAATTCTTGCACCCATTGAACTTGTGAGTTTTTGGACAGTTTCTGCTTGAATTTCTTTGCGGGATGTCAGAATAGCCTCCCAGAGCTGCTGTTTTGAATCAAACGGCCTCCCACCATCATAGATCTTTTGAGGATGCTCCCAAGGTTCTCAATGGGTTTGAGGTCAGGGGAGGATGGTGGCCAAACCATGTGTTTCTCATCTTCTATTCCCATAGCAACCAATAACACAGAGGTATTCTTTGCAGCATGAGATGGTGCACTGTCGTGCATGAAGATGATTTTGCTACAGAAGCCACGGTTCTTCTTTTTGTACCATGGAAGAAAGTGGTCAGTCAATATACTTTGCAAAGGTCATTTTCACACCTTCAGGGACCCTACAGTGGTCTACCAGCTCTCTCCCCATGATTCCGGCCCAAAACATGACTCAGGCACCTCCTTGTTAACATCGCAGCCTTGTTGGGACATGGTGGCCATCCACCAACCATCCACTACTCCATCCATCTGGACCATCCAGGGTTGCACGACACTCATCAGTAAACAACTGTTTAAAAACTTCATGTCTTCATGTATGCCTGGGCCCACTGCAACCGTTTCTGCTTGTGAGCATTGGTTAGGGGCCGAATAGTAGGTTTATGCACAACTGCAAGCCTCTAAAGGATCCTACACCTCGAGGTTCGCGGGACTCCAGAGGCACCAGCAGCTTCAAATACCTGTTTGCTGCTTTGTAATGGCATTTCAGCAGCTTCTCTCTTAATCTGATGAATTTGTCTTGCAGAAACCTTCTTCATTCTGCCTTTATCTGCATGAACCTGTCTGTGATCTGAATCAGCCACAAATGTCTTCACAGTACGATGATCACGCTTAAGTTTTCATGAAATATCTAATGTTTTCATACCTTGTCCAAGGTATTGCACTATTTGACGCTTTTCTGCAGCAGAGATCCTTTTTCTTTTCCATATCGCTTGAAACCTGCGGCCTGCTTAATAATGTGGAACAACCTTCTTCAGTACTTTTCCTTTAATTGGGCTCATCTGGCAAACTAATTATCACACGTGTCTGAGATTCATTTCAGTGATCCAAAGAGCCCTGAGACACAACACCATCCATGAGTTTAATTTAAAAACTAAACATTTAATGTTTATGACACTTACATCCAATTTGCATAATAATTTGGAACGCGGTATATACAGTATGTGTGTGCATGTGTGTTAATGTGCTTATACCATGGGATACATGTACATGTACTGTATAGTGCTTAAAATTCTCGAAATAAGGAGAACTATGAATTCTCATCTTCCATGTCTTGTTCCAATAACGACCTCTAAACCAAGTGAAATATGAAACATCTGTATAATAAATGGTCTTTTCTAATTGTTGTTTTATGATTGTTTAAATAATAATTTTAAAAAATCTAAATTTGCCCTTTACATCTTTATAGAAACATACTATACTATGAAATACTCTTGTGAAGTCTTAAAAATCCAATTTAGTTATTAAAAGTCCGAATTAATTGGTTTTCACTGCGTGATGTCTGTACGCCTGTTAATCAGTGCCCTTTGTTTGGCAAGGCTGACACATGAAGAGAGTTAGCGGGTACAAATGTTGACACATAATACTGTGGGATTTTATTATGTTGTAGGAATCACTTTGTTATGACTAATATAATCCTTAATTATACAGTACATGATCATAGATGTGTATCCACTTGTGGTTTTGCAGAACCTGGAGTCACGGTTGAAGGTTTTGCTGCCTGATGATGTGGGTGCTGCTTTGATGGACGGTGTTGTGTTGTGCCACCTGGCCAATCACATTCGACCTCGATCCGTGGCCAGTATTCATGTGCCCTCACCAGCAGTGGTAAGTCTGACCATATATTTGTCTATAGATACAAAAAAATAGTATGTAGTACACACAGATGTCCAAGCAAAGAACTTATTCAAGCTATGGTGTAACCAGTTGATGTTCTTAATGTAACATGTAACTTCATCTGGTCTCAAGATTGGAGAGTTTCACCTTATTAGTGTAGTAGAGTGACAAGGTGGCTAAGTGTCTGTGTGCATGAAGTTTGCATGTTCTTTCCATGCTCAGTGGGTTTCCTCTAGGTACACCGGTTTCCTCCCATAGTCCAAAGACATGCAGGTTAGGCTAATTGGCTTTCTGAAGTTTTTCTGTAGTGTGTGAATGGCATGTGGGCGTTGGGCGGGCAGCCCAACCCTTTAAGTAACTGCCACATAAACGATGGAAATATCTCCAGGGTGGGGAGTAACCGTCCACGTGCCATCCGGCACCAAAATACCAAAAGAAATTTTTGTCATAGTAACAACTGACAACGCGAAGGACGGTGACATCAGTGCAACATCTGTCAGTAATGAAGGGCCTCACTACTATGAAAAACCAAAAATCCCTTCATTATTTAATGATACAATGTTTCATAGTGCAACAATCAAGCTTTATATTTTATTTTGAGTTGCACAATGTACACCTGGTTACATCTTTTCCTAGAAATACACGAAAACAGGTGAGGAATGAAAAATGATGGATGCAGCCATGCAGAACATTTAAATTGCTCACGGAAAAGGGTGCCTTTGTTGTATTTGGCAGATGTTCTTTAAAAGCTTAAAACAACACGAATACTAGACTAGATAGCATCAATCTTTTGCTTGACATCCCTGTAATTTCAGATAAATATTTTCACATGGTCATGGACTAAAGAAAACAGATAGAGAGCTCTGACATATCTTTCATACAAGTTTGAAAAACACCTGGCTAGAGCATGTCTTTAATAGACAGTGATGATAAGTGACTCTTCTTCCATTGAAAACCGTCCAAACTCTCATTTCAACTTAGAGTAAAACACTTTCCATATACTGTACTACCAAAATCACATACCTTACTCATACAGTAGATACAGTTGTGAACATAAAAAAGCAAGGATATATGTCAGGACTTGTATATCTGAGGAGGAACATTACATGTCATAAACTGGCACTGAGCAGATATAGCATATATAGAGAATTCATAAGGCTCATTTAATATAAATATAAGTCTTATAAATATAAACTTATCAATCATACAGTATAAAGTCCTAACATGTCCTAAAGGATCAGTTTGTTACCATCATTAATTAATATCTTTCATCTAAAACAGCTTGTTTTCTTCATGCAACTCATTTATCATTGAAATATAGTGGATGTAACCTGGACTTAAACTTAAACAGTCTGCAGATGCCCACACTTATTAAATAACAAACAATGAAATACTGTAAAAGCGCTCGGAAATGCATTTTGTTTTCCCAATTTGAGACATCTTCGTTTTCCCCTAATTAATTTTAATTCTCATATTAGTGTCATGAGGGAGAAATGTATATTATTTCTTATAGGACTCAAGTTTTTATGTAAGGCATAACAGAATGGCACAATCATGTTCAAAAGTCTCAAAAATCTTTAGTTCTTAATATCATGTATAGCATCAATGAAGGCATGCACTCAGTATATTTACAGACTGTATAATTGTGCATGAGGTCCGTAATGCTCTCAGGTGGTATAGCTGCCCATTCTTTTTGGCAAAATGCCTCCAATAAAATATTTTTGGGTGGCTTACATGAACTGCACATTTGAGTTCTCCACAAAATGGTTGAGGTCAGGAGAACCTTCAGATTTTTCTGCTGTAGCCATTGGAGGGTCAACCCGTCGCATGCGTGCAGTAACGGCTTTCTCCTGGCAACACGACCAAGCAGATCATTTATGTTCAAGTATTTCCTTATTGTGTCTCCTTGAAACAACACCACCACTTTTTTTTTTTTTCCAGAGCAGCCTTTTTCATCACGAACAATTCTTTTCGCAGTAGAGTGGGTGAAAGCTTTCTTGGTCTACAGAATCTCACAAAAGTGGATACAGCCCTCACATTTCCATCACCATTTTATTACAGTAGATGTTCTCAATGGACCAAACTATAGAGGTTAATTGGATATACTTTAGCGTCGTCAGTGTGCAGCTTGTAAAGCAGTACAGATTTTCTGTCCTCCAACAATAACTCAACATGAAGACTTTATTGTCTAAATAACTGGCAACACCCTAAGTGAACATGTCAAAACTGTCTCCAAAGTGTCAATATTTTATGTGAGCGCCATTGTTATCTAGCACGGCCTTAATCCTCCTGGGGCTGGAAGGATTCTTGGCCACTGACAAACGCGTGAACATCTGAATTTGCATGGTTAAAGATGTACAGGTTTTATCACTTAGGGTGTACTCACTTTTGTTGCCAGTATGTTGCTGTATTTCGAGCTATTTTCAGAGGACAGTAAATCTGTACTGTTATACAAGCTGCACACTGACTGAAATATATCCAAGTTTCATTTCTATGGTATTGTCCTCTCAGAACAAATAAACTGTCTGCTGAATTTAGAGGGCGTACTCCCTTTCGTGAGTGGGTGTACATGACCATGGCTTAGTATCAACAGAACCTCTTTTTTTTCCATATCTTTATCAGATTGTGAACAGTACTGACTGGCATTTTCAGGTGTTGAGAGATCTTTTCATGTCGATTTCCTGCTATTTATAGTTTAACTACAGTACCATATTATGCAGGTCCATTTGGCAGTTTTGTTTTCCCTATGGTGCAGTATCCAGCCAAGTCAGTGCGGCACATCATGAGCTGAGAAACTCACTGATTATTTATGCACAGACACTAATTACAATTTCATTGAGTCACAGGTGTGGAAACTTCCCTTTAATAGCCACTTAAACCTGTGTGCTTTATGATGTGGCCAAACATTCAACTTTTGATCAGGGTTGCTTGGGTGATTTCCGTTATCATTAGGTTTTTAAAAAGGAGTCAAACTACTATGTGATGATTAATGACTTGATATGACCACGATTCTTAAATAAGAAAAAGATCTTTTGCATTATTAGTCATATTTTCCAAATAAATAGCAACGTATAGCAATTTCTTTTAGGGTGTGCAAACTTTTGAGCATTTGAGTGTGTATACAGTACAGTATATGCACTTGCATTACAGTAGTAGCCGTCATTGACGGTTACAGTGTTTTTGGAAATAGTTAAAAGGTTAAAGCTATTATAATTTCAGGTGAAGGCCCACGGGCATGTCTGTCTGTCTTTCTGTACGGAAGAAACTCTCTAACACTAACACAAGGAAATTACATTTTTGTAAGGTTGATTATCTTACGCCTTGTTTTATGCTAAGTTGTAGTTTTTTCATCATCACTCCTTGTTTAATGTAGTTTATTATATCCTGCTCCTGACTGTTCGTAACAGTACTTTTACTCAACATGTTGATTTAAGCGCATGTGCTGTCAGTTCAGGTATTCTCCATGCCCTCACCTCGGAATGCGGCGGATGTTTACTCTAACAACTATCTTTGAAGTTTATATTTTCATAGTGTACTTGCCTTTTTTTTGGAGTAATCCATGCTGTGTTCTGCGTTCGTTTCTGTTTCGTGAGAATTTGGGTGCTTTGTAGGGACATTACGGTCGTTTCGCTGTCTTCCGCATAATCTGTGTATTTACTGCAATCTATTAATTGGCTCTGCTGAGTGACACGTATATGGTAAAGATCACCCACCTCGAGGGCAAAAGCGCTTTATTCGCGTATTTAAAAAAAAAAAAAGGGCTGACTGCTGGGAAATAATCTGGCACATAACTGCTCATAACGGTCCTTCTACTTAATGTTATGATTTCATTTATGGTGCAGAGTTAACATCAGGCGAATACTGAAGGACAGGCAAAGTGTCATTAAATTTTGTCTGTCCAGTTTTGCGTGATCCTGTGACAAAATCGTATAGAGATATACAGACATAAATTTTTCAGAGACTGGTTTCTGGTCCTCCAGTGTATGAAAATGTACGTAAAGATATCATTGAAATGTGTTCTGACCAATGTGCAGACAAAACCTCTCTTTTATTTATATAAATAATTGCATTGTTAGATGGGTTAACTGCATATGGATGTGTCTCCACAGCCAAAGTTGAGCATGGCAAAGTGCCGGAGGAACGTTGAGAATTTCCTAGATGCTTGTAAGAAGCTTGGAGTGCCACAGGTAAGCATTCATATTTAACCTTCTCACTTGCACCTACTTTCAAAGAGTCATTTATCTTAATCAGGGCAGTGGTGAGTTGAGAGCCCATGCTAACACTATACAGTGGCTTGCAAAAGTATTTGGCCCCCTTGAACTTTTCCACATTTTGTCACATTACAGCCACAAACATGAATCAATTTTATTGGAATTCCACGTGAAAGACCAATACAAAGTGGTGTACACGTGAGAAGTGGAATGAAAATCATACATGATTCCAAACATTTTTTACAAATAAATAACTGCAAAGTGGGGTGTGCGTAATTATTCATCCCCCTGAGTCAATACTTTGTAGAACCACCTTTTGCTGCAATTACAGCTGCCAGTCTTTTAGGGTATGTCTCTACCAGCTTTGCACATCTAGAGACTGAAATCCTTGCCGATTCTTCTTTGCAAAACAGCTCCAGCTCAGTCAGATTAGATGGACAGAGTTTGTGAACAGCAGTTTTCAGATCTCGCCACAGATTCTCGATTGGATTCAGATCTGGACTTTGACTGGGCCATTCTAACACATGGATATGTTTTGTTTTAAACCATTCCATTGTTGCCCTGGCTTTATGTTTAATGTCGTTGTCCTGCTGGAAGGTGAACCTCCGCCCCAGTCTCAAGTCTTTTGCAGACTCCAAGAGGTTTTCTTCCAAGATTGCCTTGTATTTGGCTCCATCCATCTTCCCATCAACTCTGACCAGCTTCCCTGTCCCTGCTGAAGAGAAGCACCCCAGAGCATGATGCTGCCACCACCATATTTGACAGTGGGGATGGTGTGTTCAGAGTGATGTGCAGTGTTAGTTTTCCACCACACATAGCGTTTTGCATTTTGGCCAAAAAATTCCATTTTTGTCTCATCTGGCCAGAGCACCTTCTTCCACATGTTTGCTGTACAAACGGGACTTCTTATGGTTTTCTGTTAACAATGGCTTTCTTCTTGCCACTCTTCCATAAAGGCCAACTTTGTGCAGTGCACGACTAATAGTTGTCCTATGGACAGATTCCCCCACCTGAGCTGTAGATCTCTGCAGCTCGTCCAGAGTCACCATGGGCCTCTTGGCTGCATTTCTGATCAGCGCTCTCCTTGTTCGGCCTGTGAGTTTAGGTGGACGGCCTTGTCTTGGTAGGTTTACAGTTGTGCCATACTCCTTCCATTTCTGAATGATCGCTTGAACAGTGGCTCCGTGGGATGTTCAAGGCTTTGGAAATCTTTTTGTAGCCTAAGCCTCCTTTAAATTTCTCAATAACTTTATCCCTGACCTGTCTGGTGTGTTCTTTGGACTTCATGGTGTTGTTGCTCCCAATATTCTCTTAGACAACCTCTGAGGCCGTCACAGAGCAGCTGTATTTGTACTGACATTAGATTACACACAGGTGCACTCTATTTAGTCATTAGCACTCATCAGGCAATGTCTATGGGCAACTGACTGCACTCAGACCAAAGGGGGCTGAATAATTACGCACACCCCACTTTGCAGTTATTTATTTGTAAAAAATGTTTGGAATCATGTATGATTTTCGTTCCACTTCTCACATGTACACCACTTTGTATTGGTCTTTCACGTGGAATTCCAATAAAATTGATTCATGTTTGTGGCTGTAATGTGACAAAATGTGGAAAAGTTCAAGGGGGCCGAATACTTTTGCAAGCCACTGTACAGTATGTGAGGTCTAATGGTAATATGCATACACACACACACACACACACACACACTGGCACACTCATTCAAACCCAGGAAGGTGTTATCTTGGCCAGTCCATCTACTGGCATGTTTCTGAGAAGGGAAACCCAATGCATTATAAGACTAACCGTTTCTATTTTGATTTGTATTCCTTGTATTTGTTTTTTTTTTTGTTTTTTTTTAGATTTAGTCCGTAACATTAATGCTCCTTATTTACATACACATATGGCAATTACACCACCAAGTGTCAAAATGAAAGAGAATCATTTAGAGTGCATCTTTCAGAGTCATGATTCTAGTGACAGCGACACAAGCAACACTAAAACAAGATGCTACACTTACTGTATGGAAGATGGAAAACAAGCTGCATGTCTGGGAAAATGTTTATACAGTGCAGTTACAGAAATTATTGTACATTTACAGTTTGCACTAACTTAGAGAACTTCCTGTTCTGATAAAATGATCATCATCATGGTGTTGTCAGTGGTAATGTTTTTACACAAAAAGAGGCATGCGGGTAGGTGGGGTCCATTTCATTTTCTTTTCCACATACTGTAATGAGTCATTCAGCATAGTATATCAGACCAAACAATCACCTGTTGTTAGAGGATGTTTTCATCTTTACGGCTGAGATGTCCGCAAATAATAAAATAAAAAAAAGTTTTAGAAGAGAGTCCAAGTTATGTTTCAAATCTTGTCCTCAGTACAGGTCTTGGGAAGTCTTGAAATCTTAAATAAAATTGATCAACAGCTGTAGTACAGTCTGTTTGTTATGGCCCACGCACTATGACATCAGCCATATGTCGTCATAGTGTGTATTATTTTCCTAAGGATTATTATTTATTTTTTTTCCATTCATAAAAATTGACAGACAGGTTGGAATCTGCTGCCGTCAGGGTGCCTGAGAGTCTGGGCCTAGGAGCCCTCCACATGAAATTTTGTTGCATAGCTCATACACATGTGCACACATGCACACGAAACCCGGTACACATTTAGGGCTCATTGACCTAAACAACTTTCACATTGCATGGCATGGGCTCAACTCAACAGGACGTCAGTTATTTTGGGTTGTTTGCAAAATATACACTGATACACTCTTCCTAGGGAAGAGCCGATGTGATCTCAAGACATTAAGGATGCAAAATTGTAGAGGGTTTATTGATATCTCAAGCGGGTCAGCTGTGATGCCTTAAACTTATGCCGAACAGTGGGTAATAACTTCTTGTGGGACATCATATTGAGTGACATCACATTGAGTGACATCATAGTCTATCTAATGCTTTTTTTCCTCCAGCAGCTGGGCCTTTTTAAAGGTCTAAACATACCCGCCCTCCCCCCTTTCAAAATAATATAATTGGGATATCCCCTTTAAATCCATGTGCCCACTGTGCTCACTGTCTTTCTGTTGTGCCCCGGGTGGCAATGGCACAGGGTGCTTGGGCCCGCTCATCGTTGCTTGCAACTGTATTTTATTTATTATTTATTGTTTTAAGAATGCCACCAGACAAGTTCAAGAACATTTGTTTTTACCACCACACATTTTTGTATACAGATAAGGGTATAAGGGTTGAACATTAAAGATAACATTAAAGTCTAACATGACGATACACATCACACCCTGACAATGATGTCCAGACAATTTTCAGAATCTGTGGTAGAGACTCACTAAAACATACCATGTATCCTCAGATTCCTGCTCTTGGTTGACAGAAGAGGGACAAAACTAGAACCCAATATGTACTTTTTGTTCACATGTTACTGCTGACGAATTCAAATCTAGTTGGTAGCCCTAACTTTTCGATTCAGCTTAATGTGACAGGAGTCTGAAACTTGATTGCCCGTATCTGCTATATGGGATGTTCTTCAAAGATATAATAGAGAGTTTCTGTCTACGTGCCATTGGCCACATTGGCGAGGGATGCTCCCCACTCTGAAGATCTATCAGTCGTTTCTGTGACAGTTACTTTCAGGGTCGGGATGCCAGCTCGACCTGATTGTATATCACCACTGGGGGGTTAAGGACCTTACTCACGGGTCCAGCAATAGCAGCCCAGCGTCATTGGGGCTAAAAACCGGGGACCTTTTGATCAGCAGTCCAACATTTAAACATGTAGTCCAACATCTACTGTACCTCTGCCCCCACAAATATATAATACTGAGCCAAAACATTACAGAAGCAGAAGTTCATCTGGTTCAACCCTTAAAGGCACAGAAATGCTGAAAGATGCTTATGGGAGGAACATGGGAGGAACACATCACAATTGACACTGGATATGGGGCTAGCTGAAGACCAGTCAACAGTGACCATCCACTGTCAAAAGCACTGTAGTATGGTCATGTGAGGGCTGGAACGTGACACTGTAGCAGGCAAATTTGTGCAAAGAGTCTTGTGTTCTTGGAAACGTTGCATTGTGAACTACGCTACAAAGCCCTTCACACGATCTCTTTACCCTCCTGCCATCTGGAAAAGGGTACTGAAGCATCTGTGCTCACATGGTCACTTTTCTTCTGAAAAGCTATCAGGTTTCTCCCTAACCAGAGTCTGGACAGACACCAACATAAACACTAACACACACACAATCTCTCTGTCTCTCTTTTTCTCAAATGAGCTCTTGACATTCTTCGCACTTTTTGCATCTGCTGAACCACTATAAACAAAATACTGTACTGCGTTCACCTGCTCTGCTTTAGTGCAATTTCACACTAGAACTGTTTCCTGTTTGCAGGTTTTGTTCCACTGTGCACCAGCTGTATATTGTTGAAATGACACTTCACTTCATCGAACCCTAGCACGCTGTTCCAGAACTGTATATAACTGTATATACAAAAAAGTCTGAATTCAGACTATTTTTTTCTTAAATACTGTCTGTATTTTTACTCGGGAGAAGTCGTTTTCATTATTGCTGAATTTGACACGCCTACCACCTGGAGGGTGTTCTTGATCTGGTCAACTGTTGTGAATTTGAACCGCTCAGCAGGGAACAAATTCTTGCCTCACCCGCTGTAATTATTTTCTGTGGCCTTCGGGGCCTTTTGGTGGTTCTGATTTCACCATTACATTTCTGTTTTGCATGTGATAACATAATTGGTATACAGTACATAGTTGACATACGTACTGTAGGTGTAGATATTCCTTAAGAAACATGGCGATAAATAAACACACCCTCAAACGAGCAGGGAGGCACAATGATGGTACAGGAGGGCAGGGTGACAGGGAATTGTTTTAGGTGAGGCAGGGTGGCACCGGCACATTTACAATAAAGCAGGATGTCAGGGTGGCCGATTGGGCTGAACGCTTAATCTCTATTCATATATAAACATGCGTTCCAATTTGCATCCCATTTGCACATTAAGTCACTCTCAAGTGTTTCCCTGCATTCGGATCACGCTGCATTCAGGCAGTAACGCACAGTCCCAGATGCTGTATGAGTCGTTCTCATGGCTTACGCTCAAACATTGTAAAACAAAACACCATTAATTCACCATCCAGGATGGAGTTTAGTGAATGAGTCATTCATACAACTTCATCCACTTTTCTCACCCTTGAGTCCTCATTTATGCCATTCCTCCGTCACTCACGTGACATGTAACAAGGAGGCAGATCTAAACAGACTAGTCTGTGTACGTGCTGGAACTGAAGTAGTGTGTCATTGTTTTTTGTTTTTTTTGAGGCAAAAGAATTCTGAGCACAAAGCTCTGTGTTTTATACTCAGATTTAAGGGTTCTAAAAAAAGGAAACTTTTTTATCATTAGTTTTAATCTATCTATCTGTCTATCTACCTATCTATCTATCTGTCTATCTATCCATCCATCTGTCTATGTATCTGTCTATCTGTCTGTCTATCTATCTATCCGTCTGTCTGTCTGTCTATCTATCTATCTATCTATCTATCTGTCTGTCTGTCTATCTGTCTATCTATCTATCTATTTATCTATCTATCTATCCGTCTGTCTATGTATCTGTCTATCTGTCTATCTATCTGTCTGTCTATCTGTCTGTCTGTCTATGTATCTGTCTATCTGTCTATCTATCTGTCTGTCTATCTGTCTGTCTGTCTATGTATCTATCTATCTATCTATCTATCCGTCTATCTATCTATCTATCTATCTATCAATCAATCTATCTGTCTGTCTGTCTATGTATCTATTGTATCTATCTGTCTATCTGTCTCTGTCTATGTATCTATCTATCTATCTGTCTATCTATCGATCTATCTGTCTATCTGTCTCTGTCTATGTATCTATCTATCTATCTATCTGTCTATCTTTCTTTTAGAACTTTTGTGCAATAAATGCTTTGTTTGGGAAAAAAAAGGGAATTTTTCTGAGAGATTTGTGATTCACATTTTAACAAAAATCATGCAACCTTAATGGCCAGCTATGTCAGAGGCAGGGCAGGGCAGGGCAGAAAGGTGGGTGACATCCTTTGCAGTATTGGGTGATGCAGCATTGTCAGAGTTGGGGCAGGTAGACAGGGTGATGCCCATAGTGGTATTACAAAGCAAGTTTGCATCTTTAGTGAGGCATGCTGGCAGAGTTTTTAAAAATAAATAAATATGTTCCCAACAGTGTTTGACTGGTACTTGGTTAGTACCAGTTAGTATACTGGTACGGAGTATAAGGAGTTATCTAATGATGAACTTCTGCAAGTCGCTTTGGATAAGATCATCTGCTAAATGCCTAAATGTAAATGTAGCAAGACAGCGACAGTAAAACAGAGACCTCCTCACCAGAGTCTGGAAGCAAGGCAGGTTGTACACAGGAGGAATCATCTTGCTTCTGGTTTGGACATCACTTGTATACACGTGTCCATTGTAGAGGGTTCCAGACTGGGCAGGGTGTTCATAGCTGAAATCCCAGAACTTAAATAGACAAACTGATTAGTGGCGAGCACAATCCAGGTCTATGGGGTGAGACCATGGCTGAGGAAGCATTGTTTGAAGCACCTTTTTTTGGGGAGGGGGTTTAAAGGCACAAATACAGTAAAATAGTGCACTTTTAGTTTATCATTTTACTGAACTATAATACAATATCAGTGGATTGTTTGAAATCAGGGGCTTTAATTTTCTTCATGTGTTTTCGTCTGCAGGACAAGTTGTGTCTGCCTCATCACATTCTGGAGGAACGAGGTTTGGTGAAGGTTGGCATTACCGTTCAAGCCTTGCTGGATTTGTCATCATCCAAGCCAACTCAGACGTCCACCATGTAGCACTCAAACTGGGACAAAGCTCCCCAGACAAGCCAGGATATTCGGGCATTCCCTAGCATCGTCCATTCTGCCTTACGTTTCTCGGAGCACTCTGCTGTTTCTTCTTCTCCTTTAGCCTCTGAATGCTGACCACAGTGAACCTTTCTCTGACCAGGAGAAAGGGCTGGAACCTTCTAGCCTTAATCCGATCTCACACAGATATATACTCGACTGAGGTAGAGGACTACCTCATCAAGTGCATTTTTCTTTTTTTATCTATGGTTTTTTAAAAACAATAATGTTTCTCAAATGCTGCACAAATCTGTAAAAGGATTTGGGATTAATTGTGTTTGTGGCTGCTAAACGCTCATGTAGCTAGCCAGTACCGCTTGCCAAACACTGTGTAACACAAGCAGCGTACAACTTTAACAGTAGAAAGGTGGTACATTTTAGATTCGCCTATGGGAAATCATTATTGTTTATTTGATGAATGTTATAATCACTCTTTCGATTTCCCTTGACCAATGAGCAGCTTTGCCACCCCAATAAAGGGCAAACTTTGTGATATTTAGGCAATTCTCACGAAGGTCTTCTCTCGCCATACCTCTGTCCTCCCTCATTCATTCTCTGCTAGACCAGGAAGCCCACATGAACAAAGAGCGAATTCTGGAAGCTGATTGGCTGATAGGGAGCCATGGGCGGACTTTATCAGATCGGCAAAATGCCCTCTTCCTGCATGAAGCCACTCTTCTGGAGTCTGGAAGAATTCCTTGTACACATGTAAGAAGAAGACTGATTTTAAGTAGTGGACAGAAGAAGAGACAGTCAGGGATTAGTGTTTTTTCCTCTAATTCCTGACCAGAAAATGTGAAATGTACAGAAGATATTGCGGATGGAGCAACATACACTCACAGAAAAAAATAAATAAGGACAAACCGTTTTTTTTTTTTTTGTTTTTTCTTTTTTTAAATGGATAAATGATATGAAATGTCTAGCATTGTTTGGATTATTATACTTTCATTCATTTACACAGGTTTTAAGTTAAAATACATCCAAATTTATTTGAGTCAAGTTTGAATTCCTGATGGAATGCAGGTCTCAAGCACAGTACACACACACACACACACACACACACACTCCCACATCCACATTCAAATATACAGGAATCTTCAATATTACTTCTTGAGAGTTTGGAATGCAAACAAGACATCAAAGCAAATCAGACACTGTACAGTTTATTGCATCGTACGAGTGATGCTAGTTTAATGAAATACTTTTGTATTATGTAAGTCTTGCCTTTCTAACCTATCTGATTTTTATTTAGTTTATTTTTCACATCATACTAATCATTACAGTATGTCTGCTTGGTTTGTTTTTTGGCTTTTTACACTTCTTGTACTGTAAACATGAAGTAGTTATTAACCAGTGATGAGACGCGCATCAATCCCTGACAACTAATTGTAAAGAGCGCTATCCGGGATATTATTTATGTATTTATTGTATATTTATTCACTTTTTTTTTTTTTTTTTTACATGCAGTTTATTTTTACATACCTGACACTTTTCAAAATCAGCACTAAAAATACGACTTGTGTGCTGTTGCTTTTTATTTTATTGCAGTAACCCCCGCCCAGCCCATGTTGCAACAATTAAGGGTTTTTTTTATTATTTTTTTTTTATGACCCACATTAAAAAAACTTTCAGGAGCCTTTCCACCTAAGCAGGAGTTTAGTCATGCCCTGCTGTGCCTGAATCTTAGCATGACTGAGCTGTTTAAAAAATCTGTTTCAAACAATTGTTTGTTTTTATCTTATCTTGGAACATTGCGCAGAAATCCTGGTACCTTGTAATAATCCAACTCTACTG
Organism: Channallabes apus; assembly: GCA_030522415.1. Lineage (NCBI taxonomy): Eukaryota > Metazoa > Chordata > Actinopteri > Siluriformes > Clariidae > Channallabes > Channallabes apus. The sequence continues at coordinate 15,156,465 of CM060130.1, forward strand.
TACATAACATGGTTCTCATTAAACCTTAACTGATTACACCTTAATATCATAAAGCACTATGTAGAAATAGAATTCTCTTGTATTTTATCATCATCATTCTGATACTTAGCTTTAGATATACTACCACATCTTTGTATTATCATTATTTCACACTGCAAGTGCAAAGCCTGTATGGAATTTACCTACCGCCTTTGTGCTTATGGAGCGGCTCATGTTCAGTCATGACATACTGTATAGACAGTAGTATGAGCTTTACACTGGTTCTACACATCAGTTCCATCCTTTGAGCAGGCCATTATATGCACAACACTCTTTCAGACCATATTCAGTCAAAACACAGCATTTCATACAATTTTTTTTTACGTCATACATGACTTTTATCTGATTTCTGATTTCATAACAACAGACATTGCATGCAATCTGGTCCTGCCATTTGATTCCGATCTGGCTCACTTTCACTTGTTTTTTTTTTTTTTCCTTTAATGTGACCTCAGTTTGAAAAGTTGAATTGGGAATTGTGCAACTTGCAGCACTAGGAAAAATGGAGGATGACAGTAAAGAAGGATGTAATGGTAGGATGGTGAGAAAGACATACAGTAGGTCACATTGAAAAACGGGCTAACCAAAAAAAAATAAAAATACAACCAGAATGTGGGTTTGTTTTGACTGCAGTGTGAACATGGCCTTAAATGTATGGTGGGGGTTACTGTTTATTGCTCGTTCCTCAGGCAGTCAACACTGGTTCTCCAGATTTTTCTTTTGTACATTCTTCATACAGGCCAAGGCATGCATAACATCATATTGACAGATTTCTTTTTTTGTTCGATTCATCTTTCATGTCGTAATCACTGATCCTTAAGCCAACTACATGACTGAATCATGTAATTCAAAATTCTGCGTAAGAGGACATGTGCTCAAACGCCTTTAATTGTCTCCTCCTGTAGTCCAAATACCACCATGCTGATTAAATTTCTCATAGAAATGTCAGCATCTCAAAAACACAAAAGGGGAAATATTAAACCAGTGATGCGCTTCCTGTACAAGATAAAAAATGTTCCAAAAGGTGATGATAGTCTGAGAAAAACATAAAGGGGGAAACACTTACTAATAGTTTATAGGGCCAATAGTTTTCCACCTCCTTGTTTTTTTTCTTGTTTTTTTTTCCCCATCTACATCTATGAGCATTGCGTTCCATTCTGTTAAGAGCAGAACAATTTGTACATAAACTATGTAATGCGATGTTGAATTGAGATGATTATGGTACATTATGCAATGTGCAATAAAGTGCTTCTGTGCCAGTAATAATGTAATCTGCCCTGGAATGCAAGCTGTAGACTGCCATTTCTTTTTTCCTCCTTCACTTCACTAACATTCCACGTACAAATTCTCCATTCCTTAAAGCAACGTGTATATTTTCTAACCTCATTCAAGTGCTTTTTTCAGTTATTTATTTGTTTCATAGGAAAGTATACTGCACATTGGTGATTGTTTTAGCATGTAAGTCAGAACTCACATCAGGTTACGTCAATAAAGATGGGGTTGGAGATCAAGCATCCGCAGTGCATACTGGCTTTTGATTTCCTTGCAAAGCTGTATTATTCTGTAAAAAAAAAAAGGAAAGAAAGAAAGAAAACAATTGTCAGGACAGTATGATTCCTGCAAAGATGTGCGTGTAGATAGATGTTTTGTATGAAACACGACTTTGTTTGCATGCCCAGATCCTCTGTGATCAACTTGTCATTCCTGTATAAACTCTGTACAAAAGTATTAGGACATTTCTTAAGGAAACATGAACAGCTTCAAAGGTCCCAAAAGAAAAAAAATCTAATAAAATGACCCTTTTTTTCCTATTTCGTTTGTGTCTTCATTTCATTGTTATTTTTTAAAATGTGGTCTGGATGTTCACTTCTGATAATTCTGGCTTCCTTCAGCTGACTGTATGTCTCTAATGTCTGTCAATGGCTCCAATTACATAGACGCATCATCCTGTTATTATGCAAAAAAACTGTAACAATAAGTTGTTACTGATGGTTTAAAGTTAGTTGAAATAATGTTTCAACTCTGTGGAATGAAATTCAGAATGAGAACTGTAGTGAATATACTTTGCTGTAAAAAGGTTTTTTCATATTTTTTTCATATTTTCACTTTTCACCCCAGGCCTGATTACTGCCAGACCTGTTGAATCAAGAAATCACTTAAATATAACATGTCTAACAAAGTGACATGAAGTGTCATGAAGTTTAATACAGTGTTACACACCAAAACACCAGACGTCACCTTCTCCATGGATACTTAGGGTGCTTTCACACCTCCAGCATTTGGTGCGCACCAAACGTGTTTGGTCCCTTGGTTCGGTTTGTTTGCGTTGATGTGAATGCAATCTCGGTACTTTGGTGTGCACCAAATCAATCGATCCGAGACCTGCCTGAAGGGGTGGTCTCGGACCGCTTTATCCGCTCTACTTTGGTACAGTTCGTCTGGTGTGAAAGCAACCAAACCAAATCTGACGAAATGGTATAGTTTAATGAACTTTGGGTATAAGAGACATACGGGGTTATAAGTAAAATTCTTTTCACTTCTTGAAATTTTTCAAGCTATTGACTCGCGATGAAATCAAACCACGGAGAAACGTGGAGTGCCGAATAAATTAAGTGCCTCTCTGTATTCACATTAAAGATGAAAAATGTGTGGCTGGGCTGTTTTGATTACCTGATGGATCTGCAGGAAAATCGCCGGCTAATAACAAAATGATCATTCAGGAGGAGGGCACGTCCCTTCTCCCTGAAGTGGCGCGCAATGCTCCGTTGGCGAGATGAATAAACCAGGAAGTTGGTTTGGAATCGCAGCCGCGAATTGTGTACGAAATTAATTATCTGAAAATAATGATTTGCACGTACAATGCAGTGCGCGAGGATCAGCACCATGAGCGCAAAGCAAAGCTGTTCCACCATGATTATTGAAAGTGGCACGATTTTCTGAAAATAGTCTGTTTCCGGTGCCGATGGGCTCCGCAGTCTATTTTGGTTCGTTTAGAACTCTACATATGTGAAAGCAAACCGTACCCACGTCTGTTTACTACATTGTAACATTTTTCTGACTGGTGCGGACTAAAGCAATCGAACTATAGGTGTGAAAGCACCCTTAGGGTGCTTTTATACCTACAGCATTTGGTGCGCACCAAACGTGTTTGGTCCCTTGGTTCGGTTCGTTTGTGTTGATGTGAATGCAATCTCGGTACTTTGGTGCGCACCAAATCAATCGATCCGAGACCTGCCTGAAGGGGTGGTCTCGGACAACTTTATCCGCTCTACTTTGGTACAGTTCGTCTGGTGTGAAAGCAACCAAACCAAATCTGACGAAATGGTATAGTGTTTAATGCACTTTGTGTATAAGAGATTGTGGGTAAAATTCTTTTCACTTCCTGATGACTCCATTAAATTTTTCAAGCGACTCGCGATGAAATCAAACCGCGGAGAAACGTGGAGTGCCAAAGAAATTAAGTGCCTCTCTGTATTCACATTAAAGATGAAAAATGTGTGGCTGGGCTGTTTTAATCGGCCAACGGATTACCTGATGGATCTGCAGGAAAATCGCCAGCTAATAATAAAATAATCATTCAGGAGGAGGGCACGTCTCTTCTCCCTGAAGTGGTGCGTAATGCGCCGTCGGCGAGATTTGGTTTGGAGTCGCAGCCGCGAATCGTGTTCAAATTAATTATCTGAAAATGATGATTTGCACGTACAATGTAGTGCACGAGGATCAGCGATCACAATGCAAAGCTGTTCCACCTTGATTATTGAAAGTGGCGCGATTTTCTGAAAATAGTCGGTTTCCGGTGCCGATGGGCTTCGCAGCCTATTTTGGTTCGTTTAGAACTCTGCATATGTGAAAGCAAACCGTACCCACATCTGTTTACTACATTGTAACATTCGTCTGACTGGTGCGGACTAAAGCAATCGAACTATAGGTGTGAAAGCACCCTATCACAAAGCAAGTCACCTTACTGTTGTGAATCAGATCACTTCTCCATCACCTGGAGACTTGCTCACCTTCACAAAACTGTTGACGGCCATGATGGCCATGTCAGGCTGACTCTTGGCATAGTTCATAGCATTCACAAAAAAAATGTCAGTCTGGAAAGGGTTACAAAGCCATTTTAAAAGCTTGGAGACTCCAGAGAACCATGGTGAGAACCATTATGCACAAACGGAGAAAACTTGGAACAGCGGTGAACCTTCCCAGGAGTGAGCGGCCTACCAAAGTTACTCCAAGAGCATGACGGTGACTCATCCAGAAGCTCATAAAAGAACACAGAACAACATCTAAAGAACTTGCAGGCCTTACTTCCCTCAGTTAAGGTCGGTGGTCATAATTTAACAGTAAAAATCCAGGTAAAACTGGCATTTTAGACTCCTCTCACACTTGCCTAAAAAATCTTGATCATCTATATTCTGTGGACTGATTATTGACTTTATTGAAGTACAAGATAAAAACACTTGGTCTATGCTCCAAAAGGTGATGAGTCCTGTTACATCTGGCGTAAAACTAAGACAGCATTTTAATTAAAAGAGCATCATACTGTACCAACAGTCAAACATGGTGGTGGTAGCATGATGGTCTGGGGCTGCTTTTCACCTTCAGGTCGTGGACGACCATCCGTAATTGATGGGACCATGAATTCTGCGCTCTACCAGAAAATCCTAAAGGAGAATATCTGGCTATCTCTTTGTGACCTCATGGTCAAATGGTCACTTTTTGTAAGTCGCTCTGGATAAGAGCGTCTGCCAAATGCCTAAATGTAAATGTCAAATGCACTAGGGTTATGTGGCAGGACAATGATCCGGAACACATCAGCAAGTCCACCTCTGAATGGCTCAAAAACATCCCCACAATTTATGGTTTTGAAATAGTAAACATGGGAGATGAAATAATAATTTAAAAACCGGATTATGTATTTACTCAGGTTAGTTTTGTGTAATATATTTTTTTAATTATTTGAAACATTTTGGACCAATATAGGGAAAAAATATCAAAAACAGAAAAAATACTTTTTCACAGCGCTGTAGTTTTACAGCTGTATATTAAGTGTATTAGTTACAGTAGAGTTTATGAACCAATGCATGTGAAACTCTTAGGATTCTTTTAGCTCATCACTTACATTGACCACAGAAGCATATAATCCTGCAGAATTCTGATAAACAACACATTGCTCTCTATATCTGGCTGTTGGGTAGTGTCACGTCGAGATTTGACGAGCCTCCGCAGTTCTAAGAAAAGTGTACGAATTCCCTAGAAAACCAGAAACACATTCTGGAAGGAAAGGAGTAAGGAAGGAAGGAAATAAATCTGTTGTAATGACAGAAAACAACCAAGATGAATCTTTGTGTTTCATTATTCTCAGTAACAAATTACTTTGTTGCCTTGAGATCCAATTCACAAGAAACCTTTCACATAATGTAAATCTGTACTACGGACAGGCTTTGTGCATGAAATCCACGTCAAAGGCGTCAGTGACTTCCAGGGAAACCAATTGTTCTTGATGGTTTTCCCTGATTGTGAAGCATTGGCACATTTACTGATATAAAAATGTTATACCAGCAACATAATGTATGCTTTGACTTTAAAGAGGCAGGTGTGAAGGGATGGGGAGGTGATTAGCTGGGCTAGGGTAACTGTCCTCACTTTTGAGGGACACTTTTATTTCAAGATCAGCCTGTGGAATTCTGGCGAAACCTGATGAGTTACAATGAGTCTGGATGACTTCCTCCGTGTTCGTTTTGCGGCTCTCATCCCTTCATCCATATCTTTCTTTATACAGTACGAAACGGATCTAATCGTTTTATCGTGACCTGTTTCTGTGACTGTTACCAGCCACGCTTCTACTGTTATAGATAGCAATGTCTCACCCCTGACTCACAGACCATGTATCAATGCAGAGATGCAGGAAATTGCAAAATTATTGAAGATGCTTCTGCTGTGTGTAAGTTATGATGTGGATCTGTTAAATTGTCAGCGCTGAGAGATTTGTTTATTCTTTGGCATAAAACCCATATACAAACTTTTCTGATGAACACACTGATAAGCAGCCGGGGTCATGAGTCTTCATTCAGTTTTGTCTTGTCTTATTACTAGACGCTTCAATAGGATGTCCTTGAAAGTTGTACTCTAAAGTCTTTTTTACCGTGTGTCAAATGTCTTCCACTGGTGGTCCTCTCTTTCTCGTTAGTACTAGAAAAAGTGGTTTAAATAATTCAAATGTTGTGATATTTTTTTAATTAAATTCTATAAAGTCTCTCACGATGGTAATGACGGTAAAGACTGTATTTCCATTTAAGTGTCCAAGAGTCCAAGTGTCCACATAACTTGTTAATCTGGCACAGGATGGTTCTGAAATGCAATTCCTTGACAAATATATATTTGTACTCATGATAACATTTAATATTTTAAACATATACATATATTAACCGCAAAGCATTCAGGAAATATTTCATTTTTACGCAGCGGTTATATACCCTGAATAGGGCACCTTTCTAGCATGGCACTATACAGTATACATGTACACTCCCATTCACGTCCCCATGGGGCAGTTTATCCTGTCTGCAGGACTCACAGTAAAACCCACATGGACACAGGAACAACATATACATCTCTGTTTTCATATGAACCCATGAAACCACACACTATATTCCTTGTAGTTTTCCTCTTGGTGGATAAAAGATGAATCAATTCACTATATAATGTAAGGCATTTTTGATCCCAGAGACCTGTAGGTGGAGCCATATCTGTAAGGGGGAGCTCTCTGAACAAAAGGCAGTGTGCAATCAGACAGCTTTCAGAGGAGAGTGTGTAAACACACACCGAGAGCATCACTGAAGAAGTGCCCCATCTTGCCATTCAAGAACATCAGGTGAGTTATTCTGTGATTCTTGTACTTTTTTTGGATATGCTTTTTCTGGATAGGTTTCTCCTTGAAATCTTTTTGCTTTGCTGTAACTACTCTTTTGCACCTTTTCTTGTAGTATTTGACACTAGAACAATAATGTATTACACAAACTACTGTATAATCCTTATACAGTACAAGCCTTATGAGGCATGTCTTGACAGCATCGGTATATACTGTACATGGTTCCAATGTTCAGTGTTCTTGCCAGTGATGTGTGGGTGGGGGTGAAAATTCGGCTACTACCGACTTACAGTTATGACATTTTACAGGTGTGTTTCTCTTGTCCTCGATTAAATACTTCAGGTAGCATTAAAACACTGTGAAGTTGATCTAGCTGGGGAAATCTTCCACATCGTATCCACATATTTCAAAATATTTCATTTAGACCTTACATAAGATTAGCTTAATTTATTGACTAAATAAGTGTCTGCATGAATGCATTAAAACAAATATGCAATTATGTTTAAAAATAAATAAATAAAGGCTCATTAAACCTCAAACTCTCTCTAAAAATCCACATACTGTATCCTTCACATCAGCATTAACCTGCGTCTTGTCTTCTTCTCAGGAATAACACAAATGCACAAAAGCATGACTTCACGTCACACATTGCCCTGGATGTGTTTAGTCGCCTTTGTTTTATTGACTCGGCACACTTCACACTCAGTCACGGCGTCGGTCATGTCAGGTAAGATTTCTGAATTCCCTAGGACTCTCCATTCTGACGAACAAACTTTTGTCAATGTTGAAATGATAATGACTCATTAACAAGCAGTGTCTCTTCTGACACACACACACACACGCCTTTTCTTTTCTCCAGTGGATCCTCCAGAAAACATAAAGGTCATCGATCCAGGCCATCTGGGTTATTTGAGAGTTGAATGGAGTCCGCCGAGCAGCTTGCAAGACGTCACGGACTGCAGCGTTCGTTATCAGCTCCGGTTTTATGACACATACACGGGGAGATGGAAGGTGTGTAGAAAGATGCCCTAACAAATCTGTCTGTGTGTTTTCAAACACTAGCATGGAAATACAGTCTAGGGCAGTGGTATTTACAGTATGAGCACACTTATGAACAAATATGTTCATAAAAAAAATGTTGTGTTAGAAAAAGAAAATGCAACAAACCTAATGAAACAACAACAACAACAACAACAAAAAAATATTATTAACTAAGCTGAAGCACTTCTTGCTAGAGAAGATTTTCCTTATATAAGATAACTGTTATCTCTTGTACCAATCAAAGTCGTGCATAATTTAAATGTCACCCATGTACCACACCTTTTAGTATATATATACTTTTCTGTACAGCGTGACCAGACCTTGACATTGCTAGGATTTTATTTGTTTATTTATTTCTTTTTAGGTATTATTTTGGTTTCTTATCTACCCCAGTGTCAAAGGGTGTGGCTAAAGAAACAACACACGCAATTATCCATTATCAATAACGACTTTCTGTTTCTTTTTTATTTGTGTTTGTGTGTGTGTGTGTGTGTGTATGTGCATGTATATACTGTAGAAGTGTTTTCTCTTTGTCACATATAGTACAAAACAAAAAAATCCCCAAACACTAATAACACTTGTTGCAGGTACAGTATAACGCATCATCAAGAAGCGCTACTAGAAAGGATGACATAATGAGCGTGACCTAGTAGGGCATTGTTGTTAGCTACATAACTTCATGCTACTGTAGATAATCCATTGTTGCGCTATAATGTAAATAACATGACTGTAAGCTAAATGTTACAAATAAAATGCTGCGCTTACATCACGTCTAATTAAAACAATCACAAGACTTACATACTGTGTGAGAGCACCAACCCGATGGGAGTTCTGGTTTTTCAGGTTAAAGATGCAATTTGACTCAGGCTGAACAAAACTACTTTGTGGTGCAATCATTACTCAATGCTGGTAGAACCTTGGACAGGACGTTTGGAATTTGTCTTGCTATGTCTACATTTTCTAGTCACATGTCAGAAATGCACTATATGTTTCTGCAAAGACAAAGAAGCAATTAGGCGTTGGTGCTGCTCACTCAGACTGTTCACTTTATCTGCATTGTGTACAGTTATTCTTGGCCCGGATCACGGCTTGGGAGTTACTTAGAATTAGGATTCGGTTCCATGGAAGTCGTCTGGCAGAAGAAATAAAAAAAAAATCTATTTCTTAAAAAAGAAAAAAAGGGAAAGCTAAATATAAACTAGCATTTAATTCAATGGCCTAAGGCCCCATCCCTTCTCATACAGATAAAGCATAAACTGTTGTTTTTAATATATACTGTATGTAATTGTTTAACACTTGAATACAACGCGATCCTAACCAGATCTATTTGCAGTGAGGTTCATATTATACATTGGCACCATGAATTCAGGGGCAATATGGCACCTGCATAAATCAAAGCTATTCAATAACACTATACTGACAAGAAAAACAAGTTCTCGACATTTTTTACCGTGCAAAACCACAACAGACGTTTGGCAGTGGAATGTCAAGCGTTTTCCATGCACAAAGGAGAAACAGTTTTCATCTTACAATTTTTTCGAATACGATATTTCATTCCTCCTTCGGCTTCTGTGTTGTTTTATCGGCCTAAGATTAAGAGTTCTTTTCATGTAGACAAGAGGGGGTTTCAATCCTCATTCACTGTTGCAGCATCAAATTTTCAAACAGCCAGCAGGTTATATAACTTTTGCAGCATTTGTTTTGTCAAGGATGTCAATGATCTTTGTTCCTTCGAGAGATGACATGATCTGTGCCTGTGTGCGTTTCCCAGGGCGTGCGGACGTCCAAGCTATCCTACGTGACCCAGTTTAACCTGGAGAAACCCATCCAGGTGCGGATGCTGACCCTGCTGAAGGGATCATGTACCAATGGGACAGAAGTGATGGGAGAGGAAATGGAGTTTGTGCAAACGCCTGAACGCAAAGGTACTGTATGCTGGGAATCATGTACGTCATTCCACTAGGGCTGACCTACAGTATAACCGGCGTTGGGTCCATTTTGTCTAAACCAACTCGAAGAAAAAACTAAAACGTTTGACATTATTTTGGGAATTGATCACAATATACAGCTGTCTAATTGGAGAGGATTACTGTTAAACCCTGAGTGGCTATTGGCAAGATTTCTGTTTATCCAGTGTGAGGACAAATGAACACAGTGTTTACGCAAAGCCAAATATAATTTTTCTTAGAACTCCATCTCTTTATATTTTCCAAGTGGTGTTTTTTGCCTAAAAGAGAGTTAAAATTAAAAAACAGAGCGAATTGAAAATTTTAATCCATTACTTGTTTATATACAGGACGAGCCCTCATAAGAATGATTTGTTGCCAGTGTGTTATTACTCAAGGTGAAAGTCATCCTTTGTTTCAGTCTTGGTATGTCAGGATTAAAGTATTTATGGTTGATAGATTCCCTTAAGGAAAATAAATTCAGATTCAGGCAGCGTTAGGTTTTAAAATATGTCTGTTTCTCAAGTCTAAGTGCATGCTTGAGTTTATCCCCCATCATAAAATGTGTTTCTACAGGCCAACAGCCTCAAAGGAAGCCCCTTTACTGTTATATAGTAACTGCATACCATCAAATTGTCTTCGAGCCTGTTATTAAACTGATCAAATGTGGTCGTTGTTTAGCGGAACATTTTGCCACAATGTCTAACTGTCCTTCCTCAGTTTAACCGCTATATGACCTAGAGTTGGCAAGAAAGGGACAAGCTTATCTTGTTTCCAATATTCCCACAGCAGGATTAGTCAGGGTTCATAACGATTCGTCAGCATTTGGCTTCAAATAAAGAAAAAAGGCTAACAGTCTACGTCTCCCTCTTTCCCTGAGATGTCTACAGAACTTACTCTTTCCATGTTATGTGTGGTATGGAGAGCCGCACCACGACATGTTTTACTGTGTAAGAGCCCTAACGCAGGGCTTCAGAGGGGGTGAATGAAACAGGAGTTGGTGAGGGTGTTTATGATACGCACGGGAAGACATTTCCGATTGGAGATGGCGTGGGATTGTTAATTAATGAACAAAAAGAAAAACAAAGGAAAACTGAAAACACAAAATAAAGAGAGCGCCACCGTCTACGTGAGAACGGACGGGGCTCTGGAAACTAAAAGAAAAACTTATATTCTCCCGGGGCATTCGCCCTTGCAGAGGATTTATTAAAGAGAGAGTTTACTTGTGCTTTTCAATATAGACTTAAACTGAGCGTGCACGTTCATCAGGACCCTTAAATAAACACGCCGCGAGGTGAGGCGTGTTCCCACTGATTGCAGCATTGCCTGGCAACTGCATGTACTGTATACTGTAAATGCTGCTCGTGAAACCCGCGTCGTTACATACTATAATAAGTTGTTCACTGCTGTATCACTACTTGACACTTCTGGGAAATTGATGAGGCACACAGCAAAATCATCCATCTAGTATAAGACAGGGGATGAGTATTAACCTTTTTTAAATCAGAAAGATAGAATTGAGGACCTTACAGTACACCATGGAGGGGGATTAAAACTTAAACAGATTGAAATCTTTGTTCTGTGCAGACGACCACATGGTTTTAATGTCGGAATTGTTATCTGTCTCAGGTGTCGCTGGCTCAAGAATAGAGGATTTTCAGTGCATTTATTTCAACAAGGAATACATGGAATGCAAGTGGGAGCCTGGACCTGCTGAGCCCCTCGACTCAAAATACTACCTATACTACTGGTACATGATGCATTTTACTTAATCTAAGGCACCTGTAAGAGGTTTGATACAGTATAAATAAAGAAATATAAAAATAAAATGCTTGCAAAAGCTAGATGTAATCAGTAATGGATTTATGAAGTCAACTTATTAAATAGAACACATACACCCGTGACATTTCAGCAACCACTTTATTATACGTTCTCAAGGGACAATGAAAATTGGATATACTCTAGAGTAGCCAATATGCAGTTTGTATAACAGTACAGGTTTACTGTCCTCTAACAATAACTCAACATGTAGAGCAGAGGTGGAAAGTAATGAATTACATTTACTCGCATTACTGTAATTGAGTAGATTATTTGTGTACTTCTACCTTTTAAAGTAGTTTTTTTACTTTTACTTAAGTATGGTTTTGTTTAAAGTATTGTACTTCACTACATTTTAAATCATATTCACTACTGAGTAAAAAATAAATGAATGAAAATGAAAAATAATACAAATAATACAACGGGGAAGGAAAAAAATTGCACCCCGAAAACCACTGCACTGATTGATTGATGGAGAACAAACGCGCTAAATTCACGAGAACGATGGAGACGGACAAAACAGATGTCAGTGATGCAGACACAGCTGAAAGTGAAATGCCAACAAATTCTTATGAAGCAAACCCCTTGTCATATTTAAGCGACCACTTTGATTTCACGCACAACAAAGGGAACAGATTTATTATGCGAGGGTGTTCCATCCCCCATCCCACCCATGCTGTTAAAAAAAAAAAAAAAAAGTAACTTAGTAATTTTTACTCTGAGTAAATTTTTAATGAGCTACTTTTTACTTTTACTTGAATAGATTTTTATAAGGGTATCTTTACTTGTACTTCAGTAAAAGTTCACTAAAGTCACAGTACTTTTACTTAAGTACAAAATTTTCCCTTTCCTCCTCTGATGTAGACTTTATTGTCAAAACAGCTGGCAACGAAAATGAGTAGACCCTAAGTGAACATGTCAAAACTGTGTCCAAAGTATTTTGTGTGAGAACCATTGTTCTCTAGCATGGCCTTAATCCTCCTGGGCCTGGAATTCACCAGAACTGCACATGTTGCTGCTGGGATCCTCTTCCACTCCTCCATAATGATATCACAGAGCTGCTGGATGTTGCACACATGGCGCTTCCGCTTGAGGACACGCCCCACAGGTGCTCAATAGGGTTCAGGTCTGGAGACATACTTAACCCCTGACAAACACATGAACATGATGAATAGGTCATGTGACTTTGCCTGGTTAAAGATGTACAGCTGTTATCACTTAGGGTGCACTCACTTCTGTCGCCAGCTAATTTGACAATAATGGCTGTATGTTGAGTTATTTTCAGAGGACAGTAAATCTATACTGTTATACAAGCTGCACAGTGACTACTCTGAAATATATGCAAGTTTCATTTCTATCGTATTGTCCTTTGAGAAGAAATAGTAAAATGTTTGCTGAAATTAGATGGTGTACTCACTTTTTTGTAGTTTAAATCTATCCTATTTCTTCAGGCACAGAGAAAATGAAGAAACGATGGAATGTCCAGAGTATGTCCTAACTAATCAGCGCCGCCTGGGATGTAGATTCCCTTCCTTTTCTCTTATGGAATTTTCTGAATTTAACATTTGTGTGAATGGCTCTTCTAAGCAGGGAGATTTGGAACCAGCCTTCTTCTCCTTGGCAGTCCAAAACCATGGTAATTCCACTTCCTCATCATCATGGCTCAAAACAAAAATGGCTCAAGACAATTTGGATGGCTTGGTACACGGCTGAATCATTCCTAAAAATTCTATTTTCTCTGTCGCACAGTCAAACCTGCAGCAGTATCTGAAATACATATAGCTGCTAATGACACGCTGGTGCATGTAGCATGGGCCAATCCATCAGGTCCTGTTCCAGAGCAGTGTCTGGAGTACGAGCTTGAAATAACCACAGTCAACCCCAACGGCAGCGAGCAACAGGTGAGCATTCTGCATTTCGCACACGTTACTATGGGCTGGACTCATCGCTTCCCTCGTGGAATTTGATTATGAAAACTTTCTCATTGTATATCCATGCTTCTGAAATACTGTTCTCTACTCAGGAATCTTTTATTCTTAGCAATCCAAACAATAGAACATTCTAACAAAGAGCTTTTTAGTTCATCAGAAGAACATTTCCTGCTAATGTACAATCAGGGCGAAACTGCCTGGTGTGATGTCGCACAGGAGCTGTGTTACAAAAACATATACCATCGACGTCATAAAACCACAAAATGTTTTTAGATGCCAGGTGCAGGTTTGACATTTCCTAGTTTGCCCCTACAAGCTTTCCCTGATGCAACCTCTTCTGTTTTCGTAACTTTAATGTATACAGTACTTTAATGAGTAGTGCAGCCCAGAGTGTCCATGTAGCTACAGCATTCAGAAATTAGCTGATTTTGAAAAAATAGGCCATTTTAAAATGACTTAGTTTTACTAATCAGTCACATTTTCATGCGACAAATCTTTTAAGCAAACATCACACAATGCTTACCCCCAGGCCGCAATTTTATACAGTAATACACACCATTATACTAACAGATATCCTCTAGAATCCCTGATTTAAATTTCCTATACTGTTTGTTATATCACTTATTTTTATTAACCAGCAATAAGTTTGTTATATTATGTATATTATTATTATTATTATTATTATTATTATTATTATTATTATTGCTGTTGCATGTTGCATAAAAAGTAAATAATAACCGTACTTGCGTACAACTTTATCACTGTAATTGTATAGATGAGGTTGGTGTTTATATACTTTATATACAATACATGTTTTATATATATTGCATGTACAGTGGAACCTCGGATTACGAGCATAATTTGTTCCGGAAGTGGGCTCGTATTCCAAAACACTCGTGAACCAAATAAAATTTTCCCATAAGAAATAATGGAAACTTACATTTTTTGTTCTACAGCCCCAAAAAATAAATACATAAAAATAATTAACAGAAAATATAAAGTAAAAATAAAACAAATTAACCTGCACTTTACCTTTCAAAAAAAGTACAAAATAAATCCCGACAGATAAGTGTTTCCGTTTGTGCGTGCATGCAGTGTGTGTGTGTGTGTGTGTGTGTGAGGCTAGAGTAAGTGGAGACTTTCAGCCCCTCATGTCTCCCCATCTCATCTTACACAGTAAAACTTTCTCCTTTCGTCTGAATTAAACACACACACACACACACACATTAACGGAAAGACTGTTGTTCTTTGCCAAATTATTAAAGCTTCTCCGCTTTATTTTAATGTTGCTCGCGACAGCGTAACAGCCCGTTAATTCATGCTTGTGTAATGATGAGATGGACAAACTGATGCCCGTCGATGCCCGCTCTTTTATTTGCTGCATTGTGGGGCTATAGTACAAACTTTTGGGTGGATCCTGCACTTAAATCCAACAAAAAAAACTACTGAAGAATAAAACTCAGGCTCTATATCCTAGCTTACATCTCGCATTCGCGTTCACACACACCAGACAGCATTACCCACAATGCATCTCCCGCACTGGATTACACTTCCGTAAACAGCGGTCATAAATCAATGTCTTTCTCTCGCTACACTGTTTGATCTGAGAATTAGCAATGAACATCGCTAATGACACTTGTGTGAGCACAAACTAACAGAATCACTGCTGTAAAGTAAAAGTAACAAATGAACCGCACCTTACCTTGATCGCGACAGAGCAGATTTTCTGTGCAGAGCAGAGTGTGTGTCTCTCACCTTAATTTCCGTGCGCGTGTGTGTTTGTGAAGGGGGCTTCACACACACACACACACACACACACACACACACACACACACACACACCGCAATGAGCTGAGGAAGAAAATGGCTTTTTAACCTCTGTATTGAGAATTTCTTTTGCTTTACTCACGCGCACACACGTGTGTTATAAGAAACTGTACATGCGCTGTACACGTGCGCTTCCGAACACAAAATAAAATGTTTTACACACACACAGGGTCACAGTGTTATAGTAAACAGTACACGCGTGCACTAAGACCCAGCAGGGGAGACGATTACCCACAATTCCGCAGCTCAAGAGAGAGAAAAGCAGTTGGCTCAGTTGTGATGACGTGACACTCGGCGTCAAAACAAGAAGCGCATGCGTGATACCAAGACAATGCTCGTTTTTCAAGTCAAAATTTATTAAAAATCTTTGCTCGTCTTGCGGAACACTCGTAAAACCGCGCAACTCGTAATCCACCTATGTATGTACACATGTTTAATTAGATGTTTGACTAGCTACTGTAATCTCAGCACAGAGGTCAAACATAATTTTGCATTGATTCCTCTACCCCATCCCCTTTTACACAGACAGCCGTGATCGAGGAGACAACATTTGACTTCGGTCAGGATCCTGAAACCGAAATAAGCTGCTTCCGGGTCAGATCTAAAATCAATATTTACTGTGCCGATGATGGCTTCTGGAGTGAGTGGAGTCAAAAGATATGCATTCCAGGTACAGCAGGACAGAACAATGTGCATTCTTTATGCTGATTTCCATGCCCTAGACATGAACCCTAAATCCACTTCCTTTTATCTGCAGAGCCAGAAATAATTCCCCATAGAGAACCTAATTCTGTGTGGAGCCCTTTGCTACTGTTCGCCATTATATGCAGTATCATCATTTTGGTCGTTACCACCTGCCTCATACTATGGATGCTCAGGAAGATGTAAGTTTATAAATTAAAGATTACTTAAAATGTTGGTGAATGGGTTGTTTGATTGAGTAATACATGAAAGACACAGTCAGGATTAGAGCTGTAACTAACAATTATTTTAATTACTGATTATGAATTACCAATTAGCACAGAACATTAATTATCTTTTAGCATTTCAATTAACTGATTAATTTAATTAAAGGTTACTACAAAATATTTTACTCTTTTAAACTAGTTTTAATTATAAAACCAATGACTAATTACTAAAAACAAAACTGATATTCATGAGACAACCTGTCATAGCATGAGAAGTTCTTATAAATACCAAATACATGCTCTAGGTAAGGCTGAAGGAATTCTGTATGATGTAACTGCACATGTATTCAAATCTGTTGAAATACAGGAAAATGCGGTGAAATACAGGAAGTTTGGTTGAGTTATCTGAGTTAATGCAGTCTCTGATTGCAGACTAGTGCACGTGGTTAAGTACTGAAACATAATTTTAAAGAAAATTAGAATTTTATTTTTTATGTTTTAACGTCGTTTGAATAAGTTTATTTAAAACTATAATTCAGTGTTCCATTCATAGCAATCAGAATTACCCTGATCAGTATCACATCATTTGTGACGTCAGGAAATTATCGGCAGTTTGCCACTGTTTACAAGTTTGTACAAGTTTATATGTTTTCAAGTTGAATTCATGAGAAAAATAAAAAGAAACTTCATGTCTGTTTTCACTTCACTTTACCAAAATGTAACGAACCATGACTTCAAAAACTGAGGGACATGCCAAACTATGACATTGCGTTAATGTCACACACCCAGTATTCTGTTAAATGTTCACCATGCCGTATGTGCGTATATAGCTGTGATTTATTCAGTTCTTTGGATAAATACCAATACCGTATCTTTCTAAATAAAATATTCTGATCCTAAACACTATTACTCTGATAATAGGCTAATCAGACTAATCATTCATCAAAGATCATATACATTTTTAACATATCAAGCCATCATACCATCTACAGTAGCATCCCTCTGGCGAAATATAATATTTTATAATAATGATTTAAAGATATGCAAAAAAGTGTATACCTGTAAGCAAGTAATAAAAGCAGATTTATGATGGTTGACAAACACAGTTCCAGCGGGGACATTCAAAAGTTTCTTGTTTCATCATTTCCAAAAGCAAATAATTACCAATCAAAATTACTAACATAAAAACATAAAATGTCATGAGTACTGTACAAACAAAATCATCCACCAGTCTATCAAATGTGTTTATTCCAGCTAACTGATATAACCGAATAAACTTAATTGGCAAATATTTGAATTATTGATTGATTTTGGTGATTATTTGTTGCAGCACATTAAGGGCACAACCACAGATTGCCTTCATCTCTAGTTAAGGTTGATACTGTAGTTTTAAAACCCAGACAGACAGAGTTACATTGACTAAAGGTTCTATCATAACACGCCATTGTTCAATGTTCCAGCACATCCTGAAGTGGTTCCTCAGATAACATACAGAACAAAACAGAGGCGTTTAAATACATTGAGAAATCAGGGCAGAGTCTGCTCTCTGATTTCTGGTTGAAGCCCCATTTTTACCAGTCATATCATGTTACGTTCATCGTCCTCATGCTCTTTGTGTCTCTGTCCAGGTGGAAGAACAGAAATGAACAGAAGCATGTTTTCCGTGATCTGTACCAGAGGAAGGTGCTCCTTCCCATATTCAGCCCTGTGCCTTAAATACTCATTTCATCAGCCGGTTGCCTGGTGGACACTGCAGCATATACAAGTACATTTGGATTCTCTGTCAGTTCCCAACCATCTGGTTACAGCACTGAATGCTTCGAGTCTGGACATTGGTTTTCTTACGATGCACAATGAAATATTTTGTATACATCCTGCACTTTTTACAAAGACTGTACTCACTCTCACAAAAATTTTTTTTTTAAAAATCAGAATATCAGTGGCAGCATAGCACTACCAAACAGTGTTTTCTTTCTGAATGTATTTTCTGTTTGTCATTTTTAGTAAAATATTGTACTGATGAATCAAAGGTCACTCAGTAAATGCCAGGATTCTTGCCAAAATGTAAACAGTTATACACTGTACATTTTTATTGAATATTTTTTTTATCATGTTATTTTTCAAATGAAATTTATTGTCTGTTTCACTAACTACACTATCATTTCAATAATGTATCAAGAATTAGGTGAAAATGTCGACTTGTGTATAGTGTGTTAATGCGTCGCAATGTTTGTGTTCATCTCCAATAACGGCAGCACAAGGCAAACGTAAGACTATTAAAAATGCACAAGCCTTTCTGAGAGAAATATCGATTTCATGATTAAATAACACTGATTTTTGACTAGTGCGTCATTATTTGTTGTCTCAGGACTATAACAAGCTTTCTATATAGATTCTGTCAGCGGACACATGCCTCACATAGCCATTGGACTGTCTTATTAATTCTTGACACTTCATTTTTATTATGCTGGGAAGTTTTTTTTTTTTTTTAAATATCTATTTTTCTGAGAAAATGTTTGAATAAAATGTTCAAATATTAAATATCTAAGTTAACGTTCTTATTTATTGCCAAATGAACCAAGAGATTATTTTGACTAACCAGAAAATAACTGACAGATAAACTGGAAAAATTCTTGACTGATTATTCGATTAATATAACAATCAATAAACAAAAGAGTTGATGGATTAATCCCTACAAATGTAATTGTAACTTTCAGACTTAAATTTGTCTTTATCAGCTTTAAGCCAAGTTTAAGTGAAAAAAAAAAAAAAACATGTGCACTCCAATGTGCTAATGGCTGAACCAGTCTGCTAATGACCGCTAGCAATTTACTAACTACTGATGATGACAGAAATTTTGACAAACATTATAATAAACTTTAATATGTTGGCTTCCTGTTGATAGCTTGGTGGAGCCTTGAGGGTAATCTTGTCCTCACTCGTACTTCTCTTGAAAATCCTAGTCTCTTCTTCTGCCAACTGGTTACATTACTCTGTATACATTTTAAAGATTTACGTTGTGGCATTCGTTCAGAACTTGGATGCCAGGCCCCCTCCTGCAAGGTGGGTGGTGAGTGATAAGATAGATGGAGCATCTGGATGCGTTCATTTAATATAGTTATATATCTTTTCTATGACAGATGCACAGATGATGGCACAGATGCTGATTTATTTTTGTTACTTTTTTCCCCTGCAATACCAGCTAGACTCAACATTTCCACTTGAGCTTTCCACAACTTATTAACCATGAATTATTGACCCCGAAATAATCTAAAAAGATAACATCCACTGACTTAAAGAGCGGTAATCTACTGTCAGTCTCAGGCCAAAGTAAACTGCCTCAAGCAATCAGTAATTACAGCTATTTTCCTATAAGTATTCCGAACCTGGTCTGGTACAGTACTTTGACAAAAGGCTCTTGACTGCATGCCAAACAGTATATTAAAATAGAAAGGTACATTTTGTGGTGCTTGCCGTGGCAAAACAGTGGAGTCATGCTAGCAACATGCATAAATGCATCATGTAACGACATTCTAATGATGTTGCTAGCAATATTCTAATGTAATTGGCATAATTCTAGCAAAATGCTAAATGTCATGCTAGCAAAATGCAAATTTCACTAGCATAATGCTAGCAACATGCAAATCTTATTAGCAAAATGCTAATATAGCCAGCAAAATGCTACTATAGTTAGCATCATGCTAGCAACATTTTACTATTGTTAGCATCATGCTAGCAACATGCTAATATTGTTAGCATAAGGCTAGCAACATGCTAATAGCATGCTAATGAGGTTGCTAGGGAGCGTGGTTTATGAGCATCTTGATAAATGCGAAAGACTGATTGGTTGGAGTTAAAAGAGCCCTCTCGCATGTCTCTAAGACAGTGGGATTGACAGTTAATTTCAGTTTTAAAGTTCCTATGGAAGTTACAATTGTATGCTAATTGTCCCCTGCTGAGTTTATCACTCGCCCCTTAGAAAAGTCATGTCAAGTGCCCTTGTTCCAGAATAAACCGAACAATATGACACCTCTTTCATGGGTCTACGACAAACAGAACAGGACTAGTCATGCACCAAATTCCTCATTATAAATCAATGTGCACTACTGGTCAGCTGTTGTGCCCTGGGGGTAAAACCTATACCCTCTTGCGGGGTATGATCTGACACAGCTTGCAAGTAAATTTGAGATGTCTACCAAATTCTCACTCTGCACTTCAATCCGTCAAAGTTGGTCTCCATGTTAAGTCTATGTGACTTTTTAGGGAGATTAATTGCCGCCTGTTGGGGCAATTTACTGCCCGCCCCCCGGGGAAAAGTCTTAGCACTCCAATCCCGAGTAAGCAGCACATTTTTGCCACCTCTTTCATGGGTGTAGGACAAACGATACTGTAGTAGTAGTTACTGTATGCGCCAAAATCTGCATTGTATGTCAATGGGGAAAATTTGGGGACCTTTTGTACCCCGGGGGTAAAACTTATACCCTCTTGCGGGGTATGTTCTGACACAGCTTGCATGCCTCATCAAATGTGGTACACTTGAGATTTCTACCAAATTCTCACTCTGCGCTTCAATCCGTCAAAATTGGTCTCAATGTTAACTCTATGGGACTTTTTCCCCCATTATATGTCAATGGGGCAAATCCGAGGACTTCTTGTGCCCCATGGGTATAACTTATACCCTCTTGCGGGGTATGTTCTGACACAGATTGCAAACCTCTTCAAATGTGGTCGATTTTACCTTACTACAAAATTCTTGCTCTGTTGGTCACAACTTTGAAGAATCCTTCAAAGTTGGTCACAATGTAAAATTTTTGAACTAGACTATAACACCCCATTGCCGAATAAGGCACACAATTTGACACCTTATTCATGGCTCTGCGTCAACCGGTGCGGGACTAGTTACACTCCAAACTTCTGTACGGAAGAATAATAATTTTTTTTAAGAATAATAAGCCTGTGAGATAATAATAGTGATGCTTTCCAAGCACCACTAAAAATAATTCTAATGTCATAAATTACCACTTTATATGAGGTGTAATAAACATTTAACCTCTTAACTGGCACCCTATAATTTTTCTGTTGCATGATCCAATTTCAACCAAGATTTAGCTGTTGGACACATGACCTCGACGCTAGTATACAAAGGAGTTAATGGCCACTCAAAAAAACCTCAGCATTATAAAGGAAAACAACATCAATTAGGCGGCGCGGGGGTGTAGTGGTTAGCACTGTCGCCTTGCACCTCCAGGGTCTGGGTTCGATTCCCCGGCCAGGCTCGATTCCCGTCTCTGTGTGCATGGAGTTTGCATGTTCTCCCCGTGCTTGGTGGGTTTCCTCCGGGTACTCCAGTTTCCTCCAACAGTCCAAAGATATGCAGGTTAGGCTAATTGGCGTTCCCAAATTGCCCGTAGTGTGTGATTGGGTGTGTGAGTGTGTGTATGTGTGTGTGCCCTGCGATGGATTGGCACATTGTCCAGGGTGTACCCCGCCTAGTGCCCTGGGATAGGCTCCAGGTCCCCCGTGACCCTGAACACAGGATTAAGCGGTATAGAAAATGAATGAATGAATGAACAACATCAATTATCAAAAAGCTAACTAATTAACACATAATTAGCTGACTAGCTGAGACAAAACAGATTAACATTGAGAAATAGAAAATGACATGGTGAAAAAATTTAACAGTTGCCTAATATTAAGACCCAGCACAATAAGATTCTTTTTCACTAAAAAGTCGAGTCAACTCGGCTTTTTTGTCACTTCAACCATATACAGGTAGTGCATAGTGAAACAAAAGAATGTGCCAAGGACCAAGGTGCAACATGCAACGTAACATTACAACATAAATTAACAGAAAACTAACTAGCTAACTTAGAAACCTAATTAGCTGGCAAGCTGAGACAAGACAGACTGACATTTAAATTAACAGGGAACTATCATCGTTTTTATACAAAAGAGACAATATAAAGTGCACCTGCAAACGTGCAAACAAGAGGAACAAAGTGACAATGCGACAAACTTGACAAACTTGATGTTGTATCTATGGTAATGAGGAGATGAGTTGAGGTAGTCGGAGGAGAAACAGTAAACAGTAAATGTTTCAACAAGTAGCAGCAAAGATAAAAAGACATGGAATTAAAAAAGGGGATACTACTGCATCTTTTAGTCATGACTGTACAGTACATACAGTGGCTTAGAAATTCCCACAGAACACAGCCCAGTCTTTCCGACACATAGAATATACTTGGGCAGGTTGGACAAGAATATTGACAGCCGCCCAAGTATACTGTATTTGCCCACCCTTTAAAAAAAAATCTGTCTGGGAGAACAATGCAATCTGCAATCTATTACCAATAGCGGAAAGTTTCCTCTCATGCAACAATCCTGTACCTGTTTATTCTGCTACTGCAAAAGCGGTATATATTTATTCATTTATTTATTTTTAAATTAAATAAATTCTTTTCATTTTTGTGAAGCTGCCTTGAGAAAATGATCATTGTTAAAAGTGCTATATAAGTAAAATTGAATTGAATTGAACAGAATATGTGCAACAGATTCCAGCTGCCATGAAATTGTTTTTTTTTTAAAGGGCGTACTAACAGTCGCACATACACTGCAGAGAAACACAGTTTTGCACAATGAATGCACAAAACCCAGGAAGATTAATACTTTAAAAAAGCATCACGGATCGACAACACAGCATTTTCCAATGTCAAAGAAAAAAATATATAAATAAATTAATAATCTGCTTATACGAAAGGGTGAGTGTGTCAATGAAAGAGCCTTCAAACATCAACCAGTGCATTTGGATTTTTGGATGCGTCATGTAGAAACAAAGTTATCATTCCTTTTACAACACATACATTTTACTGCTACCAATACTGTATATAGAAATATTATATAATGATATAAGATTAATATATTTGTGCTGACAGAGTGAGTTTTTATCACTTGCGTCACTGCGCAGAAATAAAAAAAAAAATCTATTACTTGCATCATTGCTATTCTTCATTATTATTATTATTATTATTGTTGTTATTGGTCACAACCCAAAACAACTATAAAAAATGTGATCTTATGAATCTCTGCTGTTGCATATATATATATATATATATATATATATATATATATATATATATATATATATATATATATATATATATATATATATATATATATATATACAGTATGGGGTTTAAGGGCTACATACTGTACTTTTACAAACAATGTTTTTTAATTTTTAATTTTTACTTAGTCATTGTCTTCACGCACTGTATGGGTAGATGGAGGGGAGGGTAAGTATGTTGGATCTAATGTGTAATTAATATATTTAATTAATATATAATAATATTTTGTTATCTGTTGTTTGTTGTACGTAGTAGACCACTTTTGTCTGGCAGGAAATGCTGGTCCATTCTACTAGATACCACCGCAATTACATTTACGGCCTGTGGAATGCACTGCAGCTTTATGCACCCCTGGTCAAAATTAAGTCCAAAGCTACAAAAATAAAACAAAAAAAATAGTACATGTGTATGTAAAATATGCCAACCAGTTTTGTTCAGCATCTAAATATATATTATTATATTATTGTTATTATACAGATTAGATGCCAGCACTAAGTTATTCAGTATTATTGTCACATCCGAGCCACCTCAGCCCTGGGGAGTAAGATCCGGCTCACCGGACTACTGAGCCGTCACTTTGTCTCCCCCTAGTGTGTCTACGTGTGTACTAGTTCCCCATTAAGTTCATTATCAAGTTCACCTGTGTCTACCCCTGTGTGTCTCTATATATACCAGCCGAGCCCAGAGCCCTTTGTCTGTTCACTGTTGTGCACCCTTCTGTGTCATCCCTTCACCATATGTCTCTCTTTCTCTCTCACCCAGGACTGAGTGGTATCTGCAGGCGAGGTGGATTCGAGCCTCCTACGGCTAAGCTGGGACTGATTTCTCAGAAAACCTTCCTCGTGTTTCAAGTTCACGGACAAGTGTCTCTTTTGTTTTTTGTACTTAGTTAGCCCGCCTGCAGACCCCGGCCTGGAGTAGTCTCTCACAGTGTGGCCAGTTTGTATTGTTAAGGACTATAAAAATAAACAAGATCCTTATTTCTGCCTAACTCTGCGTCTGCGTTCTCTGTACCCATGGTAGACATGACAGATGAACAGACCTTTCTGAACGCAGCAGAGACCCCTCTTCCAGAGGAAGACCCACCTTTCCTCGATTATGTCCGAAGACAGCAGGGACAGATTGACGGACTGGCGAGGGCAGTTAACGATCTGGCGCGCAGCGTCCACTCCCTCTCTACCGGCCACTCGCCACGGACGAATCTCCGTCCGCGAGCCTCCCGATCTCCACCGAGGGCAGCCCTGCCCGAGAGGTATGCGGGAGACCCCGAGGGATGCAAAAAATTTCTGCTGACATGCGAGTTGTTTCTGAGCGATTTTCCACAGCTTCCTGACAGCAAGAAAATCTCCTTCATCATCCAGCATCTGACCGGGTCAGCGTTGGACTGGGCCTCAGCGGTATGGAGCGCAGGCGGGGGTGTCACTGCGTGTTATGAGTTATTCCTCGAGTCCTTTCGCGCGGTGTTCGATCACCCAGACCACGGAAAAACGGGGGAACAACAGCTCTTGAGGCTAAAACAAGGCCAGTCTTCAGTTGCGGACTACGCTGTTAAATTTCGCATCTTCGCCGCAGAGAGTGGCTGGTGCACCAAGAGCTTGCTCGCCAGGTTCCGAGATGGATTACACCCGGACCTGCAGCTGGAGTTGGCGTGCAGGGATGCCGACCTGTCTCTCGATGGCTGCATTGACATGGCGATAAAATTGGACCAGCACCTCCGCGGACAACGCAAACACCTAGCGCAAAAGGGAACCGGAAGCCGTGCTGAGGCATATCGGCGCGAGAGCCTTAACAAGAACCCCGTCGAACCGCGCGAAGGGAACCAGCCCGAGCCGATGGATGTAGGCACGTCTCGCTTGTCAGCGCAGGAAAGGAGGAGACGACTCTCGTCGGGACTGTGCCTGTACTGTGGGGGGGGATCGCACCTTATTAAGAACTGCCCGTTACTCCAAGTAACAGCACACACACCTCCCCGCACCCACCATGATTTTTGTTTGAAAGCTTCTCTTACGTTTAATAACCGATCTGTCTCTGTGTTTCCTTTAATAGACTCGGGTTCGGCTGGAAACTTCATCTCGGCCGCTATCCTTTCCTCGCTGCGAGCTCCTGTGTCGAAGCTTCCACACCCGATCCATATTAAAGCTCTCGATGGCAAAACGTTAACACATTCGCCTGTTGAAAATCTCTCCGCTCCCCTACGATTAACTTTCCCCAATCACACTGAGGAATTAAAATTTTTTGTACTTCCTCAGTCGGATCATTCCGTCGTGCTGGGCCTCCAATGGCTCAGCTCCCACAATCCTGATTTTGATTGGACTAGTTCCCGCATCACAGCCTGGGCCCCAAGGTGCGCTCAATCATGTAAACTATCGGATTTGATGGTCCAAACTACAACCATTGAAAGTCCAAGCGCCCTAGTAACGACCGTGGTGCCATCAGAGTACACTAGATTTAAAGAAGTGTTTAGCATTAGGGCTGCTGCACGACTTCCCCCTCATCGGCCGTGGGACTGCGCGATTGAGCTCCTGCCCGGGAAAGCACCGCCTTGCTCGCGTGTTTATCCATTGTCTGTGGCTGAAACACGGGCGATGGAGGAATACGTGACTGAGGCTCTCGGTCAGGGGCTCATCAGCAG
Source organism: Channallabes apus (assembly GCA_030522415.1). Classification (NCBI taxonomy): domain Eukaryota; kingdom Metazoa; phylum Chordata; class Actinopteri; order Siluriformes; family Clariidae; genus Channallabes; species Channallabes apus. The sequence goes on from CM060130.1 coordinate 15,182,595, forward strand.
GTCCACGTCACCCTCGTCGGCTGGGTTCTTTTTTATCGAAAAAAAAGGTATATAACGTATATTACGTTAGCAATAACGTAATGGCTTATGGACTGGTTAATGCACCTGCGGTGTTTCAGGGGTTTATGAACGACGTGTTTCGGCATATGTTGAACCGTTTCGTTATAGTATATTTAGATGATATTCTGATATACTCGCGGTCATATGTTGAACATGTCGGTCATGTAACCGCCGTCCTTCGTCGCCTGCGCGAGCACGGGCTCTATGTGAAAGCGGAGAAATGCACATTCCACCAAAGTGAGATCGCATTTCTCGGCTACCGCATAGGGCCACAGGGGGTTGAGATGGAGGTTGCCAAGGTAACGGCGGTGCAGGAATGGCTGGAACCCAAGTCAGTGAAGGCGCTACAAAGCTTTTTAGGGTTTGCAAATTTCTATAGACGCTTTATCAGGGGCTTTAGTACATTGGCAGCACCGCTCACAGGGTTGTTAAAAGGGAAGCCACAACGACTACGCGCGTTTTCGCTGGAGGCACGCGCAGCATTCCAGCGCCAAAAACAAGCTTTCACCTCTGCGCCTATCTTAAAACTACCCGATTCTAATAAGCCCTTTTTAGTGGAGGTCGATGCGTCAGAGGTGGGAGTGGGAGCAGTGCTGTCACAGCGTCATGGCCACCCTGAAAAGCTTTACCCCTGTGCTTTTTTTTTCTCGAAAACTAACACCTGCCGAACGCAATTATGATATCGGTAATCGCGAACTGCTGGCAGTAAAAGCGGCGTTAGAGGAGTGGAGGCATTGGTTGGAGGGAGCTAAACACCCCTTTGTGGTGCTCACGGATCACAGAAATCTAGAGTACTTCCAACAAGCAAAGAGACTAAACTCTCGTCAAGCCCGCTGGGCGCTGTTTTTCACGCGCTTCCACTTTATTATCACGTATCGACCCGGGTCAAAGAATAAGAAAGCGGATGCGTTATCCCGCTGTTTTCCGGCGCCGGATCTAAAGTCAGATCCCGATACCATATTGCCCACGTCACTCGTGGTGGCTCCGGTGAGGTGGGATCTCGACGCGGAGATAGCCCGGGAGGCGCGGTCCCAACCCACGCCTCCAGGGTGCCCTCCGGGCCGAACCTACGTCCCGGAGACCCTGCGCGAACGAGTGATGATTGAGGCGCATTGCAACATGTCATCAGGACACCCCGGGGAATGGCGAACGTATAAGCTTCTAGAACCCAAGTTCTGGTGGCCGAAAATGCGGGAAGCCGTGAAAACTGTCGTTTCGTCTTGTACGGTTTGCGCAACATCCAAAACCCCTCGAAAGTTGCCAGTTGGAAAATTAATGCCCCTACCAACACCGAACAGACCGTGGTCCCACATTGCCGTGGATTTTGTGACGGATCTGCCCGTGTCCAAAGGGTACACCACAGTTCTAGTAGTGGTAGACCGCTTCTCAAAGGGATGCCGTTTCCTCCCGTTTAGCTCTCTCCCAACCGCCCTCCAGGTGGCAGAAACCCTATTCGATACAGTGTTTCGCTACTACGGTATTCGGGAGGACATTGTTTCTGATCGTGGTCCCCAATTTATTTCGCGAGTCTGGAGAGCTTTCTTCCAGAAATTGGGGACCACTGTTAGCCTAACCTCGGGCTATCACCCTGAATCTAATGGGCAGGCAGAGCGGACTGTCCAAGATCTTGGGAGGTACCTCCGCGCATATTGTAGTAGTCGACAACATGAGTGGGCAGATTGTTTATTCTGGGCGGAATATGCGCGAAATTCATTGAAACACTCCTCAACCGGCTTAACGCCGTTTCAAATTGTACTTGGGTACCAACCTCCGCTTTGTCCTTGGGATGCCACTACCACCGATATCCCCCTGGTGGATCAGTGGTTCAGTATGGGAGAATGCGCATACCAAAATCTCCCAAGCAGTTCGTAGGTTCAAAAAATTTGCCGATAGACGACGAAGGGAAAGTCCTCCGCTCCAGATAGGAGATCGAGTGTGGCTCTCAACAAAGGACCTCTCCCTCAACCTGCCCTGCCGTAAACTCTCCCCAAAATACATCGGCCCCTTTCCCATAATAGCAATAATCAATCCCGTTTCATTTAAGTTACAGTTACCCTCTCACATGCATATTAACCCTGTTTTCCATGTCTCACTTCTCAGGTCAGTGGTCCGGGGCCCCCTGGATGGGGGCGCTGCGAACCCTTCGCTTCCCGGGGCTGTGGAAATTGAGGGCGCCCCTGCATTCAGAGTCAAAGAACTACTGGACTCCCGGAGGAGGGGGGGCTTTCTGCAATATTTGGTCGACTGGGAGGGATACGGACCGGAGGAGCGCAGCTGGGTCCCGGCGAGAGATGTGCTGAGTCGGGAACTCATCTCTGATTTCCATCAGAGAAGGCCGGATCGCCCAGCGCCGCGCCCTCCGGGTCGTCCCCCCCGCCAGCCGTCCACTCCGGTAATGCAGAGAGCGCGCTCACGCCCCTCTCGGGAAGCCGGTCCTGGGAGGGGGGGTGATGTCACATCCGAGCCACCTCAGCCCTGGGGAGTAAGATCCGGCTCACCGGACTACTGAGCCGTCACTTTGTCTCCCCCTAGTGTGTCTACGTGTGTACTAGTTCCCCATTAAGTTCATTATCAAGTTCACCTGTGTCTACCCCTGTGTGTCTCTATATATACCAGCCGAGCCGATAGCCCTTTGTCTGTTCACTGTTGTGCACCCTTCTGTGTCGTCCCTTCACCATATGTCTCTCTTTCTCTCTCACCCAGGACTGAGTGGTATCTGCAGGCGAGGCGGATTCGAGCCTCCTACGGCTAAGCTGGGACTGATTTCTCAGAAAACCTTCCTCGTGTTTCAAGTTCACGGACAAGTGTCTCTTTTGTTTTTTGTACTTAGTTAGCCCGCCTGCAGACCCCGGCCTGGAGTAGTCTCTCACAGTGTGGCCAGTTTGTATTGTTAAGGACTATAAAAATAAACAAGATCCTTATTTCTGCCTAACTCTGCGTCTGCGTTCTCTGTACCCATGGTAGACATGACAATTATATTCAGTCACAAATGAGGCTGAACTACTGTGAACAACATATCATAAAAATACTGAAATGCTAAGCCTTCAAATTGTGTATTAAATTGTGTATTTTTTTTTACCACATTACCCTGAAAAACATGTTTGAGCTCCAAAAATCTACATAACTTGTACACCACAAAAATCTGAATGCAGAACATAAAACAAATTGCTAAATATCCAAACATCCTTTGACTCACTCCAAACTCAAAACCTGCCAGGATGTTAATGACAATTTAGTTTTAAACCACAAACCATATATGTCTGAACTTCTTTTCCAAGTAAAGAGATAGAAAAATAAGAAGAAAAGTTGTTATTTTCCAACAACAACTTTTGGGGATAGACAGTGCTTTTTGAAGGAATGGAAATTTTGAGAGACCTGGCAACCGTGCAAACCAATCAAAATCTGAAAGGAGAGCCAACATTCATATGGTATTCTAAAGTATAACTTTCTTTGATTGATAAGTTTTCAAGGGTCATAACAGATCATGCAAACACAAACACATCGTGTCGTTATCATATTGGACTTATTGCAGATGATTATTATTATAAATTATTATAAATGCTTTTTTATGACATTATGTTTGCTTATGTTTATTTTCCTCAAAGACCCAGGACTTTGTGCACTCTTAAAATGCAAATTCAGGCTAAATCTTTCCAGATGTGAGTTATTGTTGAAGGAATGAAGGAAAACATACTTCTTAGCTGTAAAATGTTGTTGTGCAATGTGATTTTAAACTTAAAGTTAATTTTAAACTAATCTGTTGGAATATGGAAACTTATTGACAAACCTCCTTGTTTAATTCATCCTCACAAATTAATTAGCCAGGTGGCAGGGTGGGGTAGTGGTTAGCCTTGCACCTCCAGGGTCCGGGTTTGATTCCAGTCTTTGTGTGCATAGAGTTTGCATGTTCTCCCCGTGCTTGGTGGATTTCCTCCCAAAGACCTGCAGGTTGGATTATAGTAAGATAATATAGTGTGAAGTGGTCACTTTCAGCTTCAAAGTAAACTTTTTCATTAGTTAATTTTGTGAGGCGGGAACGTTTTTATGTTCAATTTAAGAAACACTTCATTAACAGCTATAAAAGAATAAGTAAACGTCCTTCTTACAAAACATATTTAAAGTCCCATGGGTTCCACTACTGAAGATGTGTGATTTAATTGGTTTTGCGATTTTAATTGAAAAAAATGTAAAGTTGATATTTTCAACGAATTTAACGGATGGGCAAGTCTTTGGTTTAGAAGTGATTCACATTAAAAAAAAAATATTTAGGTAAATTCACAAACATGGTCTAAAATTGAAAATCTATTTGCAAAGCAAAAAAAGTGTTTCCATTTTATGCAACAAAAGTTGTGGCACTTGCGGTTAACACTGTGCCTTGCACTTTCTTTCTGTGTGCATATTTTTGCATGTTCTCCCTGTCCTTGGTGGGTTTCCCCCCAAAGTCCAAAGACCTGCAGATTAGGCTAATTGCCATTCCCAAGTTGTCCACAGTGAGTGATTGAGTGTGTGTGTGTGGGCTCTGTGATGGATTGGCCTTAAGGCTTCTGGAATACAGTAGGCTCCAGGCCTTTATTAACGAGTGTACCATATCATTTCTTGTTTCACATTTCGGGTAGTGGGGCAATACCACCACCTACTGGACTGATGTGTGTTGGCAGGAAAAAGACCACTGCTTTGTACTGTATGAGACATGATATCCAAACAATCAACAACACTAGTTTCACCAGTGCTTATTAGCTACTTTTAGTTATTTTAATAGTTAAAAGCATGTAAGAAATATCGTTTTAGTTAGACACAAATCAGACATTAGTGGAAAGGAATCGCAACGGCCAAAAACTAAACTGAATCGGACCGACAGTCCATCTATGAGTCACACCTCTACGTACTGTAGAATATGAGGTAACACGGGGTAACATCGTGGACAGTTCTAAAAAAAATATATATTAAAACAGTTTTGGAATGTATTATTGGGGCCTTCTCTTGAAATAAACAAACCAATAAATTCCCAATGTTCTAAACAGAATGCATTTACACAAAAACAAAACAGCAATCCTCTCTCACTTTTTTCCCCCCCATAACATGCAATTGATCATATGAGCAGTGAAACAACTTCCCTAACACTTTCATAATGATGTGTAATTTATGAGAATTACATTGTCATTTAAAATATATGGGATCTGAAATAGAGGTCCTTCATAAATAAATCCAGTTTTGTCAAATGCATTTTTTCTCTGTATTTATTCTGTATTAGCTTGTGCCTCTTGCTTGGTTAAATATTATACAGTCACATAGTGGTGTGTGTGTGTGTGTGTGTGTGTGTGTGTGTGTGTGTGTGTGTGTGAGTGAAATACATTAAAACACTTACACCACAGATGATATTCATGACCAATTGTAATCTACATCTGGCATTATCTTAGTCACCGTTAACTTGCATGGTTGTGCTAAGCTCCATAAGGCAGTATGTTAGCATGATTAACAGTATTATCTCATGCCTACCCTAAACTGTGTAAGTAACATTTGTAAGACAATGTTTCATATAAGCTGGCCAAAGCTAGACAAAATGAGGAAAAAATAAATAATATCCGTTTTATAGTATCAGAATAAGAAGTTGTATGAGACTTAAAAACTCAGCAATGGTGACAGTGTTGTTCTGAGGAAAAGCTAAACTCCTCCCACTGTCCGGAACATTCTGTACCCAATATGTTAGAACAATTACTGTATGTAATTTAAATTCAGTTGTACCCTAAAAGGTAAAAAAAAAATTATCATCGTAGATCTTTTTCAAACCATTAAAAAATAAACCAAGTAGCTACCGTAAGCTAAAGCTATCCAAAACTGAGGGAAATAATTAGAACATTTACACCATAGCTGATATTTATGAACATCTGTAATCTACATATTCATTCATTCATGAAATGAATGAATGAATGAATGTAGTCTACATAAGGAATTAGCTTAGCCACCGGGAGCTAACATGTTTGTGCTAATCTACTGTACATGAGGCAGTATGTTAACATGATCTACATGCACATCTACATGCTACCCTAAATTATGCAAGTGACATTGAAAGATAATATGTTGCATATAAGTTGGCTAAAGCTAGCCAAAACGAGGAAAAAAATTTTTTATATTATCAGAATAAGGATTATATAAGATTTAAGAACTTACCCGGGGTAGCTTGCTGGATTCTCCTACTCTGTTCTCTGCTGGATTTTCAGTGTTGTTCTGAAGTAAAACTTAACTCTGCCCACTGTCCAGAACATTCTTTACCCTTTATGTTAAAACAGTTATGTACTTTCAATTCAGTTGTACCTTAAATAGGTAAAAAGTTGTAGAGTAAAACCTCGGATTGCGAGTAACGCGGTTTGTGAGCGTTCCGCAAGACGAGCAATGATTTTTAATAAATTTTACTTGGAAAACGAATAAGTCTTGGTTTACGAGTACCTCGGTACCTTGTTTTCTCGCTCCCTCTCTGTATCAGGTTAATTTGTTTTATGTTTACTTTACAGCAGTGATTCCATTAGTATGCGCTCACACGAGTGTCATTAACGATGTTCCTTGTTAATTTTTCAGATAAAACAGTCTTTCCGTTAATGTGTGTGTGAAAAACTCAAATAAGAGATGAAGAAGGGTTACTGTGCAAGAGGGCGAGGGGGGTATAATTCCTCCACTCCTCTTACTTTAGCTTCACATACATACACAAACACACACAGCGCCTGCACGCATTAACGGAAGCACTTATCTGTCGAGATTTATTTTTACTATTTTTTAAAGGAAAAGTGCAGATTCATTTTTAAATTTTTACTTTCTATTTCGTATTCATTATTTTTTATGTATTTATTTTTTTGGGCTATGGAACAAATAATTTGAGTTTCCATCATTTCTTATTGGAACATTCGCTTTGGTTTATGTGTGTTTTAAAACACGAGCCCGCTTCCGGAAAGAATTATGCTATTAATCCAAGGTTTCACTGTATCATCAAAAGTCTTCTCAATACCTGTAAGGGTACATTTATCGAAAAGGTACAAAACTGTTCTTCAAAGAACATTATTTGTACCACTGTATATACTAGTGAGTGTCGCAATACATAGCAATGCGCGGGTCGGTTTTTTTCCAACCCGCGGGTCCCACTTTTATTAAATTATTTGGCCCACCCCAGCTTGCCCCGCACCACTGTATCTATTTTTACAACCCGCCGCGCGACCATTAAATGATGTAAATTCCCGACCTCAATTTCTCCCGCACCCCGTCTTCCATCTTCACTTTTATTTCTTTGTTTTTGTTGTGACTGGCAGCGGAATTGCACACCACATACATGGATTTTTTTATAAAAAAAATTTTTTAATGACCCGCCCCAACCCAATAGTATGATTTGATTGTATATATATATATATATAATAATTAGTAAAGTATATTATATTAATATAATATTAATACTGGTATCTTATTATTATCATAATATTATTATATATATAAATATATAATGTATAGCAATAAATTTAGCATTAAAATATTTATATATGTTTTTCTTTTCCTGAAGTGCATATACATTTTGGCTGACTATGTATACACTCAGTTCTTGACCCCATTCATTCTTTCCTTTACACAGATCAGTCGTCGTTGTCCCTTTGCAGAAAAATAGCCCCAAAGCATGATGTTTACACCCCAATGCTTCACAGTAGGTATGCTGTTCCTTTGATGCAGCATAGCATTCATTCTTCTCCAAACATGACAAGTTGAGTTTTTACCAAAATGTTCTATTTTGGTTTCATCTGACCATATGACTCTCCCAATCCTCTTTTGCATCATCTTCAGAGGGACCTGTACATGTACTGGCTTAGGCAGGGGGACATGTCTGGCACTGCAGGATTTGAGTCTCTAGCGGCACAGTGTGTTACTGATGGTAGCCTTTGTTACTTTAGTCCCAGCGGATAATTCAGGCCAAGCTCAGGCTACTGAAATCCTGGAATAGATGTCTACGGTGACAAAGCATATGACAGGCAGAAGTAAGGGCTGTCAAAACATTGGAGCAGCAGCGAGTGGACCATACAGTACACTCCATTCGGAGGTAATATTAGCACACACGTGTCAGGATCTGCACACAGGTTGAGCCGCGGCTAAATCTCATGTACGCAGGTAACATCTACAGTTGTAAGTTATAAGAGAAGAGACCTTAGAAAGATATCAAAGCTTTTACAGATAAAAAAATTATTCAATTTTATTGAAAACATTTATGCAGCATTTAACGCTTTCGAATAAAGAAAATAATTTATACTGGAATTGTTCGAAAAAATAATTGCAAAACACGTTAAAAAGCAAAGTCCTCAGTAATAACGTAATACCAATCAACTGACAGTGGTTATATGTGACCAGTTGGACATGGATGAGATTTGAAATAGTTAATTTAACACCTTTGTACAGTATATCTGTCTTAATGAGATTGATGTAATGTGTGTGTGTGTGTGTGTGTGTGTGTGTGTGTGTGTCTGTGTGGAACTAGGGTCTGGATGGAACACCTAACTGTCTAAGTGGCTACAATCTGATGTTTTCATCATATTTATGGTGGTCTACTTCATTGAACCTACAAAATCTCAATGAACATTGTGTGACTGCTATAGTTCACGCAATCAAGATTCCTTGTACTGATGAAGAAAATTGTAGTAGTGATAGTGAAACAGAGCAGCACCACCCAGTGTTATCATAAAAAATACAGTGGCTTGCAAAAGTATTCAGCCCCTTGAACCTTTCCACATTTTGTCACATTACAGCCACAAACATGAATCAATTTTATTGGAATTCCACGTGAAAGACCAATACAAAGTGGTGTACGCTTGAGAAGTGGAATGAAAATCATACATGATTCCAAAAATTTTTTACGAAAAGTGGGGTGTGCATAAATATTCAGCCCCCTGAGTCAATACTTTGTTGAACCACCTTTTGCTGCAATTACAGCTGCCAGTCTTTTAGGGTACGTCTCTACCAGCTTTGCACATCTAGAGACTGAAATCCTTGCCCATTCTTCTTTGCAAAACAGCTCCAGCTCAGTCAGATTAGATGGACAGCGTTTGTGAACAGCAGTTTTCAGATCTCGCCACAGATTCTCGATTGGATTTAGATCTGGACTTTGACTGGGTCATTCTAACACACGGACATGTTTTGTTTTAAACCATTCCATTGTTGCCCTGGCTTTATGTTTAGGTTCGTTGTCCTGCTGGAAGGTGAACCTCCGCCCCAGTCTCAAGTCTTTTGCAGACTCCAAGAGGTTTTCTTCTAAGATTGCCCTGTATTTGGCTCCATCCATCTTCCCATCAACTCTGACCAGCTTCCCTGTCCCTGCTGAAGAGAAGCACCCCCAGAGCATGATGCTGCCACCACCATATTTGACAGTGGGGATGGTGTGTTCAGAGTGATGTGCAGTGTTAGTTTTCCACCACACATAGCGTTTTGCATTTTGGCCAAAAAATTAAATTTCCACATGTTTGCTGTGCAAACGGGACTGATTATGGTTTTCTGTTAACAATGGCTTTCTTCTTGCCACTCTTCCATAAAGGCCAACTTTGTGCAGTGCACGACTAATAGTTGTCCTATGGACAGATTCCCCCACCTGAGCTGTAGATCTCTGCAGCTCGTCCAGAGTCACCATGGGCCTCTTGGCTGCATTTCTGATCAGCGCTCTCCTTGTTCGGCCTGTGAGTTTAGGTGGACGGCCTTGTCTTGGTAGGTTTACAGTTGTGCCATACGCCTTCCATTTCTGAATGATCGCTTGAACAGTGGCTCCGTGGGATGTTCAAGGCTTTGGAAATCTTTTTGTAGCCTAAGCCTGCTTTAAATTTCTCAATAACTTTATCCCTGACCTGTCTGGTGTGTTCTTTGGACTTCATGGTGTTGTTGCTCCCAATATTCTCTTAAGACAACCTGACATACAGTATTTGTACTGACATTAGATTACACACATTTGCACCCTATTTAGTCATTAGCACTCATCAGGCAATGTCTATGGGCAACTGACTGCACTCAGACCAAAGGGGGCTGAATAATTACACACACCCCACTTTGCAGTTATTTATTTGTAAAACATGTTTAGAATCATGTATGATTTTTGTTCCCCCTTTAGTTCAAGGGGGCCGAATACTTTTGCAAGCCACTGTACATGCAGGTCAAGTTACTGAGTAAAAAAATTGACATAAATTGTTTTTTTATATACAGTATATGCTGTAGGGCTTATAAATTTTTGCTTTAAGGTGTTGCGTTCAACAAGCCATATACATTTCTGTTTAGTAGCTCGTTCAGAAAAGCTGCTTGTAAATATGCTTTGTTTCCAAATGCATATGAACAAAGCTAAATGTTAGTTGACTAAAAGCGTCTATTGCTAACTACACTTTTACCATTAAAGCACTGTGGAATGGAACTATTCAATACACTACAATTTCTATAACAATGAACTTCATATGTTTTATTTTAACCTTAATCACAGGTGTCATTATCTAACATAGCAAAATTACAAAGGGCTTTCTGGGTGATATACTGTAAGAGACTGTAATTCTATTTCTGTTTGATGTCATATTATCTTAAAAATAAGAAAAAAAACTTTGACATTTGTTGTCTTCACAACTTTGCAACCTGTCTTCTCTGGGGCAGTGAGAGGTAACCTCCACATGGAACCAGGGTGAATTGTGGTGCTTTTTTATGATTTACCTTCAGTGCCAGCTCTGATCTAAAGATAACGGTTACCAGAGATACACGAACCACATAATTCTATGGTTTCCGGAGATTGAGGCATAGATTTGTACATTTATGTTCGTCTAACCACATAGCCAACTTCTTTGACTACAGTATATAAATACATTTTGTTCCTATCCTCAAAATACATATTTTTGTCTTCTACTGATAAATTTCTTTCTAAGGGCACTGGTGGCTCAGTGGTAGGTGTTTCGCCTGCCATGCGGACGGCCCGGGTTCGATTCCAGCCAGTGCCCACACCCCAGTCACTGGATATAGTGCCGGTCCCAAGCCCAGATAAAATGGGAGGGTTGTGTCAGGAAGGGCATCCGGCGTAAAACCTGTGCCAAGTTGTAGTGCGGACTGGATATTCCGCTGTGGCGACCCCTTGCCGGGAGCAGCCGAAAGACCAACAACAACTGATAAATTTCTTTCTCTATCTTCCTACTGATTTTCTGTAATTGCTCAAACAATTCATCTTCTTCAAGATAATCTTCATTAAGTTAAGCCATTATTCGTCACATACAGTACTGCAAAGTGAAATTCTTATTTTGCACATCCCAGGACAGCTGGGATCAGAGCACAAGGTCACCCGCAATAAGGGTCTCGCTCAACTTGGCTGAGCTGGGGCTGGAACCACTGACCTTTCGATCAGTAACTTAGTGCCTTAACATGCTGAGTCACCACTTATCCTCATTGAGTGAGTGTAAAGGTGCTCAGCACCATGCTTTTACTGAAAGGGTGAAGACTACAGGTTGGCCTCCCACACAGGAGGGGGGCTTCAGGAGTCCTGTTTTGCCTAAACCTCACTAATCCGTGTTTTTTTTATTTTTTATTTTTTTATGTCCGCACATTTGTTTTAGGCAAAATCCTTCTTTTTACATTGTGTGTGCATGGAAATGTTTTCAAATTCACTATTAAGCATTGCTGTGATTTCGACTGGATTTATTTTACATTGCAACTTCACCGAGTGTTTAACTTAGGGCTCTTCAACTCCAGTCACACCCACTGAACCTGGAAATTTTTAGGAATACCATTTTTTGAGCTTTGAGTATTCAGTTGTGATCAACATCGAATATTCGACGCTTCGGTGGGAGGGAGCTGAATATATTCTTATGTCTAATAAAGGCAGGAATCTCTGTGTGTGTGTCTGTCTGTTGCATTTTTATGTCGAGAACCGTTCATTCAACTGCTGCAGATGCGAGGGAGTGCAAAGTCACATTTTTGTGTAATATGGATACAGGCAAGTCTCGACACTTTCAGAAAGAATAAAACTTTAATAAATGACAGAACGAGCCGAAATCCGGGGGCTACATACAGGGCAGGGTTTATATTTTTTACAGTAAGAACGAACACTGCACTATAATACAAAACAGGAACAGGTCTGGTAGAGCAATACTTTAAATAAGGTAGCCCAACATTTATCAAACAAACAAATAACTCCCAAATTAGCAGCACAGTAATTACTGGTGCCGTAAAGGGTAGGCTATTTAAATAAAAGAACGACAAATGAATTAACGAAGTTCAACAAATTGTAATAAATAAAGAACACGTTAGCAGCATACCTTAATAAAATCACACATTTTAATTAACGAACAATTTAAATAAAATGAATTCCCTTATAGAATAAAAACACCAATAATATATTGTGGATTTCGTACTACTTACAGAACTCAGATAATTTTTCAAACTTGTTGTGCTGTAGTGGTAGGCCAGTTTCAAATCGCATATTTGACACACTGCCTTTGTTTAATTTGTCTTCAGTCAAATTAAAGTGCTCCCACACAACCGTTTCGCAGGGATCGATGTCACATGTAAAAAAAAAATAATAAAAATGCATGCAGCTTTTTCTTGCCGTTCAAACCCCAACGAACGCAAGAAAAACACTTCTAGTGCGTTTTCTTCACGTTCATTTTACACTTCGGAGGACTGGATATATCCCATGATCCTACACGCTATACACAGGGAAATGCGGGGAAAGGGCAAAATAAACAGAGTGAACCCAGTAGCGGCGGGTTTTTTTCTCTCCCTACGTCGCCGTATTACGAGATTGTCTAGTATAGCAAAATGGTATATATATATATAATTTTTTTTTTTTTTTGAGAACAAAAAAGGATAAAATACATGAGAGGACCGAAATAATGTATAAACCGTGAAAAGGATGTAGCAAGAGACACTTCAATTAAAAACAATATAATAATCTAGAAGTCTATTATTCTTCTTATTAAGTTGAATTAATTTAAGAGGATTTAAAACTGAATGTCAGTGTATTTTTTTTAACTATATAGACACAATGTCAACTTGGTATCTGCAATTATTGTTAAAAACAAAAATGTTTATTTACATGAAATAAGGTTTAAATGTCAAAATTAAAGATCATGAAACTCTATGTGGCTATTGCATTTTTTAAAAGTTTACTTTTATACATAAATAATACAAATTTATGGTTTTATATAGGTAAGCAAAATACCAAATTAAAGCGGGTAGTTTTTCTAAAAAAAAAAATCCGATTAATCGAAAAAGTAATTGTCCAACTAATCGATTATCAAAATAATCGATAGTTGCAGCCCTATATAAAACATAAAATTCACAAATTCATGTTCATTTTTAACCCAGTAAACTTGACGTTCATGTATTTTTTTATGATTAAGTCGAATAGTACTCTCCACTTTCACTACTATCACTATCTTCTTTAGAAGGAGGAACCTTGGCTGACTGAATTTCAGTCAGTGCAATCTCAGAGGGTTGTTTAGGAGGACTTGTAGATGGCATGTCCCAATAAATGGATCGCCCTTCACTGGGGTCATCTGTTTCGGTGTGAGAGGAAGACAAAGGGGCTCTCTGAGATTGACCTTGTGATGTAGACGCAACCGCAGGTGTTACAACACCCACATCGGTGGAGTGAGTTTGGTCCTTCTGTAAAATTTTTTCAATCTTTGAAGCATGTTTCTGCTCTGTGATGATCTTCATGATGAATTTGGGTTTAGTGGTTGTATCCGAACCAGCTAAATCAATAACAGGGAAAGCAATCTCCATTTGTGTCATTTTTCTGAGAAAGAGAACACGAGAGATTATCAAGTGTTAATCAAGTGTGCTTGGTTTTTCATGCATATTTGTAAGCGTGTTTAGGGTGTGCATTAGTACTCTGGTTTCCGGTATATATGACGGCGCCTTATGATGATGAAGCAGAAAGCAACGAGGGCGATAACTGCCAACAGTAGCACCACCACAAATACGATGAAAACACCCGATTGTAGACCCTTACACATGGAGGTGAACCTAGTTCCACTCATACTTAAACTCAACAGCACACACACACACACACACACACACACACACATTACATTAATCCATTATGTATTAGGTGTAGAAAGTATATTATACTTGTAAGTATATACAGGTCCTTCTCAAAAAATTTGCATATTGTGATGAAGTTCATTATTTTCTGTAATGTACTGATAAAACATTAGACTTTCATATATTTTAGATTCATTACACACAACTGAAGTAGTTCAAGCCTTTTATTGTTTTAATATTGATGATTGTGGCATACAGCTCATGAAAACCCAAAATCCCTATCTCAAAAAATTAGCATATCATGAAAAGGTTCTCTAAACGAGCTATTAACCTAATCATCTGAATCAACTAATTAACTCTAAACACCAGCAAAAGATTCCTGAGGCTTTTAAAAACTCCCAGCCTGGTTCATTACTCAAAACCGCAATCATAGGTAAGACTGCCGACCTGACTGCTGTCCAGAAGGCCATCATTGACACCCTCAAGCAAGAGGGTAAGACACAGAAAGACATTTCTGAACGAATAGGCTGTTCCCAGAGTGCTGTATCAAGGCACCTCAGTGGGAAGTCTGTGGGAAGGAAAAAGTGTGGCAGAAAACGCTGCACAACGAGAAGAGGTGACCGGGCCCTGAGGAAGATTGTGGAGAAGGACCGATTCCAGACCTTGGGGGACCTGCGGAAGCAGTGGACTGAGTCTGGAGTAGAAACATCCAGAGCCACCGTGTACAGGCGTGTGCAGGAAATGGGCTACAGGTTGCAAATTTTGCATGTCATTCGGAAATCAAGGTGCCAGAGTCTGGAGGAAGACTGGGGAGAGGGAAATGCCAAAATGCCTGAAGTCCAGTGTCAAGTACCCACAGTCAGTGATGGTCTGGGGTGCCATGTCAGCTGCTGGTGTTGGTCCACTGTGTTTTATCAAGGGCAGGGTCAATGCAGCTAGCTATCAGGAGATTTTGGAGCACTTCATGCTTCCATCTGCTGAAAAGCTTTATGGAGATGAAGATTTCATTTTTCAGCACGACCTGGCACCTGCTCACAGTGCCAAAACCACTGCTAAATGGTTTACTGCCCATGGTATTACTGTGCTCAATTGGCCTGCCAACTCTCCTGACCTGAACCCCATAGAGAATCTGTGGGATATTGTGAAGAGAAAGTTGAGAGACACAAGACACAAGAATCTGCAAAAAGATTCCCGACCAAGTATTGAGTGCAGAACTGAACATAATTATTTGAAGGTTGAATTTTTTTTTGTATTAAAAACACTTTTCTTTTATTGGTCGGATGAAATATGCTAATTTTTTGAGATAGGGATTTGGGGTTTTCATGAGCTGTATGCCACAATCATCAATATTAAAACAATAAAAGGCTTGAACTACTTCAGTTGTGTGTAATGAATCTAAAATATATGAAAGTCTAATGTTTATCAGTACATTACAGAAAATAATGAACTTCATCACAATATGCAAATTTTTTTAGAAGGACCTGTACTGTATATTATTAGGTATAGACAAACTCGTTTTTACATCTCCTCTGTTACACGGACGAATTGCGAAATTACGCCCACGAATGCTGTGTTACACCACTGTCAAAATACGTCATCAAGGCTACATGCACAGGCATTACTGTCCGAGGGAAGAGGAATCGATTCGGCACATGCGCCCCGCCACTGTTTTAAACCAGCAGTCGAGCGTCATCGTCTCAGGTATAAAAAAAAATTCACCGATTCGGACATGTTTAAGAGAAGTAAAATTACAGAGATGTTTTAACTACAGTAGGTAAAATTTTAGGAGTTTAAAACGGAGGAGGGGCGCATGCGCCGAATCGATTCCTCTTCCCTCTACTCCCTTGGAGTAATGCCTGTGCATGTGGCCATGACGACGTATTTTTGACAGCGGTGTAACACACAGCATTTGTGGCAGTAATTTCGCAATTCGTCCGTGTAACAGAGGAGATGTAAAAACGAGTTTTGTGTCTGTAACCGGTCAGAGTTGTATTGTAACAAACACACAAAATCTCGCATCTGTAAGCTGTCGTGGCCGTAGATTTTGAAATTAAACTCAAAACACAGAATTACACTAATCGTTTTTATGCACGATTATTTCTGACAGTGATTTTATTCCATAAAAATGCACCTTAAATATTTTAACCACGACACACAGCCTCAAGTAAATGTCTAAAATAAACTCAACCGTTACTTCTCATTTAAACGGTTCCGCAAACCGATTCACAGTGAAACAATTCCGCGTATCGACTCCCAGCGTCTTCCTTAAGTAGAAAAAAAGAGCCGAATCACGGAGTCGATTCATTAATTCTCACAAAACGGCGCAGGTTTTTTTTTCTTTTTTTTTCAGTTAAAATGGTAAAGATGAGGAGGAGAACGTTTATAAATTGCTCCCGTTATAAGTATTTTATTTATTTTAAATAAATATTTTATTTATTTCAAAGTTTTATTTAACTGATTTTAATTGAATTGAATTTTATATATTTACTGTCAGATTAATATCACCTCGCATTTGTTTTTGTACAACGTTTAGACTTATTGCATAAAGTAAAATTTACCTCAGGGAGGTTAACTAGCTTGTGAACATATTAACTCATTAACTTACTGCATATTAACTTACCTCAGATTAATTTACCTCATATTAACTTACCTCATTTTTCCTGCTCAAAAGTTAGTGTGACTACTGGAGCTGGAACTGTTAAAAAAACAACATACATATATAATTTGACCTCTAAGCTATTAAAAAAAACTTTTTTTTTATAAGTAAGGTAGTGAACTTAACTGACACAGGAGTCCTAGATATCATGAGAACTGACACAAGCTTACCTCAGGGTGTAGGAATAATTTTCCTTAATTAGGTGTGTGTGTGTGTGTGTGAGAGAGAGAATGTTGCAACGGCCACTACAACGTTATATACCATTGCACGTATGCATGTATGTCTGTTGCCCTTTTAAGTTGTGTTGCCCCGCCCTCGATGTGTGCGCTGGAAAGACGTGTGAGAAGACGGAATAGGAGTGTGTGTGTGTGTGTGTGCTGCTCTCCTCCCGACGCGCTTCCTACTCTTACACTTTCCTTTGATTCTCCGCGTGCTCTTGCATTGTGTTCTGTGACGTTAAGAAAAGCAGATACAAGTTTGTACTAAACGCCGTTTGGCACAAGACGTCACAATGTCCCCCACTGCCAAAGTAAAACACTGTACAGTGCATCTCGTGTTCAGTGACTGGGAACAGGGCCGCTGCTGGCCAAACCGGTGCCCTAAGCAGAAATGTACTTTAGTGCCCCCTCCCCCAAATATTACGGAAATAAAAATAAATTAATAATAATAATAATAAAAAACTATTATAGGGGCCAAAATAGAACTTTATTCAAATAAAAGTAAATACATAAATAAATTGTATCATTTATTAATTACGATTGTATCTATACAGCAAAAAAAAATACAAACTAAAATATCATTTTAAATAAAACATTTATAATAAACAATAATAAACTGAAATTAAATCAACACTCATCTGCTGGAGCTTTCCAAAGTTCAAAATTTACAAAGGCAAACTTCTGCTTTTTCTTGAGGCAACGTTGTAAATGAGCTCTTCATATGATACTGTAAAGCCTTTGCTAATTCAGAGTTGATGCTGACAATTGCCGGACCATTCATGCGCTCTTGTGCCGTAGATGAGCGCAAGTACATTTTTGATGAGCTTCATTTTAGAAAGTCTTGGCTCAGCAGAGGCAACAGTTACAGGGAGCGTCACTGGATCACATTAAGAAAGATACGTTAGTCGTGAAATTATTACCGACATTAAAACACATTATGAACGTCAACGGAATAAAATAAAGTTTCACAGGATTATGAACGTATACCCTGAAAGTGATGCACGGGCTTCATCTTGGGCTTTTTCCCCCTTTCGTTTCTCGGTGATGGACTGTTGATGTCTCTTTCCAGGACCAGGCATATTGTTCAATTATTATCATTTTTGGCCAAATCGGCAGCCGTATCAGAGGTGAGGGCGCGCGTGCCATCACGTGTGCTTAGCCTACGCTGCGTTCACCGTTAAATGCAATATATACGTTTATATTTTTGTTTATTTGTATATGTATATTATTATTAATTTATTATGATATATATATATTTTTTTATTACACTGCGTACTCTGCGTATAGGGAGTGGCGGCACTGATTGGGAATTTCACCAAAAAGCGATATTATTATTAACATCCTATGGAGTCTGCGGGTGTCCTGACATTTGTATGTTTTTCAATTACTTATAAACATATGAATGTCTGATTACTTACACTGGGTGGTTACGTTTGGGGCTTCTCCACACCATAACTCTCCTGAATGTGGGAAAGACAGTTAAAGTGGACTCATCAGAGAACGAGGCGCGCACCAGTGGCAGTTTTAGGTATGGGCGAACGGGGCAGCCGCCCAGGGCGGCATTTTTCCATGACACGTGGGGGGCGGCACACGAACTTGGAGGAAAAAATAATAATAATCTGTGCCGCTAAGCGGTTTTCGATTATCTATGATACCTGTGCCGCCCCTCCTGCTGAAGGAGCCGCACAGAAGCTGAACGAGCGGAGCGGAGAGGGGATGAGGGGGTCGCAGAGTACAGTTCACCTCTCCCAAATGAAGCGGACAAGGAGGGGGGCTAAATTATGTCAGTGACACCTGACTTTCTTACAAATATCGCACATTTCATTCTAAATATTATAAACACAGACCAATAATTTATTCAATTGTGTGAAATGGCTAATAAAATAGGTAATAAAAACGATTATGATGTGGAGGTGAATTGGTTTAGTCTTGACTTCTGGTCGTGAGTGACAGTGTTGGGGGAAATCTGTTGATTGTCGAATGGAGATGGAGAGAAAAAGGCCAAAGCTGTCAGGTGCCCAATTTAGGAAAAAAAGAAAAGAAGATGAGGAGAAATGGGCAAAAGATAAATGTATTCAACAATGTTCTCTCTGTATGATTAAGCCAGGGCCGCTGCTGGCCAAATCGTTGCCCTACAGTGAGCAGAAATTTCCCCTGATTATTCTTGAGATGTTTCTGCAGCTTAATTGTCCATCTGTGGTAAATTTAGTTGATTGGACATGATTTGTAAAGGCACACACCTGTCTATAAAAGGTCCCACAGACTTCAGTTTTTTGTGTGAGTGAAAAAGGCAAACCAAAGATACGCGTCGAAACTAGTGAAATAATATGTCCACATCTACAATCCGTTTTAGAATAAGGCTGTGACATAACAAAATGTGGAAAAAGTGTTGCGCTGTGAATACTTTCCGGATGCACTGTATATAAATTTGGTATACATAGACATCTTCAAACTGAAAGCACATGAAGATTGTTTAGCAGCTCTTATTCTAGCAGCTTCTTTTTGTAAATTCACGACTTTATTGTATTTTATCTAACATTACATTTCTTTCTGTTGTTTTCCACTGCACCTTCAGTATGGGTGAGTAAATAACTAGACTTCACACTAATAATAAAGTAAATGATTTGAGTGGGCGGCACGGTGGTGTAGGGGTTAGCACTGTCGCCTTGCACCTCCAGAGTACTCACCATTTCGGGAGGAAATAGCGGGAAGTTCGAAAATTCTGGAAGAACGCTTTTGCGCATGCGCAGAGGTCCCTCTTGTTCGTCCAACATAAAATTGTTTGTGTGCAGTTAAATGTTTCATGAACACAGTTTTATTCGTTGCCTCGATGAAACTTTCGTAGTTGAGTAATGAAATTTATACAATCATTGAGAAAACATATTTTTCTTTTTTGACACCAGCATTATATTAGCCCAACATATATTTCTTTGTTCCAACAACTATTTTCAGGATTTATTTTTTACAGTGTATATATATATATATATATATATATATATATATATATATATATATATATATATATATGTCCGCACATTTGTTTTAGGCAAAATCCTTCTCTTTACATTATGCGTACATGAAAATGTTTCTGAATTCACTATTAAACATTGCTGTGATTTCGACTGGATTTCTTTACATTGCAACTTCACAAAGTGTTTAACTTAGGGTGCTTCAACTCCAGTCACACCCACTGAACCTGGAAATTTTTTAGTTTAATAAATAGAAAAAGAGGCGTTTAGTGAACTAACATTTTACTTTGTTCTTATGCATTTGGAAACAAAGCACCTTCACAAGCAGATTTCAGAACAAGCTACTAAACAGAAATGTACAGTATATGACTTGTTGAACAAAAAAACTTAAAGCAAAACTGTGTAAGCCTCACAGCATATACTGTATAAAAAAAACATAAAATTCACAAATTCATGTTTGGATGTATTTTTTTTATGATTAGGTCCACTAGTACTCTCCAATTTCACTACTATCACTATCTTCTTTAGAAGGAGGAACCTTGGCTGACTGAATTTCAGTCAGTGCAATCTCAGAGGGTTGTTTAGGAGGACTTGTAGATGGTATGTCCCAATAAGTGGATCGCCCTTCACCGGGGTCATCTGTTTCGGTGTGAGAGGAAGACCAAGGGTATCTCTGAGATTGATCTTGTGATGTAGACGCAACCGCAGATGTTACAATACGCACATCGGTGGAGTGAGTTTGGGGCTTCTGTACAATCTGTACAATCTTTGAAGCATGTTTCTGCTCTGTGATGATCTTAATGATGAATTTGGGTTTAGTGGTTGTATCCGAACCAGCTAAATGAATAACAGGGAAAGCAATCTCCATTTGTGTCATTTTTCTGAGAAAGAGAACACGAGAGATTATCAAGGGTTAATCAAGTGTGCTTGGTTTTTCATGCATATTTGTAAGCGTGTTTAGTGTGTGCATTAGTACTCTGGTTTCCGGTATATATGACGGCGCCTTATGATGATGAAGCAGAGCGCAACGAGGGCGATAACTGCCAACAGTAGCACCACCACAAATATGATGAAAACATCCGATTGTAGCCAGTCGCACATGGAGGTGAACCTAGTTCCACTCATACTTAAACTCAACAGCACACGCACACACACACTACATTAATCTCATTATGTATTAGGCGTAGAAAGTATATTATACTTGTAAGTATATACTGTATATTAGTACTTATAGACAATCATGTACAGTATAATAACAAGGCAGATATACTGCATATACTAATGTGTTGAATTAAGACCAAGAGTGTTGATTTAACTCTTTTAAAGTTTATCCAGGTTCAGTTGGTCATATAACCATTGTTGGTTGGTTACTCATCAAGGGGGACTATATAAACTATATAAGGCTTTTTTTCTCTGAACCCCAGGCTAAATGTGACAATCACATTTATCCTGATCACTTCATTACCCTTTTAAATGTAATAAAACACTTTAATAAACCTGATAAACTGCAAAATGCACCTTAAATACTTACCACGACACACAGCCTCTTGTAAAATTCAAAAATAAACTCAACCGTTACTTCTCATTTAAACGATTCCGCAAACCGATTCACGGTGAATCGACTCCGCGAATCGACTCCCAGCGAAAACCTTAAGTAGCCAAAAAGAGCCGAATCACGGAGTCGATTCATTAATTCTCACAAAACGGCGCAGGTGTTTTTTTTTCCTCAGTTAAAATGGTGAAGATGAGGAGGAGAACGTTTATAAATTGCTCACGTTATAATTATTTTAGTTATTTTAAATAAATATGTCATGTATTTTTAAAGTTTTATTTCACTGATTTTAATTGAATTGAATTTAATATTTTACTGTCAAATTAATATCAGCTCGCATTTGTTTTTGTACAACTTTTAGACTTATTGCATAAAGTAAAATTACCTCAGGGAGGTTAACTAGCTTGTGGACATATTACCTCATTAACTTACCTCATATTAACTTACCTCATATTAACTTACCTCATATTAACTTACCTCATATTAATTTACCTCATATTAATTTACCTCAGCTTACCTGGCTAGCATTTTTCCTGCTCAAAAGTTAGTGTGACTACTGGAGCACAACTGTAAAAAAAAACAAAAAACAAAACAGATAGATATATAATTTGACCTCTAAGATATTTAAAAAATAATAATAATAAAAAAAAAACCTTGGGGATTTTTTAAAAAGTAAACTAGTGAACTTAATTGACAGATGAGTCCTAGATATCATGAGACAGAACTGACACAAGCTTACCTCAGGGTGTAGGAATAATTTTCCTTAATTAGGTGTGTGTGTGTGTGTGTGTGAGAGAGAGAGAGAGAGAGAGAGAATGTCCCCCACGGCCCTGTATACAGGATAAAGTGATATAGATGATAAGTGAGTGGAAGTAAAACACTGTACAGTGCATCTCAATTACTGGGAATTTCACCAAAAAGTGATATTATATACATAAATTATCCTATGAAGTCTGCGGGTGTTTCTGACGTGTCCTGACTTTTGTACAGTATGTTTTTCAATTACTTATAAACATATGAATGTCTGATTACACTGTATTACACAGGGTGGTGTAAGCATATTTTAATTACATATATTTGTGCATGCAGTAATATTACAGAAAACTATTAATTTTATCGTATGGATGTAAGATGAGGTGAGCAGAGTTGAGCCAAGGACAATGTGATGTCATAGTATCAAAGACACCATGTGACGTTCAGAATACAGTATGTACCCAACAAACCTTAGACTGGCAGCCATCTTAGAGATCTCATAGTAACCCTAGAAACGACACCAGATCAGCAGATATGACATAGCCCCAGACATGATGTAATCTCAGACATGGGGTGATCTTAACTGTGATGTAACAGGCATTGGCTACTTAACTGTGATGTAACATGTATTGGATACACAAGCAACCTGTCAAATTAAATAACCAAAAACACACACACACACAGTGATCTGAATAATAAGTTTAATAAAGTAATAGACACAAAATAGTATGTGTATCTACATAGTGAATATTATACAATACAAAGTATTAGGCCCAACATAAAAAGTATAAAAAATACACAGGGCCTGGGTAAGCATCAGTAGCAAAATAAAATGCATAAGAAGTCAATTAGCAAAACCTCCTGTGAGGAACGACAACACTAATTTAAAAATCAGTGAAAGGAAATAGAAACAGAAATGCCGCGATTTGGATTTGGCACAAGTGCAGAAGGAAAATCTGTTTGGGTACCAACAGACACTTTAACATCGGTCTGGGTGCCAACACTTACGTGACAAACAGGTCTTAAGACCAGTGGAGCTGGCGTTGTAGATTCAGGCCGTACAGGCCTAAAAGAAAATGGATAAGGGCTATCCGCACGTGGCCTCTTCGAAGGACCCGGTTTGGGATCAACATTCTTGGAAAAAGTGAGACCTGTCTCCTCTAGGAACTGCAGTAACGAAGCAGATGGCTTGGGCTCATCCTCAGTAAAACTCACCGAGGCCCGGTCCATGACAGGTTCAGTAGGAGTATAGTCAGTAGGACTGTGAGCCGGACTGCTCTGGCTGTCCGAGTCGTCCAAAGCGACGTGGTGATCATTCGTGCAGATGCGATTAGCTATAAGAATAAAAATAAAATAGGTAAATACAATAAAAGTCACAAACTTAGACAAATAATTTAAATAATATGTAGAAGATGCTTACCCATGGCCTGTCTCTTGAAAACTGTAGAGTAAAGCGGAAGCACCAAGAATTTATAGCAGACATAAGCGCCACCCCAATATTTTTTAAGTTGAACAACAAAAGTGAAAAGATAATGGAAACTAATTTGAAAGGAAAATAAGTTATATTGGAAGCAAAATTTGGTAAAAGATGGAGTCAGATAACGAGGTATATGACGTATAATGAAAATGTAATTTTATTGGTTGAAAAATTTGATAAGGAACTAGAAAAAAATAATGAGCAAATGAGGGGGCCAGATGAGCGTCCCGCCCCCTGTAAAACTGTATAAAAGAAGGCACCGATGTCACAGTAAGTCAGTCTGTTCTTGGTGATGCTCTGATTCACAGCTTAGGCATTTTCAAGACTGGCTCACTTTGTTTTATTGTTGCAATAAAACTTATCCTTACTTCATCTAGATCTACACGGAATCCAGAGTCTTTCTTTGATATCTTTATTCAAGTTACAGTATTTGTTTAATGTTTTAAATTAGGGCAACTTCGGTGTGGGGAGAATAAAAAATCCACCACAGTGGTTACACTTCTTTGGGGCTTCTCCACACCGTAACTCTCCTGGATGTGGGAAAGACAGTTAAGGTGGACTCATCAGAGAACATTACATGTTTCACATTGTCCACAGTTCAAGATTTTCACTGCTGCGCATTACCCTGGATACTGTGGCTCTTGAGACATCACAAAGACTTGCTGTCTTGGTCACAGATGCGCCAACCAGGCACGCACCAGTAGGGTTAATTCCTGTCTTGGGTCTGTGTGCATGGGGTTTGTACAGTAAGTTCTCTCTGTGCTTGGTGAGTTTTCCTCACCCAGTCCAAGGACATGCAGATTAGACTTATTGGCGTTCCCAAATTGCCTGTAGACTGTGAGTAAGTTTGTGTACTGTATGTGTGTGCCCTGAAATTAATTGGCACCCTATCCAGGGTGTAACTCTCCTTGCACTGAATCTCCAGGGATTGACTCTAGGCCCCCCACGACGATGTATACAGGATAAGTGGTAAAAAAAAAAGGTGAATGAGTGAGTGAGACAGCGCAAACCCAATGTTGTGTTAAAAAAGTACTAATTAAACACAGTGATAAAACAGTTCTAAATCAATCCAGCTGAGTTTAAGTCAGTCGCTTTAGTGAAACAACTTATTACCAGCACTTCATTAAGAGTACATTCAGGAATATGCGGGCTAGTTTACATAAATACTGTACACAGGGCATTCATTACCTTCGATTTAAACCATTTTTGTACATTAGTAGAAGGTTTCCGATGTTCGGTTACACATAGACATACAAACATATTGAATTTCTTGTGTGTAGCATGGAACTGAAATAGTTTATTAATTTGTGTAGTGGGTGTGTCAACATTTATGACAGCAGATGCTAAAGTTTTCACATGCTGCAATATGTAAAGGTATTGCTGTCATTGTCATTGACATTCATTGCTGGACGTCTGGAAAACGTGAAATTTACAGCCAGTTATTAGTAAGTAAATATTGGCCCAACATCACTTTAATAAGCAATATGATTATTGCTAAAAAGTAGATGCGGGACAGTTGAGATAAGAGTAAACTGAAGCGGCGGGATGTGATCTTTCCCAGAAACAAATATTAAGCATTTTCAGTTTATATCATGTGTTTTATTTAACACTGCACTGACTAAAAAAAAAAACACTTTATGAAATGTTTAGTGTTACGTGCAGAGGTGTAGTGCACGTATGTGCGCATTGTTTTGAATTGCATTGAATTGTTGAATTGTGATTGTGAGGTTGTTGGATGGTGTGATTGAGTGATTGATTGAGTGATTGTATGTTGAAGTGTTGGAGTGTGACTGTGTGTTTTTGTTACTTTGTATTTGTTTTGAGCGTGAGTGTGTTTTTGGTTTGTTTGGTTGGAGAGAGAGCCTGTGTGTCGCGCCTTGCCTCTCTCCTTCCCTTTTGTTGTTTTTGGGTTTTCTTTTGTTTGTTTGTGTTAGCGTGGATGGAAGTTTTCCTCCCGCTTTTGTACATAGTTTTCTTTATTGTAAATATTGGGTATATATATTGTTTTGTTCTTTTTTTTATGTTTATACATAATTGCAAGGAAGCAGTAGGGGTTGGGTGCCATTTTTGTTGTCCCCTGTTTTCTCCTGTTTTTGTAAGTAGTAGGAAGCTAGTTTAGTTTTTGTATTTTTGATTTCAGTTTTCTTTTTGATAGTTTAGCTAGCTTGAGGGAGGAGATAGAGGGGGGGTTTTGTTTATTGTTTTGGCCTGGCCCAATCCTGAAGCCCAGAGCTTCCTGTATGTGTATGTGTGTGTGTTCAAATAAAAACCACGCACAAAATCTTGGTTGTAGGTTCATTTATTCATCATCAATTTATTATTTTCTTTGTTGCGTCCCTTGACCCTAGACCGGGGGTCGTAACATTAGTTAAACTTACATAAAAATAACAAATATATACAGTACACTACCGTTCAAAAGTTTTAGAACACTTGCAAATTTCTTTGTTTTTGTTTAGTGATTTATTTTCTACATTCTACAACAATACCGGGGATTTCAAAACTATAAAATAACACATATGGAATTAGGTAATTACGTAACAACAACAAAAGCAACAGTTAGTTGTTATTGTAAGACACAGAGGTCGGCCTTTCTGTAATAGTTCTTGCAAGAACAGTATTGTCAAGTGCATTTGTAAAATCCGTCAATCACCATAAGGAAACTCTCTCATGAAGGCCGTCCCAGGAGGACGAGACCAAAACCTACCTCTGCTGCAGACGAGACGTTCATTTAGAGTTATCAGCCTGAAAAATGACCAATTAACAGCAGCTCAGATTAGAGGCGTTATGAAGTCTTTACAGAGCAGAAGTAGCAGAAACATCTCAATATCAACTTAATGAAAGTGTTCTAAAACTTTTGAACGGTAGTATATATATATATATATATATATATATATATATATATATATATATATATATATATATATATATGTGGTAGAATACAGAAGAATATACAGTGCATCCGGAAAGTATTCACAGCGCATCACTTTTTCCACATTTTCTTATGTCACAGCCTTATTCTAAAATGGATTAAATTCATTTTCTTCCTCAGAATTACACATAACACCCCATAAAGACAACATGAATAAAGTTTACTTGAGATTTTTGCAAAAAAAAATTAGAAAGTACATGTACGTAAGTTTTCACAGCCTTTGCCATGAAACTCAAAATTGAGCTCAGGTTCATTCTGTTTCCCCTGATTATTCTTGAGATGTTTCTGCAGCTTAATTGGAGTCCATCTGTGGTAAATTTAGTTGATTGGACATGATTTGTAAAGGTACACACCTGTCTATATAAGTTCCCACAGTTGACAGTTCATGTCAGAGTACAAACCAAGCATGAAGTCAAAGGAATTGTCTGTAGACCTCTGAGACAAATCTGGGGAAGGTTACAGAAACATTTCGGCTGCTTTGAAGGTCCCGATGAGCACAGTGGTAGCCTCCATCATCCGTAAGTGGAAGAAGTTCAAAACCATCAGGACTCTTCCTAGAGCTGGCCGGCCATCTAAACTGAGCGATCAGGGGAGAAGGGCCTTAGATAGACGGCCAGCTCTAGGAAGAGCCCTTTTTTTGTTGTTGTTGTGTGTAGAATTCTGAGGAAAAAAATGAATTTAATAATTTTTAGAATAAGGCTGTGACATAACAAAATGTGGAAAAAGTGTTGCGCTGTGAATACTTTCCGGATGCACTGTATATAAATTTGGTATACATAGACATCTTCAAACTGAAAGCACATGAAGATTGTTTAGCAGCTCTTATTCTAGCAGCTTCTTTTTGTAAATTCATGATTTTATTGTATTTTATCTAACATTACATTTCTTTCTGTTGTTTTCCACTGCACCTTCAGTATGGGTGAGTAAATAACTAGACTTCACACTAATAATAAAGTAAATGATTTTACAAAAATCATCACTTACATTCCATTTTAATTCAGTTAATAAATAGAAAAATAAAAAGTTCCTGTTTATGCGAAGGATGCTGATCAGTAAGTGAGATTCCACTTCCATCAATCAGCTTCTTTCCTACTTTGCACCCGTGTGTAACCCCCTGCACTGCAATAATGGAGGCAGAGACTTTTACCATGTTAAAGACATATATAACATATAACACACCACTGCCAGACTCTAATCTTTTTAATTGTAAACCCTTACATTTAGGTCTAATGGATTTGTGACAAAGTCCTAGCATTCAGTATTCTTTTTAAAATAAATAATAACATTCACTGATATTTCAATAAACATAAATAACAATAAACATAAATCAGAGCTTTAACAGTGTTCAGTGCTTGTAGACAGAATAATTGCCATCACTCGCTCTGCATAACAATCACACCATATTGTGAAAAAGCATTGAAGAGTTGACTCGGCCTAGCGTTTAGCCTCTTTAAGCTAACAGTAGTAAGTCATGTTAATGCACACAGCATACAGACAACCTGACTGACCTGAGAACAGAAGATTTAGGAGTGAAAAACATAATGAGATCATACATTTACTAAGTCTAAGACTATTATCATAAGTCTACTGTGACACAGGGCAGATGATTAAAATCTTTCCAGATGCGGGTTGTTGTTCAGAATGAAGAAAAACATATTTTCAGCTGTAGGAAGGTTGTTGTGCAACGTTTAATGACATTAAATAAATCAAAAACAAAACCAGTTTCAGCATCTTAGACAGGAGCGCCCCCTGCTGGGAAATGTGCTGAAGCACTGAAAAGTAAACCATAACTTATCTTTTTATACCTTTAACATGCTCATATAATTAAAATAATTTTAAGTGACAATGGAGATACAATATATAGTTAAAAGTGATGTTACTAAAACATGTCAGGTAAATGTAAAGTGTATAATAATGATTTCCTAGCAAAGAATCAAAGTCACTGTCCTGTATACCACCTCACAAAATGATGTGTCACACAAGACTCAGAGCAAGGTAAAGTGGTTACTGAAAAAGATATTACAATGGTTAAAGTCAATGCAAAAACTATTTAGCTTCTCAACAGTATACACTTCAGGCTACAGTAACATTTGAATTATATTATGGTAAGAGAATATAGGGTAAAATGGCCAATTTTTAGTTTTAAAGATAATTTTTTTATTAGTTAATTTTGTGAAGCAAAATTTAGTGTAAAGCAGTATTTTCAATTTAAGAAACATTTTATTAACAGCTATAAAAAAAAAAAACACATTCAAATTCCTATAGGTTCCACAACTGAAGATGTATGATTTTTTTATTTATTTTATGGTAATTAATCAATTAATTTAATTTAATTTGTGGTCGAGGTTTTGGTTTAGAAGAGATTCTTGCTTTTAAAAGTATTTAGGTAAACTCGCAAACCTTAAGTCTAAAATGATCAAATTCCTTAAAAACATAATGGCAGAACATTAAAAGTATTTTCATTTTAGACAAAAGAATTTGGTGAGTGTATCATTTCTTGTTTCACATTTATGGGCAGTGGGGACGACTGGAGTGTGTGTGTTGGCAGGAAAAAAGATCACTGCTTTGTATGAGACATGGCATTCAAACAATCAACAACTCGGGTTACCGTACTTCAGTGCTTATTACAATATGTAATTTTAATGAAATATATGTATGTAAGAAATATAATTGCTTCAGACATAAATCAGACAGTAAACATTAGTGCTAATGAATCTTATCAAAAATCGCAATGCTCTAAAAATTTTATTGACTGACAGTCCGCACCTACAGTATATGATTCACCTATTTAATCTAAAACATGGAATAACAGTTCAAAAATGTTATGAAACAGTTCTGGAATTTATTACTAGGGTTATCTACAGTAGAAGTTAACAAGCCAACAAACCAAGTTCGCCAAATGTTCTAAACAGAATGCATTTGCACAAAATTATAGCAGCAATTCCCTGTACTTCTCTGTAGCATTCCCTCTCCCTCTCTTTGAATAATGCCAAGATCAAACTATGCGGTTTAAATTCGGCTTAAAATGTAAATGTTCTGCAGCTATGGATGGTGAGAAACGGCTGCACAGATCTGTGCAAAGCAGCAACCACATGGCTGCCATAGCATGTTCACTTTTTTCTCTAACATGCAAGTAGACTCAATGATGTAATTGATATGCGATGTGAAACAACTTCCCTAACACAATGTGTGATTTATGAGAACAGGCATCTGAAATCACAGAGGTCCTTCTTGTAATAAATCCAATATTACGCAAATGTCATTTTGAATTGCAAAAATTTATTTTCCTGTTATATTTTGCCTCTTGCATATGTGTATGTGTGTAAGAAATAAGCAAATTTGACCCTAACAACACCCATTAAGACCAAGTTGAAATAACAACCTACAGGTTGACATTCCTTTGACAATTTCATGACATACCACATTAACACATCTGACATTACCATGGCATTCATGTAAACTTTTGACTGTAAAATTAATTGTAAAATTTACATTATTTTTTTATTTATGAATCTGACTTAATTTACTAGGCTAGTATTGAGTTCAAACAATAATCCTGAAGTATAAAAGGGTAATATTTAATATTTACATGCGGTTAAAGTGCACATTCTCACACTTGATTATTGGGGATTTTCTTTTATCCAATTAAATTTTATGTACCATACAGATATTACAGCACTTTTATATGTAAATAACAATATACAATATTTCACATACAGAATGTGCATTTCAATCTGTACAGAGCTCATTCATGTACTGTAGCATAAACCTGTTCTAAAACCATGCGCTCTACCATTTTGAATGGCGATTTGTCAGGGGTTTTCCTAATCACTGGGATGTTGCCTAAACAGATGTGCGGCCATATGAAAACCACTAATTAGTGAAGTTTGAGCAAAACAATACATAGCTTAGCAAAGCAGGACTCCTGAAGCCCCCCTCCTGAAGCTCTCTGTGTGGAAGGCCATCCTGCAGTCCTCAGCCTTTCAATAAAGTCGTTCTGCTGAGAGTCACCCTGTTAGCTTCATTCTGAGTTCATTTGTCCTCTCATTGAAATGCAGTGCTGTGATCCATTCTGTTAGCACCACTATGAGCACCTCTCACTGTTCCAGCGAAGACGGGTAGGAAATTAACAAATGTTAGTTTATGTTACCACTTATGTTGTAATGTCTGTAATCAACTGTTTCCTCACCAAGGAATTGCTTCCTTTTTTTTCTTTAATAATTAAAGCTAAATTATAGATACTATGACATGTAAACAGAAATAGAAGCACAGTCTCTCATATCGAAAGCCCTTTGGTCACTATTGTTAAGTAGCAAAATTTTTCACACTGAATTTATCGTTATAGAAATGCTGATGTATTAGAAAGTCAGATCTGCTTTTAAAGAAAATTAAACAACACCTAACCAATAACATTCAACAGTGCTTTAATGGTAACAGTGTAATTAGCAACAGATGATTTAGCGAACTAACATTTTGCTTTGTTATTATCCGTTTGGAAACAAAGCACAATTACAAGAACAAACAGAAATGTATGACTTGTTGAACAAAACAACTTAAAGCAAAGCCATATAAGTATATAAGTCACACAGGATATACTATTATATACAATGATACGTATATATATATATATATATATATATATATATATATATAAACCTAAAAACCACTGATGGTTAATGATTCATCATCGGGTGTTCATTACGGTGGACAAATGAAACATAAAAAGAACAAGTTTGTGTTCATTTTAACTCAGTAAACTTGACTTCTATATATTTTTCTTTTCTTTTCTTTTATAATGAGTCAGTATGGGACTACCTTGCTTTTCTATCACTACTGCCTTTTTTTCATCAGGAGGAACGTTGTCTGTGTGAACCAATGCAATCTCAACGAGTTCACTGGGATTTGTATCTGGCACATCCAATACAGTGGACGACCCTTCAGCGGGCGGAGTGTCATCTGTTTCAGTGTGAGAGGAAGGCAAAGGGTCTATCTGAGGTTGATCTTGTGGTACAGAAGCAACTGCAGCAGTAACAAGAGCGCCATCGGCTTTGGCGGAGTAAATTTGGTGCATTGCAATCTGTACCATCTCTGAGGCATTTTTCTGCTCTGTGACGATCTTCATGAGGAATTTGGGCTGATCGGGTTTATCAGGGACAGAAATCTCAATTCGTGCCAGTTCCCTGAGAGATTGAACATGAGAGAAAATCAAGAGTTAATTAAGTGTGATTGATTTTTCATGCATATTTGTAAGTGTGTTTAGTGTGTGCATTAGTACTCTGTTTTGCTGTATATACGATGGCGCCTTATGACGAAGCAGAGAACAACGAGGACGATAACTGCCAGCAGTAGCACCACCACAAATGTGATGAAAACATCCGATTTTAGCCACTCAGACATGGTGGTGACCCTAGTTCCACACACACACACACACACACACATTAAATGAATCTCAGTAAGTATTAGGTATTAAGTACAGGTTTATACTGTGCATATTATTAGGTATAGACAATGATATAAAAGCACTGTTGGTTAGTGATTCATCATGGGAGACTAAATAAAGTGTTTGCGCCATTTTTCTCTGAACATCTTCAGTATAAATGTGATTGTCAAATTTAGTATCACTTCATTACCCTTTTAAAAATAATAAAACAATTTATAATACCTAATTTACTGCTAAATATACAAATTAAATACCTACCACAACACAAAGCCTCACGTAATTTAAAAAATAAACTCAACCGTTTTACCTTTTTTTTTACTCAACCGTTACTTCTCACTTGTTCGATCATTTAAACGACTCCTCCAATTGACTCCCATCGAATCGACGAAGCGTTTCTCAAAAAGCCGAAAAAGAGTCGAATCTCAGAGTCGATTCATTTGCGAACGGCGCGGCTCCTTTTTTTTCTCTCATGGAAAATGGCAAAGATGAGGAGGAGAACGTTTATAAATTGCTCAACTATTATAATTTTTGTCACTGTCTAATTAAGCAATCACATAAATCTCAATTCCTATTTGTTTTTGTACAGCTTTTAGACTTTTTGCTAAAAGTCCAAGTATCTCAGGCTTGTTAACAAATGAGTTTACCAAATACCTCAGCTTACCTGGCTAGCTTTTTGCTAATCAAAAGTTAGCGATTACTGGAGCATAACTGTCTCAGAAATAAATGGATATATAATTTGACTGCTAATATATAATTCATTAATTAATTTATTTTTATTATTTTGCCAAGTAAGTCAGTGAACTTACCTGACACAGAAGACCTAGTTAATGTGAGACATAGCGGACACAAGCTTACCTTAGGACTAATTTTCCTTTAACTTTTGCTTTGGCTATGGCTAAATTAAGACGTCACCAAAATATTGTATTAATTTAGTTAAATTTTTTGGTAATTAATAGGAATGTAACGGTATCAAAACTTCACGGTACGGTAATACCTCGGTATGAATGGCACGGTACGGTATTTATTGAATCATTTACAGGAAAAACTAAACTATGATGTGTAAGACCTGGGAAATACAAATGCAAATGGACTTTGCTTTTTCATTAGAAATTTGGCAGGACACACCTCACAGGACATCAAACATATTACACTGTTAGGCTACAGTATGGATTATTATTATTATTATTATTATTTGTTTAATTGATTTATAATTATTTTAATGTACATTTTCAAATAAATGATTACACAGACAATTCTTGTGGCAATAAAACAGATAATTTGTTAAATGAGAGTTGAGGTGTTTTTTATTATTAAAATAATAATAATAATTGTAAAGATATGAATCGAACCCAAGCTTTCACCATGGCAGGTAAGAGAGCTACCCCTGAGCCGCCAATGCCTTGATTGATAAATTAATAATTATTTATACATTATTTATTATATATATATATATATATATATGCAGAGCACCTGATGTCATTATGACTTAAATGTTATGTAAGCTATAGTGACATAGCAAGGTAAGCTAACATGTTGAGTGTTATACGGTACACTCCTATTTTACTATGTACTGTACATAATATAATAAAGATATAACAGCTACAGTGCATACCTTTTATATTTTCCTGTTTCTCATTTTCTTAAAATTTTTTCTAAACTATGAGCCTAATGAATTCGACCTTTTCTCCTTATTTGTTTGTTGTTTATTTATTTGATGTACATCAGTCCTTTATCACATCCCAATAAAGATCCAAGACCGAACCATTACCCCTAATGTATCTACTGGTTCTTTATTATTCATAACAATTTTACAAAAAAACAGAAGAATAAAATATGCTAGTGAAACTGTATTATGAATGATCTGTAGTTTATTTGGTAGCATTTAGTAATGTGAGTGATTTTACTAGTGGCATTACTGTATAGCGTTAAATGTGCACTTTTTCTTCCCGCTCTGTCCACAGTGACCTGAGGTAATGTCCACTAGCCCCTTCGCTCCCCTTCTCATACTTTATAGTAGGAAAGTCAATGTCCTGCTTCGATCACAAACTAGAATAAGGGCAATAACCATATTAATTGTGACATAAAAAAATGCAATGTGCAAACAAGTGTTAGAAAACCAATTGTGCAAATGTTCTGAATAAATGAGAAAGGGAGTCTCTTCTCTCGATTTTGGTGCAGCTCATGACAGACAGGTTGCGTGAATGGAGGGGTTTTTATTGACTGCATCTCATACAAATCTTAGCAGTCTAACCTGTAATATTTCTCCCACAGATTTCACTTTGATTCTTAAAAACACAATAACATCCTGTAATCTGAGCATGTTTAGCACATTTCCACTAAAAGGAATTAGTAATGCCTGTCTCCAGTTTGTAATGCTTAATACAACGAACATTGTATTGGTTGTTAGAATATGTCTCTAACACTATGGTCAGTTGTTTTTTTGGCACCTAGTCATACAGTATTACTGTAAGCTTTTCATTGATGATATTGCTTTATAGATGTTCAAGCATAATTTTTTTGGTTCAAATGTTTCACTTGCAATCAAAAGGCAACGCCAATTAGCAAACTTCATGCACACAGATGGGAATCGAACCTGGCCAGGATCGATTGTTTCTTGGTGGACCCTGGAGGTGCAAGGCGACAGTACTTTAAGAGTCTCACAATTGCAAGTGTTTATTTTACACAAATATAAGAACAGAAAGAATAAAAAACAATACAATATAAAGTAAAGATAAATTGCGCAAACTATGAAAATCAGTGGGAAAGCTCCTGGGATAACAGCAGAGGATTCTGTTTACATATTGTAGCGTAGAATTACGGTAGGCCACTTATTGTGTTATATGCACAATCTTTTAAACTCTATGAAAATATTTAAATGTCACTGTAAATATTCACATTGGATAATACTATGTCACTATGCTCAATGATTCTTTTAAAATGTTCCAGTATAACTGAAGTGTAACTTTGCTTCAGGTTGTAAATGTACTGTAC
Source organism: Channallabes apus (assembly GCA_030522415.1). Taxonomy (NCBI): domain Eukaryota; kingdom Metazoa; phylum Chordata; class Actinopteri; order Siluriformes; family Clariidae; genus Channallabes; species Channallabes apus. Next base: position 15,217,656 of record CM060130.1, read on the forward strand.
TTAAATGTCAATTTATTTTACTATACTAGTGTCAAGACCCTGGTCTGACCACTAAGATTTTCTTTTTTTTCTCCCTTCCTCTCTCCCCGTGTTTACATGTCTATTCAAGCACATGGCGTTTGTTTTGATCCTTCATGTGTCTGTGACATCACCACCATCCCTCCCACTTCCTCTTTATCACTCTATCAACATGATTTCACTCACCTGTTCCCCTTGCTTTCGTTGTAATCAATCGCCCTATTTATTTCCCTCTCGTCCGCTGTCCTGTGTCAGATCGTTGTCTCATGTCGCTAGCCATTTCGCCTGCGAGTTTCTTGTCCTGTCTGGTCCTGTATGTGTAGTTTATTTTGGCTCCAAGCTGGTATTCTCCTGTGTTGTTTTTTTCCCCTTTTCCCCCCTCTCTCCAGTGGTTTTCTTTTGTCCTTTTGCATCCAGGCTGGGTCCTGTTTTTCTTTTTTTTTTAGTTTGTACTGCAGTTTCCCGTCCCGAAGCCGGCCGGCTCTTGCTCTTCTTCGCGGCCGTGCAATTCAGCGCATTTCAGCCATATCGCCCCCTGCTGGCCACCAAACGAACTACAGCCTCGTCTCCTGGTCAAGGCCTTTTTCCTCTTCGGAGTGGTTTCTGTTTTTTCCGTTTTTTTGGGGAACGTTGGCGCTCAAAGGTTTCGAGTTAAAAGGACAGCGCAGCTTGCTCCTGATTTTAGTCTTTTTAATTTTTTATTTGTTTTGTTTGTTTATTCTGTCTGAACCCAGACATCTCTGCAATAAATAAAGTTTTGAAAGAGACCTGCACTTGTGTCCGTTCTGATTCCCTGACAACTAGAGGTTACCCACAGCATGGGCTTGACCTGACATACCTCTTTTCACCAGACCTACTGTTACATTCAGCGAGGATGCTGCCAACTGTTACATTCGGGGAAGAACATCTGTGACACGCTCACAATGTGACTTATAGATTGATGATGACGCAGCTTACTGTTTCATATGGTGAAGAACGTGTGACATGCCAGTTAAATGCCCCCAGTATGAATTAAAAGTTGATGATGACACTTCCTGCTGTTGAGGAAAGCCTGTACAAACATTGCCTGCCTGCCCATACTGTACAAGCAAACACAATTTCGGTTTTATATATAGATTGTTGCTCTGTTAAGCACTATTATTACTGTTTCAATAATAACCATTTTTTTGGGGTTTGACTGATGCAATTTCATAGCTGTAAATGTGTTTTACATTCAACCGGAATACACAATTATTATTTTTCTTCTCCTTCATGCCAATGTATTGAGGATACAATGTAGCAATTTGACTTTCAAAATAAAAGCTGCTTATAACTGACTCGTCAGAGAGATGCTGGGGCTCGGTGATTTTGCTTGGGTCTATCACAGAGAATTGTTTTGAATATGAAAGCATGAGAAATTGGGAGTAGGCCTGTGGAAATGAATGATTGTGGGAACCTCACGCTCAAGACGTGATAGTAGGCAGCTTTCTTACAAACAACATGCATCCACATTTATGGCAGTCTGAGACAAATATAATAAAGCCTAGTGGGAAAAATGTTTGTGAACCTACTGTACGGTAAATAGCTCTAACTTTTAACTGTAAAATGTTTATAGGTGCACAGTATAGTAGAAAAACTTATTTAACAGATGTTCATGTCTAAACCAAAATAAGCAAAGTGTGTTTGTTTTTATGCCTGATTAAATGTTAAACTTATAAAACAAGACACTGTAATATTGAAATGATTTAGAAGTAAAAGTTACATAGTGCTCGAGGGAGCCGTTCACATGTCACGTCTAAAATTGTGTAGAAAAACCAGCTGTGTTGAATGAATGAAATACACAGAACTCCACCAGCTGATACAAGAGGACAGAAAGAACAAAGCTGATTGGTTGGTTCTTGTCAAATGATATGTGGACTGTTTGCTGCATTTTTCATCTCCCTGCAACGTGTTTAATATAACGAAGCTAATCAGGCAAAAGATACAACATGTAAATGTGGACAGTCAATATACACAGCAGCCTAGTCTGAGAAATGGCACTACCTGCATTAAATAAGCAGAGAAAGCTGTGGTCCCTAGATGGAGACACTGACCTTTTCTTTACACTTTGCTCAATCTTCAAATCCTCAAAGCACAGGAGACGTGACATATAGACCTCTGTCAAACTCCGCCCCTTAATCTCTGTGTCGGTGAACACCATACGCTCACCTGCTGTCATTGATGTCATGACAATGATGTCAAAGATGGAAACTATTACATTTAGCTTTAATCTAAGTTTATTGTTCGGTATAACATAATGGCTTTTTTGCAAAATACACTTTATTACCCTTATTATTGCATTTCTAATATCTTCTGGAATCTTTATTCCTTTCCAGTTGTCTTATCTGCATGAGCACATCAATACAACCAGCCACCTTTTACACCTAAAGGTGGACTTTTGTTAATGAAATTCCTGTAGTCCTTAAAGTTGAGATTTATTTTAGCCATTATTAGTTTTGCTGTTCTCATAGGGCTCAGGATTGTGCAGTATAGAGTGACATATCTTTTTTCTTTCAGCACAACGTTGAACTGAATTTAAGTTCATTTTAACTACTATATAAACATGACTGAGCATAGAAATGGCAAAATAAAGGGGGTGACATACAGTAGGCAAAGAAATAGCACAGATACACATGATCACATGTTTTTATTGTTGTTTTTTTGGCTGTTTTTATGGCCCAAATAATAATAATATACGAATGTATTTTTTTTGTGTGTTTATTTGTTTATAATAAACACACACACACACACACACACACACACACACACACACGCACACTCTCTCTCTCTCTCTCTCTCTGTCTCTCTCTCTCGCTCACACATGGGTGTTTAATGAAATCATACAGTACCTACAGTACACAAAACATGTAAACAAACAAACAAATGAATAAATGAGGGACGGGAAAATTTTGTAACAACATCAACAGTACTCACAGTAAAAATCATTCGTTTTTCTGACACGTTTCTTTGTTCACGTTTTGTGAGTCTGCTTTGAGCTGTTATACTGTAAGTGATAGCAGCATCTAGTGTGTTTGTAAGATTTATCATGATATGAACTGTATGAATCATTCATTCATCCTCTATACCGCTTTATCCTGTATTTAGGGTCGCGGGGGACCTGGAGCCTATTCCAGGAGACTCAGGGCACGAGGCAGGGTACACCCTGGACAGCATGCCAATCCATCACAGAGCACACACACACACAATCACACACTATGGTCAATTTTGGGAACACCAGTTAGCCTAATCTGCATGTCTTTGGACTGTGGGAGGAAACCGGAGTACCCGGAGGAAACCCACCAAGCACGGGGAGAACATGCAAACTCCATGCACACAGAGACGGGAATCGAGCCTGGCCGGGAATCGAACCCGGACCCTGGAGGTGCAAGGCGACAGTGCTAACCACTACACCACCGTGCCGCCCTGTATGAAACATCTTGAGGGATAATATGATTTGGTTACATTTTTCCCACTCACAAAACTTAAGAAGTTGTCCTGCATGACAAGAAACTAGCAGCAACTAGGTTGCAGCTTAGCAACTTATAGTAGTTGTGTATGTGATTCACATTATAGCCAACTGGACAATTTATATTGATTAAAAAAAATCTTAAAATAATAATAAAAAAAAATCAACAAGTCAAATAAACAACAACAACAATAACAACAACAATAACAACAACAATAACAACAACAACAACAACAACAACAATAATAATAATAATAATAATAAAACATATGTATGTTTGCTGTAGGTGGAGCTGCAGTAGCCTCTACAGTACCTCACATGTAGTGTACTCAATAATGAGGAGAGTTAACTGGTAAAGAACTTTATGATAGATAGGAGTTAGACTATACTAGTGGGTGTGTGTGTGTGTATGTGCGCGTTTGTGAGTGTGTATGTATGTTTTGAATGGCAGTATATACTGTATACAGTACACTCTCTCACTCACTCATCAAACCTGGCCGGGAATTAAACCCGGACCCTGGAGTTGCAAGGCGACAGTGCTAACCATTACCAGACCATGCCCTATATACAGTACAGTGCATCTAAAAAAATTGCATATCAAGGAAATATTTTTTAAATTTTATTTAAAAAGTTAATTAAAAACATCTCAAAATCTGAAAATATTTTCCAAGATCATGAACAAAAATAATTAAATCTAGTAAATCTTTTTGTGCATAACTATTTTCCACTGATCTTAGAAAATAGTCTCATGAACTTTTTGAATGTATTACTTTATGTGTAAAATGCATGTAAAATGCATCGTACATAGGTGTTGTCTGACTGGACTGATTCTGGATTGTACTGTTGGACCGCCACCAAAAAAGGCAGCACTGATTTTTATGTCTCTTTCAACCCTGTCCAACATCAAGTTTCTCTTTAAGAGTCTCCAGCTCTCTGTGCTTCTCCTCCATCTGTCTGGTGAACTGTTTAAGCCAAACTGTTTCTTCACGAGTTTCCCTCTCTGTCTCCATCCTGACCTCCCCTTCATACACCTCCTTGATCTCCTCCATCTCCAGTTACTGCTTTCCCTTCACCTCTTTCTCTTGTCTCTTAGATTCCTCAAATTTTCTTCCATTTCTGTCTGTTACTCTACCTTTTGTTTCAGCTCCCCCTCAAGTTCTGTCTTTTCTCTTCAACTCTCTCTTTTTGTATATTTCCTCCAGTTCAGTTGTTCTGTCATCAAGTTGTCTGACGTCATGCACCTGGAGCACTCCTTTTGTCTTTCCTTTTGAGAGTCCTGCATCTCACACTGTATCTTTATTTTTCTCTTCAAAATTTGTTTGATGAACTAAATCATTTAATTGTGACAAGAATTAGCAAATAAGAAAAAACAACAATCAGGAAGAGGGCAACTGCTTGTTTACAGCACTGTAGATGTTTCAGCCTGGTTCCTCTCCTCTCTGCTTACGATGGTGTTTCCTGTCGCACTCTGCACAAGAATAAATAATTGAAATCAGAATCATTTACTGCATTGTGGTGATTATGTCGTTACAGGGGACTCTTAGGAGATTAGTGATCAAATCTGGAAAGCCTACAGTTTTTAACTGATTAAAATACAATTTTAAATACTGGGGTTTTAACAGTATCGTATGTGGTGAGTTAGAAATAAAGCAACTGTGGTTACCTGCATGTCCCACCCACTAATGAGCTTTCTTCTATCACAAGACAGCTACCAATCATGGCAGGTGCAAACCACCATGTGCTTTATCATTCATTCATTTTGACTGTTTTATGCCATCTTTACAATATTGATCTTTTGATCTATTTATACACGTAAGTGTCTACATCTGCCTGCTGTTTCTCTTTATATTCACATCTTTCACCCCTTAACTATACTTGAGTTACACTCTGCATATACAACAAGAAACATTAATTACTCACATTTAGGATCATCTTCATCCATACTGATTGGTACTTCTCCCCGAGTTTCTCCTCTCACTAGGAACCAGAATCAGAATGAGGGACATTTTTTTAAAGAAGGTAGAGTTAGACAGAGGATAGCATTAAAGCGATGTTTTATACACTATAATTAACTACATTCACTGTTTAAATTACACGTCCTTACAGTAGCTGAAGAATTGCGTCATTAAGTATCATTACAGTATATTTCATGTCCTTATATATGATTTATGAAATGCAGGTTTACTATTTGAAGTACTGAAATTTTTAAACACCATTTTTAATCACAACTTTTAATTTATTCCATGAACAAGCACTCACAACTTGGAGGTATTATTTCTTTGCTACTACTTCTCCTGATGGGGGCTGATGATTCTGGATCTGTCTGTTCCGGCAGCTGCGTTGCTTTCTCCTCTGGAAGTTTGTCTTTCTCCTGATGCTGTGTCTTTCTTTCAGTTAGAAGTCTCTCTTTCTCTTTAAGCTCTCTATTTTTTTCTTCTAACTCTGTTTTCTTTTGCTCCTGTACAACCACCTCCTGTCCCAGTGTCTCCTGTTTGTTGTTACTGGTTTCCAGTTCTTCATCTGTGTTCTTCAGCTGTGTTTCTTTCTCTTTCAGCAGTTTGTTCATATTCTCCAGTTGTGTGTTTTTCTTCTCCATGTGTTTCTGACGGACTTCTAATTCCTTAAGTGTTTTATATAATTTAGTTTATATCTGTTTGAGCAGTACCTTGTTGCTTTGTTGCTTCTACTGGTTTCCAGCTATTAATCTGTGTTCTTCAGCTGTTTCTTTCTCATTCACCAGTTTGTTCATATTTTCGAGTTTTGAGATTTTCTTTTCAACGTGTTCAGTATTATTTACTGTATAAATGTATTATTTGTTTCCATTAACACTGCACCTTCTCATTAGTCTCTAAACGTTCTTTTAGAATCTTCTTTTTTCTCATTTAATTCTTTCTCCTTCTCCACAAGTCTGTTGTCCTTTTCCGCCACTTGTATTTGTGTCTCCTGTATCTGTGTGTCTTTCAGTTTCAGTTTCAGTCAGTTTCAATGTCTCATGTAGAACGCTTTGTCTTCTCTAGCTCTTTTCTCATCTTCTCCAGTGTTGTTTTTGTTTGTTTACAGTAAGTAGGGTGTCTTTCTCATGAACAATGAATTTCTCTCTGTATTTCAGTTCGGTATCTTTATTCTCCAGCTGTTGGTCTTTATGTTCCACTGACTTTGATGCTTGGTCCAGTTCTTTAAAATATTAAGCAGGAGAGTGAGCTGAATGATTAAAGTGATCATGCCCAGTAATCAGTTACAGAAGTAAAGCTTGTCAAAAAAACGTACAAATGTACAAATAATAATTGTTTAAAATGAAAACTAAAATGATCAATGCAATCAATCACAAGAAATGTTTATTGTTTTATGTTAGTAGAACTAGTGCTATACTCCACACTTTTACTTGTTATAGAATTATCACATTTTATAGGCTAAAATGTTGTTAAAAATTGCCAATAAATCAATAAATAGCAATTAAAACATTTTGGATTGAAGTCACCTTTAAAGCTGTTCATTAACACCAATAATCTTTAAAAAAAAAAAAAAAAAAAAAAGCATACTGTAAACTATTGCACTGTTTGTAATAGTTTTGTTATACTGACACAGTTTTTTTTAAACATATGTCTGATTTTCAAGCATCTAAAATTATCTAAAATAGTAAAGTAAAACTCACACAACTTCATTTTTGTTAATAACTGAGTCCCCAGGCTCTCTCCTTTTTCCTTTTTCCCAAGAGCTTGACTTGGGAAGCACCACGCCCATGAGGCAACATCTATTCAATATGTTTTTTAATAAGGGGTTATAATAAGGGGCGATTTAGGAGAGAAAGAGGGGAGGGGGATTATGAGAAATAGAAATAAATATTGTGAAGAGAAACTAAAAGTGTGAGTCATGAGAAGTTTCCAGCATGCAAGATGCCTGTGTTTCTTTTGCACTCTGCAGCTCTCCTTTTCCTCCACTTGTATTTGTGTCTCCGTTTCAGAGTCTCATGTAGACCTCTTCTCTAGCTCGTCTTCTCTAATGTAATTTTTGTATCTTTAAGTACTGTGTCTTTCTCCTCAATGGTTTTCTCTCTGTTTTTCAGTTCTGTATCTTTATTCTCCAATTGTTGGTCTTTATGGAACAGTGATTTTGATGTTTGGTCTAATTCTTTAAAATATTAAGCAGGAGAGTGAGCTGAATGATTAATGTGTATAAGCAGTTATTCGTTACAGTATTAAAGCTTGTTATGGCTACAGACAAATTTACAAATAATAATTGTTTAACATAAAAAAAATGGGCAGTGCAATTATTCTCAAGAACCATTAAATATTTTTATTACAATAAAACTAGTGCTGTACTCGGTCTTACACATGTAGTATTTTCACATTATTATAGTATAGTCACATTTTATAGAATGAAATGTAGTTCATAATGGCAATAAATACTACAATAAAACACATTTTAGACTGATTGAAATTAGATTGCACTAGATTTAAAAAAAAAGGCTACTCACTCACTCATCTTCCATACTGCATTATTCTGTGTTCAGTGTCTATCCCAGGAGGCTTAAAGGCACGAGGCATGGTACACCCTGGACAGGGTGCCAATCCATCACAGGGCACACACACACTCACACCCTCATTCACACACTACAGGAAATTTGGGAACGATAATTGGCCTAACCTACATGTCTTTGGAAAGAAACCGGAGTACCCAGAGGAAACCCACCAAGCACAGGGAGAACATGCAAACTCCATGCACACAGAGATGGGAATCGAGCCTGGCCGGGAATCGAACCCGGACCCTGGAGGTGCAAGGCGACAGTGCTAACCACTACATCAAAGCTGTTGATTAACACCAATAATCCTGAAATTGGGATACAATCTTAAAAAAAGAAAAACAAGCATAAACTATTACACTGTTAAACTATATGACTGTTAAACAAGCATGAACTATTACACATACGATTACAGATACAAGTATCTGTAATTTAGATTTTTGATACATCAAAAATATCTAGATTAAGAAGAACTCACACAGGATTATTTCTGTTAGGAATTGACATGTGCGGAGTCTCTGGGCTTTCTCGTCTTTTCTTTTTACCAGCAGTGAGAGCTTGACTCAGGGAGCACCACGGACGCGAGCGGATATCTTTCACTGTAAAAAGTTTTTTTGAAAGGTGCTATAATAAGGGTTATAATAAAAGGTTTATAAAAGAAAGTGGGCAGGGGAATTATGAGAAATAGAAATAAATACCGTGAACAGAAAGTAAAAGTGTGCAAGTGTCAGGTTACGTGCAATCATGATGGCATGAAGCAGGTGGTCTGTGGCAGTGGCAGGCTAAGAAGGGGGGCATTTGGCGATAGCAGCAATCACTAGGTCATCAGCAGCATGTCCACATTCAACATGGACATCTACTGTATAAGGAGACAAGCATTCTCGTTATTTCCGGTGGCAACTTGACACCATTTGAGTTGTTGCTACTGTGCAAGAACCCAAACACATAACAAAACTTTCTGCTTGTCATTCATGTAATTAGTCAAGATTAATGGTATTAAATCAAGAACAAAATATGGAAAATGTTTTGGCGAGCAACTGAAGAATGTGGGGACAGATCTTGGCAGATAATTAGAGAAGAATCACATATATTTTGAGCAAAGATCTTTTAAAAATCTGATAATATTATGATTGAATATGTGAAGAAGAGGAAGGTGAAAAATCTTCACATGAAGATTTCTTTAGTATTTCCACAATCAAATTGTATCAAATAAACTGAAGGTCTTTCACATTCATGTCTTTATGGCCCTTGCTTTGTGCACTATAGTGTACAATATAACCTTAAGTGGTATATAGAGAAAATGACACAGAGCCATAAACCCTATAAATCAAACTTATTCGTATTGCTTGTGATTAAGGTAACATTGTCAATAACATTACTAAAATGAAAAAGTACATAACTTTATAGCAATGTGTAAGAACATAATTCACACAAGCATCAACCTTAAAAATCAAACTTATTCATAATATACTTCATAAGACATGCATCAGTGACCCTGAAACAGAACTGATTTGTTTGAGACATGTTGCAAGTTTTATTATGCTTTATATTCTGTAATTTGGTAATATGATACATTGTCAAATATAAAAAAGTGAAAAGTCATTGTTGTCACTGTCATGCATGTGGGTAATATTGAACCAAGCTGGCGCCAGTGAGGTCGGCTGCCATCACAACTGCTCTGACCTATTTTGGCAAATTCCTCACCACTGGCAAATTCATCATCATTGAGTACATTAAGTATGATAGAGATACTCTTCTATTGGTTTACAATTTCCTCACAAGTCAACTTTTTTAACTCCAGATCCGAGCTGGCTGAGTGAGATCCTGAGGGAGAACAAAGAATGCGACCCAAAGTGGCGGCCCAGAGACAAACGAGCCGGCGTCAGACGTTAGACTGCCCTTCAAGGTGCTGAGGAACTTTCACTCCTGCATAGAGAGCATTCTGACGGGAAACATCACAACCCGGTTCGGGAACAGCACCATGCAGGTTCAGCTTAGCGCATCATCCGCACCGAGCACTCGACACTACACACAAGCGGTGCTGGACCAAGGCCAGGAAGATCATGAAGGACCCCAACCACTCCAGCAATGGACTGTTCTCTTTGTTGCGGTCAGAAAAGCGCTTCCGCTCCCTGAAGGCCAATACAGAGAGACTGAGGGTTACCCTAGATTACCCTAGACTGACCCTAGATTACCCCCATTGTCTACTATGATTCCAACCCCGCTGTTCCAGTGAAACCCCCAAAGGGGGTTAATTAAGGGCTGATTGCACCTGACTGTAACTTACCTTCTTAAATCCTGTGAAAGCATTCAGCTCAGCATTGTTGATACGTTTTATTTTTTTGGCCTCTTTTTTGTTCAATAAAAAAGGCACAATTTATGTTGTTTGTCTGAGACCTGCCTCATCAGATGATTTTTATATAATCAGATGATTGTTCTTCTAAAATAACATTTAATTAAAATAGGAGTACTATATTAACACATGAGTGTAATAAATACATATATGTATTACATATACATATACATACATATATATATATATATATACATATGGTCGAATTGAAAAAACAATCAAGGGGTATGGTGATGTCATTTTTCCCCATTTTATATTTGGTGGCAGTGATACCTATACCCTTACAAATGATAGCAAAATATTTTGACAATTGCATGTTTAAGACTATCATTTGATCGTTTCCATGGCTTTCACCTGGGAAGGATTATAAGAAGAGAATAAAAATCTACATAAACATTAGTAATTAAATAATTTTATTTATTTGTACAGTAGTTTTGTATCTCTCTCTCTCTCACACACACATCATCAAATTTAATTATAGAATTTAAAATCTATTTTTGACCCTTTTGTACCCAAGCATGTAGGTGAAGCCACAAAGTCTAATAAAAAACAAAGCCTCCTCTTTAAATGAAATTACACAAATTGGGTAAAGAATGTGTATCCTATAATCATTAAAGCTGACAGTCATTTCGGAAACTCCCGTATTAAATCGAGTCCTTGTTTTCATCGCATCTCCGCTGTGAGGATTTGGTGTATGTATCATACCCTTCAGTTCTCTTCTTTTTTTAAATAAGTCAAAAGCTGCGCTTGAACTGCTAAATATGACTTGATTTTCTCATTGTTTTGCTGTTTTCAACATTAAATGTTTTCCTCCCTATTCTTTCTGTGTCTTTCGTGGGTCACCTCCACACTCACAAAAAGCTTTAATTATTAATCAACACTATTAAAGAAACAACCAAAAACCATCTACAGTACTTTTATACAGTTATACTATTTTTCAAGAAAATAAATATGGGAAGGCTAAGTTGTATAAGAGCCAAATAGGCTTTTAAATAATGTTAAATAATAATTTTAAATAATAATAATTTTGTGGTTCATTTAATCATGTCACTCCCTGTCACGAGTCTGTAGAGCAGATTTCGCCATTTTCATTCTTTCATCCTCTGTCCATTTTCTGTTGCTCTGTGGAAGAGAATAAAACAACCGTGAAGGTTTTATACCCGTCTCCATAATATATGTAAATATATGAATTTTTTTTATGTTTCTCTGCTCAAAGCACTGTATTATCACGCCCATTGCTCAACCATGATTAAAACCCAATTCCCAGACACTGATGTATTTTTTTCCTAAAGTATATTTTGCTTGCATTTGCCATTTAACTATTTAATCCTATCAATTGTAAGAATTTTATGCAAATCATAATTAATACACATTTAATTTTGTTCATTTAAATTTATGTTTTAGGGTGTACTGTTGTACGCCAGTAATAGTAAATTATTTACAAACAGGTCAATAGTTGTGTTTCTTAAACAGTCAAATGTAATAAAAATAAAGTTTTTACTGACACCATCCGCGTTACCTTGGTAACTTATCTACCCATCACTTTCCACTGTCCTAATGATGACAATTTCATAATTTCCCCCTCTGCTTTTTAAATGCTGCTATCATCAGTAAGAGATTCATGAATTATTAATATTAATATTTTATTATTTAAATTATATTATATTTTATTAAAAAAAAAACTCACCTGATGAATCAGGACACCTTCATATACATTAAAAAATTGAGAGAGATTACTAAAAATGCATTATTTCCTTAATAAATAAATACCATTCAGGATATTTCAGTATTAATTCTGTAAGAAACACACTGACCAAATCACTCGCTTTCACTCTATTATATACTGTGTCTAACTCACATCTGTCTGTTGTAATTAGTAACAGTAAAGTTAGTCTCAATAAATTTGAGAAGAGATTATTGCTATGAAATCTTATTCAAATGACAACACTACACTACAATCATGATGCTCAGTGATGATTTACCGTGAACAATTGACAAACAACTACAAGTTTTAATAAATATCTCTCACCTTGCTCTTCGATGCGCTGGGTCTGTGAATAATAAAGTGTCAAAGTTTTGTGCATGATAAATTGAGTTTAATGATGAATTGAAAAGGAAATAATTCATACTTCGACCATATTGCATGTCTAAACAAAGGTAGGTAGTTAAGGTTTTATAGTTCGTTGCTGATAATCTGCTCACATTGGAAAGATTTATCATCTACAGAAACATAACTGGAGGGAAAAATCACAGTGAAACCAGAGGTGTCAAGTAACAAAGTACAAATACTTCGTTGCCTTACTTATGTAGAAATTTTGGGTATCTATACTTTACTGGAGTAATTATTTTTCAGCCGACTTTTTACTTCTACTCCTTACATTTTTAAGCAATTATCTGTACTTTCTACTCCTTACATTTTAAAAATAGCCTCGTTACTCTATTTTTATGATCAGAACGCGCAACCCCCCCGGTTGCATGATAAGAACGCGCACAATGCCCCCCCCCCCCCCCGTCACATGATCAGAAAGTGAGACCTTAATGCTTTTGTCGCCCCTCACGGTACTTTTACTTTTATACTTTAAGTAGTTTTGAAACCAGTACTTTTACACTTTTACTAAAAAGCTTGGGTTGATACTTCAACTTCTAAAGAAGTATTTTTGAACCCTATGTATCTATACTTCTACTCAAGTAATGAATGTGAATACTTTTGACACCACTGAGTGAAACTAGTTAATCATTAAACTATGTGTCTGTCTTTTTCACTTAAATACAAATATAAAATTGTTCTGCTATGTGTAATTACAGGGCTGAAGATATGGAAAACATTATGCCTCATCAGTGTATTTAGATCTCGTCCCCATACTGAGGTGTAGCTCCTTATTAGTGCAGGAGAAAATGGAGTGTATAAGAGGAGAGAGATTCTGATGAAGTCTGGCAGTATGTTTTATATGTTACTTATTTGCTGGGTCTTTTAACATCTCTACATACATTATTTCAGTGCATTGTGGTTATGCACAGGTGCATTCTGGGAATAGATTCACTCACTGAGAGTATAAACAATCTATCTACTGTATCTATCTATTTATCTATCTATCTATCTATCTATCTATCTATCTATATATATATATATATATATATATATATATATATATATATATATATATATAAATTATTATTAATGATAGATATATTAATGAAAGCCTTTAAAATTCCATAAAAAATTTCATGAAAAATTCATAAAATATCAGTCTTGACCATTAATGTGACTTTTAATTGCTTACTTACCCACATTAAAATCCCTGTGTCAAAGTACAGAGAAAGATGTAATGTTAGATGAAATAAGTGAAAAGACTTAGCTGCTAAACAATTTTTACTCTGTGCTTTCAGTAATATTTAAAAATAAATTTTAAATAATTAATACTTAAGCAATTTAATAATTCATGAAGTGTTATATCTCAGTGCAGTAACACATACACTGTCTGGACCCCCACCCCCCAAATAATAATAATAATAATAATAATAATAATAATAATACTGTGTTGCCATTTCAGACTAAGAAAGAAATTACATTTGCTAGGGAAGTCAAGAAACTCTACTATACTCTAAATATTCCAACAAGTGCAGATGAATAGCCTAAAGTCATTCATTTTGTATAAAATGAAAAGTAACAAATTTGCCATGTAGCAATTTGTTGTCCTGCTCTTAGTAAAATTGCTATTTCTCTAAAACTATTTTATATTTATGCCACAACTTAACTGTATGTAATCCCTATTATTCTTTAATAATTAACGCAGCATTGTTGGCTGTCAAGACCCTGTCAGTCGTCACAACCACCCAACCATCCTCCCAACCATCCCACAACTTAGAAAAAAAACAAAAAACTTATAATCAATTTTAGCAAGATAATAGGAAACAGCGAGTATCTCCAAAAGTATGCATTAGCCTAGCTAGAAAATAAGAATGAGATTCAATAATTTCACTCATGAGTAGTACTGACATGGCAGTAGCATCAGCATGCCTCCTATGCTTTTCATAACCAACTCATAACCAACTACAATCAGCATTTAATTTTTATTCGTGATGAGTCATTCATGAACAATTCGTTCTTTTTGAACGTTTAACATGACTCAGATGAACAAGTTGTCTCGGAGAGTGATTCGTTCATTTTCTATTGGGCACGCATGCGCAAAGCATCGCAAAATCTCCGTATGTTACATACAGGAAACAGAAATGAGAAGTTACTTTTGAGATTTTTCGGTCCCGAGTCGTTCGTTCTTTTGTCACGTGACTCCCATAGACGCTATGCAGTGCAGTACACAGGAAACAGTATTGAACGATTCTCAGCAATGAGTCTTCAAATCTCAAGTCGTTCGTTCCTTTGTCACATGACTCCCATAGATGCTATGCGGTGAAATAGATTCAAAAGAATGAATGACTCCAACTGTGTCGGGAATATTTGATTTTTAGTGTGTTTCATGATATTCTGTGTGCGTGAGAACAGAATGTTATTTCTTTCTCTTACCTCGACACAAGCTGCACTTTCAATAAACACATCCTATAGTAGGTTATGTTATAGGTCGTAAAACTGTTGAACGCTCGTAAATGCAGAGCTACTCCCAATTTTATGTTCTTCTTTACCTTATCTTTTCTAAACATTCCAGACCAGATGTAAACACTCCTGCACCCACCTTTTCTTTGGTTCTTTGTGTGTGTGCGTATATATACTCCTGTCTTCCACAATAAACTTTGAACGTCTCACTAAGCACGGACTTGTGTATTATTGAGGGGTTCCCTGGTACCAGGTGGGAAGCAAAATACAGGCTGAGTACTGAGTAGACCAAAGGGGGTCTACCAAAATTCAAGAAATCCTTACAGACTGCAAGATATGATGGTGAGCTACTCATTCTGTTTATTATAATATGTCCTTAGTTGCATTGTAATATTGTCATAACTAGAAATATAGCCAACATTTGTGTATGTAGACGTATTGGGGGTATTTTTATTGAAAACTTAAAAAAAAAAATTATTTGTGATAAAAAGAGTTTATCTTGAGTTACAGGCTATAATACATTACAAAGTATAACCTTAAATATACTTAGAATAAATCAGCATCACATCTAACATCACACAGCTAACGTACATGAAATAAAACTAGTCGCGGTGTCAGTACTCGCCCAGCAAACCAGCCTTTTGCAGCAGTTTAAAATGTCTGAATTACCTTCAAATATATAAAAAAGCGAAAAGACACTCGATTATTTTGCATAGGTTATTTGTTTAATTCACAAGTTCGAAATACTCGTTCGCCCTCTCAGCGTTAGGTAGTGAGTGACGTCATGATTTGAATGATTTAAAGTGCGCGCGACCGGGGAAGCCTAGGGACACTGAATTTCCTGGAACAGTTACCTACAGTAGCCCCACTCTTGCGCGTAGTAGCGCGTGTCGCACTCACACCGCTTTAGTAATGCCCTCAGCAACCCAACAGACAGACCCCTGAGCTACACTCCGCGCTGTGTTTTATAGCATGGGGAGAAGCCCGGGATCATTAAGGAAAATAGCTCACTAGCCGTGCCTAATCCCGCGGCCCAGCTCCTTTGCACACCTGCAGGTAGGTC
Organism: Channallabes apus; assembly: GCA_030522415.1. Lineage (NCBI taxonomy): Eukaryota > Metazoa > Chordata > Actinopteri > Siluriformes > Clariidae > Channallabes > Channallabes apus. The sequence goes on from CM060130.1 coordinate 15,233,642, forward strand.
TGCGAAGGTGTGCAGGTAAGGGAGGCTGCTTATCTAGCGAGTGAGGAGTGAGTGAGGAACGATAATGATTTGGGCACACGCCGTGACAATGGTGTATTTTCATTGGGTTTAAAATATCAGAGTTGATTTGCTCAACAACATGACTGTCACAATTACTGAGCACAAGGTCAAGGAGCAAAACATTTCACTTTAACAAGAGCTTGTCTTTTACCTAGCATTAGACGCTTAGCTCACACTGTGTCTCTACCTGATTCTGCAGGAGACTGATGTTTGATGTTTTATTTTAAACTTATATTGAGCTAGTCTATGATTATTAGTTTCATTAGTTTGAATTGTTCATTAATGAGTGTGTGGTGTCATTTATAAATAAACTTTCAGCTTTTAATGCTAAACATCAGTGTGTAGGTCAGGTTACTAATGACAAACTAGACAACAGCATGATGAATGTTCTGCCAGCGATCACAGTCTGTTGTGTTCACTATACTATGCTCATGATGCTCATACAGTGGTGTGAAAAACTATTTGTCCCCCTCCTGATTTATTATTCTTTTGCTTGTTTGTCACACAAAATGTTTCTGATCATCAAACACATTTAACTATCAGTCAAAGATAACACAAGTAAACACAAAATGCAGTTTTTAAATGAGGGGTTTTATTATTTAGGGAGAAGCAAAATCCAAACCTACATGGCCCTGTGTGAAAAAGTAATTGCCCCCTGAACCTAATAACTGGTTGGGCCACCCTTAGCAGCAATAACTGCAATCAAGCGTTTGCGATAACTTGCAACGAGTCTTTTACAGCGCTCTGGAGGAATTTTGGCCCACTCATCTTTGCAGAATTGTTGTAATTCAGCTTTATTTGAGGGTTTTCTAGCATGAACTGCCTTTTTAAGGTCATGCCACAACATCTCAATAGGATTCAGGTCAGGACTTTGACTAGGCCACTCCAAAGCGTTCATTTTGTTTTTCTTCAGCCATTCAGAGGTGAATTTGCTGGTGTGTTTTGGGTCATTGTCCTGCTGTAGCACCCAAGACAATTCTTGGATGAGTTGTCTCTGCGCTCTTGGGGTAATTTTGGTCGGCCGGCCACTCCTGGGAAGGTTCACCACTGTTCCATGTTTTTGCCATTTGTGGATAATGGCTCTCACTGTGGTTCGCTGGAGTCCCAAAGCTTTAGAAATGGCTTTATAACCTTTACCAGACTGATAGATCTCAATTACTTTTGTTCTCATTCGTTCCTGAATTTCTTTGGATCTTGGCATGATGTCTAGCTTTTGAGGTGCTTTAGGTCTACTTCTCTGTGTCAGGTAGCTCCTATTTAAGTGATTTCTTGATTGAAACAGGTGTGGCAGTAATCAGGCCTGGGGGTGACTACAGAAATTGAACTCAGGTGTGATAAACCACAGTTAAGTTATTTTTTTAACAAGGGGGGCAATCACTTTTTCACACAGGGCCATGTAGATTTGGAGTTTTTTTTCTCCCTTAATAACGTAAACCTTCATTTAAAAACTGCATTTTGTGTTCAATTATGTTATCTTTGACTAATAGTTAACGGTTTTTGATGAGCAGAAACATTTAAGTGTGACAAACATGCAAAAGAATAAGAAATCAGGAAGGGGGCAAATAGTTTTTCACACCACTGTATACTGTATCTATGTGCTATTGCACTCTGAACACACAGCACAGTCCAATCAAGTTCATTTGCACAATAAATATATTATTCACGCAGCATCAACACATCACTATCAGAGAAAGGGGTTTATACTCACCAAAGAGTTTTACCTGTGAAAGTAATAGAGAGTGAAGATTTAATGCATGATTATAAATGTGAATTGTTCCATGTGAAAGTAACTGTTACTCTGGTAAAAAACACAGCTGATGTGTGTCTTAATAAAAATTAGAGAAACTAGGCAACAATCAGTCAAAACACACACGTAAATTGGAATCAGAAGTATGTTAACACACATGGAATCTCGTTCCAGCAGTTGGTGACTTTTAAAAAGTACAGACATAAATAGCAATGAACATATTGACAATAAACTATACACAGGAAATACACAAGATTCAAGCACAGTACAGATTTAATAACAAGAACAATACACAGAATATATATCACTGACTTCATACCACCCCAACCAGCTGTACCTCACTCCCAGACAAACTCAACCTCCTGTATCCTCCACAGGGGGAACAGGGGAATATAGAGTGCATGCCTAGAGCAGAGCTATTAATATGTCATCAGATATCCATGTATGTCAACACACTCCACCTCTCAAGTGTGTTTTACCCTGAGGAGGCAGCTGGCCCTAGTGGCGTCCCTTGCCAGGTAATCAGAGGTAATCAGAGTTACAGTACTACAGTAGCTTAAAAAGACTAATTGCTAGGCTGAATCAACTCTTCAATGCTTTTTCACAATCTAATGTGATTGTTATGTAGAGCCAGTGATGGAAATTATCATTTAAATTAAATACTGTTAAAGTTCTGATGTGCGTTCATTGTGAAAAGATATGTTCCTATTACAAAAGGGTAATACAGTCTTGTTTATGGCTCTGTAAACGCTAGCCTGTGTGGTCTGATCCCAAAGAAAAGCCAATGCAAAAAATGTTGCTCAGGATAGAAAGCCACCAGAACACACAATAAACCACAACTCATCATGTACATTATGGAGCCCGGCAGGCAAAGAGCCCATGCGCGCTGACCCGAGTTCTTTTCTTCCCAGATCTCAATTCAAATAAGCACCTCTGGGATGTGCCAGATAAATAAGTAAGATGCGGGGCCACCCCTCAACTTACAGCACTAAAAGGATCTACAAACTGATAAGTGTCTGTGATAGGTATAACATATTACATACCTGTACTATAGTTTCTGTGCAAAACAACGGAGAGAAATATAATGTTAGATAAAAAAAAAAGATGAGAAAAACATACTTGATATACAGTTTGAATAGATACTGTACCAAACAATCTTCACATTGTGCACAGTACAAAGATGTTCAGCTTTATTTTCTTTTTTTTCCCCCTTTTTAAATAACATATAACAGGAAGGGAATAATAATATTTAGAAAATTTTAGGGACAAATAAACAGCCATTACACCAATTAATGTTGTATACTGTTTAGTCAAGGCAAATATCAAGCACAAATTGAAACACCAATGAATAACTCTATGCATTGGGCCATATACCACCAAGAAGCTCAAAGATCCTCCCCAAAAATAAAGTTGGTTAGAGCCTCTTGGTGATTTATTTGATATTGAAGAGAAATAGAATGCTGTAAAGACAACTGATATACAGGTACGTAACTGTGCTGAAAAGAGCATCTTTCTCCCGGGCTGCTTTTTTTTTACTTTCTGGTTTTGACTTTGCCTGTTCAAAGAATTCATAATACTTCCTCATACGTTTTACTGTTCCTTGACTGGGTCACTGATTCACAACACTCACCCATTTTAAAGGATTTGGGAGACTGCTTATTGGCACATGCTCCACTCCTGAAGTTTCCTCTGCTCTGACAAATAACTTTCTAACAATTACGTAATCAAATGATTTAGCAGAGATTGACTGCCTGACTAACTAATGAGTTCTCTGGACTGTTGTACACCTCCCATTTGACACTAGTTAGATATTCTTACACCAAATGTCTCAATCATTAGCTTGACAAAATAAACTCCACTCCACATTAGCACCCTGTATACTGAACCTCATACTGAATACTGAGTGTGTGTTTCATCTACTGAGATGAGAAGCACAGATGATGATGTAGAGTTTATACAGTATGCAGTTCAGGAACACTTACCCATCCCTACTGTAATCTCCTCTGTTCTGTCTCCATCAGTGACCTGACACAGGTAATGTCCTCTATCTGACCATGTACAGTCTCTCAGCTGTAAGGAGACGTTTCCTCTCTCCAGCTCCTGAGTGAACAGACTCACTCTGTCCTCATAACGTCTCCCCTCTGTCACCTGTCTGTTCTTATAGACACAAACACAGTCTGTCTCCTTAAACCACCGGATCTCCATGTTAACAGCACTGATTTCAGGAGACAGACGACACCAGAGAGTCACAGCAGAGGGATTATACGTCTCTCTATCCCTGGGACCATTGAGTTTAAAGTCATCTGTGTAGGAAACACACACACACACACACACACACACACAAATATTCATAGTTTAAACTTCAATAAATAATACACACATTTTTTAAATGTAACTTACTGTTTGCAGTCGCCATCTTTATCTCTTACTGTCGGTTCAAACTAATAAAATCCTAAACACACACAGAAAGAGAGAGTCATCCTTTTAAACAACTTAACTCACACAAACACACTGTTAGAAAGCACAATTCCACGGTGTATTTGGAGGATTAGTTTAACAGGTTATCGAGTCCTTGGTGACTAATATGTACTTTAGCATGATGCTAACTCCTCTTACCTTTTCTGTTCCTCATATAAACATATCTGCTGCTTTAGCTGAAGTCTGTCCACATTTCAGGGCGGCTCACTATTTTCCCCATTACAGTGTGTCCAGCACATTGTCTCTCTAGCTTTTGTTTATTATACCTTGAAGTCTACTGGAGTTGTTAAACCTGTTGTTCTGTTTGTGAGTCTAAAAATTCTTTCACTTTGACTTTCATTACAGCCACTGAGTCACCCTGCCCATTCTGTTTAGATAATTTCTTATAACTCCCTAGAGTAAATTGCCATAATGCTGTAATGCATGTGTCTCTCACACTGTAATTTGATTTTAATAGAAATTTCCCATAATAATAATAATAATAATAATAATAATAATAATAATAATAATTAGTTGCACTAATGCATGTTTTTTTTAGACCATTATATTCTGTACTTTTTAGGATATTGCAGTTTAAAAAACATGCGTTTGCTGTAAATAAAAAGTAATCATCACTTAATTAAACCTTATACAGATGTGGCCATTAAGAATGCATGTTTTTTTCCCCCTCAGAAGGCCGCAGTGAGTCCCACGGAGTGCCACCAGATCCTGCAAGCAACATTTTAAAATTTAGAAATGTGCTGTGCTTCACTGAATATCCCCCAGATGGCGCATGGAACTTTATCTAAAAGCCAGACCAAGTACAACAATGAATTGTGTATAATACATTAGCCTAAAACAATATTGTTCCCTTTCAAAGGCTTTCTCTCGATGCTGCGTGAAAACGCTATGGGAACCATTTGTCCTGTTGCCAGTTGTGAAGCATGTGTGCAAACACGCCAAATTTTTTGGCTATATATAACCTCGGTCAGGTGACGTCATCTGATTAGACACAGCCGCAGGTTATAAATACTAGAGAGCCGGCGACAAACCTCAGATCATTTGTCTTCAGCCTTGTTGTGAGCTTGTCTGTGTTTAAACCAGCAAAATAAGAAAGTATTTAACTCACCAATATAGCGGAGTTTAAACTAGATATCCCTCCGTGTGTGATAATCCATATCGGAGTGCAATCTCTACACTGCTTCGGTTAAGTGCTGCGAGCGCCTCGCATTCCGTGAGAAGCTTCGAGCCGCCGCGCATTCCTGGCTTAAAACTCGTGCATCTGACAGAGCTCTGGCAGACGGAGGTAGGCTCCTTTCTTTCGCGTTCTCATCACGAGGATTCCTCTCTTGCTTAGCGGAGATGAAAATAGCCTTAAGCACTTAAAAATTAAAAAACCCAGTAGACGGCAGATTCTGTCGGGTGGCCGGGGGGCGGAGCCTCAATGACGCTCTCTCCCCCTCTCTTAGCTCTCTCCATATGAGTTAACCCTTTCATGGAGTAAGCTGTATTCATCCTGTGTTTCCCTGCCATCAACTTGTTTATTTATTTAAATATAGTTGATGTGGAAGCACGTGGTTATATGATGACGCCCAGATAGAAGAGACGCTTCACAGGCTATCTCTCTCGTGGGACATCATCCTTCCTGGAAAGCTTATACTTCCTTTCTAGCTGTGTAGACTTTCATCTTCCCTGGAGGGGAAAACTTTTCATGCAGTAGGTCAGCTTGGTGCTCCACTGCACACCAGGGCGGTTTTGCAGGCCTACCAGGCTGACCTGCTGAGAGACTTGAGTACTGGCGGGGCTCTTCAGGATAAGGCTTATTGGAATTATGCCGAGCTACAGACTTGTCTCTTCGTGCAACAAAGCAGACGGCTCGTGTTATCGGCCGTTTTATGGCTGCTACACTCTAAAAAATAAAACTGTGCTGTACTCAATTTTTTTGGTAAAACATTTTTACACTTAAAAATATCAATATCAATCTAAAAATTAAAAAAATCATGTAAAACATACTTCATGAATGAAGTACAAGTCAGTAAAAAAAATAAGTAGACCTGAATAACTTTTTGTAGTAGGTTACCCAAGTGAAAATGAGTAAAATAATTGAGTAGATATGATTGAAATGGAAGGTAGAAGAAACTGAAAATTTTACTATTATTTAACAAACAAATGTGCTACATTTACTTGTTTTAAATAAATTTAATTCATACTGGTCTATCACAGAATTAATATCTTACACTATTTTTTTAATACTGTATATTTAGCTTTTAATCAAGTTTTTTTTTTCAATTTAGGTCAATGTATCTAATGACATATCTAATTATAAACAAAGACACAATACACACATTACCATTTTAATTAAACATTTATTTGCCAAATTTGACAAGACATGACGTCTAAACTCAATCTGGTTTACTTTGCAAATGACATGTAACATGATCATAAACAATGAGCTGAATTGATCTCATTATTAAACAGTCTGACAAACAATACTTCTGTCACAAGTATTATACAGATAATATGTGGAAAGTAGACTTTTGTATTAGAATAGAATCACAGTCACATTTTACATCTGAAAGACTGCAGACCTTCACACTTCAGTTTCCTTCAAACTGTGGAAAGTTGTATGGACAAATGTGTGTGCAGACATTCCCAGGTCTTAAAGAAGCAATGACAGTCTAAATGAAGACAGGACACTGAATATCATTGATCAACAGTACCATGCTTCACTCCATAATGATCGAAATTCCTTTTGTTGATGCGACAAATGTGCAGAGCTTACACCGCCATCCCATAAGCTGGCACCTAAAAAAGGAATTATAGTATACAAGTAAGTACAAGTGTGACTGTTACTATATGCATCATCACACTGATCTATAAGTGGTGTTCAAGTCAAAGCGGGACTTGTGATGAAAATTCTCTGAAACGAAGACGTAAAACTGATTTGATTTTACAGAGACCATTGCTGGTAAAATTCCGGTGAACATTTCAGTGGAATGCTTTTACAAAAAACAGACTGCTTTGATCACCAAAGGCATTTTGCTCTTGCAGAACAATGCACAACCTCATATATAGAGACAGAAATATAGAGAGAAATAAAGGGAGCTTTTACTCTAATAAGTGTGTTCTGTTATTCTGCACAATTAAAAGTCCCGCTTTGACTTGAATGTCCCTTGTACATGTCTTTGTCCCTTGTATAAAAATGATACAAGAACTTTATTTACGCATTACTATCAACTATATAATTTTTTTACTTTAGTTACTGGAAAATCTTGTATATTCTAGTGGATTCAATATATTCTGGATTAAAAATAGGTAAAGTGAAATATTTCCAGCCTTGTTTCAATTTCTATCTTGGATTCAATGGTTACACATTTAATACTGTACTTCTGAAACATTGACATTGTCAAACAAAAGTTGACATTTACCTCCAGTTTTATCTCCATTTAACTTCTCTTCTTTAGTGGTGTTGGTGTTGTGAAAGAGATATTGAAAATATATAACGTTTCACGAAAATGATTTAAAAATCAGTTTTAGTTTTTTTTTACTTACATATTACAACATACATAACATATTTCACTTCAATATTTTAATTTTATATTATTTCTCCCAATTATAATTCTGAGAGAAATGTTGTAGGCCTACTTTTACTTCATTTATTTCATCAACTGCCATTTTAATAATGTTTAAGTACACGGTTATGTTTGTGAAGTACTTGTAGTACTTTTGTACTTCAAATACATTAGAAGTTTAGAATGGCATGTGCTTATGACTTTAACTTGAGTAAAAGGTTTGAAGTTCTATTGTTTTAAACAAAGCTATACACCATTATACTGCTAATCAAACTGCTTGTCTGTAGTGCTGTACATCATGACTGGAGCTGTGCTGGACTCAGAGCTGTTGCTCTCCCGGTGTGTAAACAGTGCCAGAGTCCGGACACTGCACCTCATTTCTGCTGTTTAAATCTGCTTTGTTCTGCGTTTCCTCCTTAAAGTGTCGGAGTGACCCGAGCAGACTCGCGGTTCAGTGTGTGAGGTGGACCCGGTACACACGCGGGAATTATATGAACACGCTAGTTTTATATCATCGCCACAGTGACGGTTGGCTGCGCAAAATCACCGCATTCGGCGGGAGAAATTCAAATATTGCGGCACAACCGCGGCCGGTTACACCGAGAAACCCGGACATGCACGCGCACGCGGCTCGGTGTTAAATCTCTCCTTTTACACCAGATTTTAAGTGTCTCCTAACCCTAACCCAGATTTTAAGTGTCTGTATTAACGCCGCTTTACCTGAGCAGTTCGGTGGTTGGAACAAACAATTAAAATGACAATGAACTAGGGCTGCAACAACTAATCGATAAAATCGATAATCATCGATAATGAAATTCGTTGTCAACGAATGCCGTTATCGATTAGTTGGGCTGCGCACGTTATTGAGGTGCGCGACCACAAGATGCACAAATACACACAGAGATACACAGTCGCTCGCGCAATGGAGGTTACAGAAGCGCTTGCAGGAAAAAGCGCGCGCCCCAAGTCCTCCAAGGTATGGAAGTAATTTTCATTAAACACCTCTTATCGGGTGTTAAAAGCGAGCGGTTTTCTGCCGGTCGTAGTGTCCGGTGAGCGCGGATGAAGCGCCGAGGGTTTTCTACACATGTGGGAGCCCCTAGCGACGGGGAGGAATTGGCCACGACTAAAAAAAAAAAGGAGTCAGTGAGAGTTCACAAGGGCTTTGGTGACGTGCGTTTGTCCGACTGCGCGGTTATATGGGGTAAAAAAAAAAAAATGTTGCATACAGCTTTTTCTTGGTGTTCAAATCCCAACGAACGCAAGGAAAACACTTCTAGTGCGTTTTCTTCACGTTCAGTTTACACCTCGGAGGACCGGATATATCCCATCATCCTACAGGCTATACACAGGGAAATGCGGAAAAAGGGCAAAATAAACAGAGTGAACCCAGTAGCGGCCATTTTTTTCTCTCCCTACGTTGCCGTATTACGAGAATGTCTAGTATAGCAACATGGTCTATATATGTATAAAAAATATATTTTTATTTATTTATTGAGACAACAAAAAAGGATAAAATACCAGAGAGGATCGAAATAATGTATAAACCGTGACAAGGATGTAGCAAGAGACACTTTCATTAAAAATAATATCATAATAATCTAGAAGTCTATTATTCTTCTTATTAAGTTGAATTAATTGAAGAGAATTTAAAATTGAGGTCATTCTTAACAACTGAATATGTCAGTGTATTTTTTAACCTACTGTGTGTGTGTATGTGTGTGTGTTTATTTATATAAATATATATTTATATATTTATATATATATATACACACACACACCGTATCAACACTGTTAACTTGCCATCTGCAATTATTGTTAAAAAAGAATGTTGATTTACATAAACTAAGGTTTAAATATCAAAACTAAAGCTTATTAAACTCTATGTGGCTATTGCATTTTTTTAAAGTTTAATTTTATACATAAATAATACCCTGATTTATGGTTTTATATAGTTAAGCAAAACAGCAAATTAAAGCGGGCACTTTTTATCCGATTAATCGATTAATCGGAAAAGAAATCGACCAACTAATCGATTATCAAAATAATCGTTAGTTGCAGCCCTACAATGAACACCAGGACTGACCTGTTGCTAGCTATCGTTAGCTATGTAGCTCGGCTGTGACAGGATTCAGAACAGTAACTTACACACTATAAAGTTGTGTATACAGACAGACAGAGGAATTATTTCAGTAACTTGTGTTAGCTGTTTACTCACCAGGATTTATAAGGAATGTTCCAGGAGCTTCATGTCCATCCTCAGAGCCTTCTGGTCTCTGATGTTACACCAGATTTCCCATGAGCACTTGCGCAGGGCAATTTACTAAATTATTTAAGTTTTTCTTGTTAAACATAAAGAATATTGAGTTGGAATGAGTGATAAATGTAGTTCTTTAAACTAATCAGCATTAATTACTCCATTACCAAATATATTGATTGAAATGTATCAAAAATATTAAGTGGATGTTAAAAATATAATTCAGTTAGTCAAATACTAAATTCTATTTGTGAAAAACAACAGCTCAATTCAGCTTGCGCTTAGAAGGATGTACTGTTATTACCAGCTCAGCAGTAAAAGATCTGGGAGTAATATTAGACAGTAACTTGTCTTTTGAAAATCACATTTCAAATATCACAAAAACAGCCTTTTTCCATCTTCGAAATATTGCTAAACTTAGGAACATCTTATCCGTATCTGATGCAGAAAAACTAGTTCATGCATTCATGACCTCCAGACTGGACTATTGTAATGCATTACTAGGTGGTTGTCCTGCATCCTCAATAAACAAGCTTCAGTTAATCCAAAATGCAGCTGCCAGGGTTCTCACTAGATCCAGAAAATATGATCATATAACCCCAATATTATCATCCCTGCACTGGCTACCTGTTCAGTTTAGAATAAATTACAAAATAGTATTACTTACATACAAGGCCTTAAATGGTTTAGCTCCCACATACCTAACCAGTCTTCTGATACGCTACAATCCACCACGCGCCTTAAGATCACAAAACTCCGGACTTCTGGTAGTTCCCAGAATTTCAAAATCTACAAAAGGGGGTAGGGCTTTTTCATATTTAGCTCCAAAGCTTTGGAATAGCCTTCCAGACAGTGTTCGGGGAGCAGACACGGTTTCTCAGTTCAAAAGTAGACTCAAGACGCATCTTTTTAATCTGGCATACACATAACTCATCCCAGTACTCGTACTCCAGTACACCTATACCGAATGGCAACTACGCTAATTCTCCCCATCTGTTCTGTATTTCTCTACCCATCCCGAGGCATCGGGAGATTTTGCCAGCTTCAGTAGACAAAGGCCGACCCTGCGAGGTTCCTAAGGCATCCAGAGAAGGACCAGCTCCAGCTGGATTCAGCTTTATGATGGTTGGAGCTACACATGCTGCTCCTGTGCTTCCAGTGATCCAGACCTCATCTGCCCTCTGCACCTACTGACTCGTCCCTATGCTGAACTGGTCTTCATGTCAATTTAAATAATTTCTGTCATATTGAATTTTCACCTGCACAACACACAAGATGTTATATTTCTATCTGTTATCGCCCAAATGAGGATGGGTTCCCTGTTGAGTCTGGTTCCTCTCAAGGTTTCTTCCTATTGCCATCTCAGGGAGTTTTTCCTTGCCACCGTCGCCGTCACCCTTGGCTTGCTCATCAGAGAAATTTCATTCATTCGTCTCATTATTATCTGCACATTTTTCTCACACATCCACACTTCCAATTATTTTCTTTTCTATAATTATTATTATTATTTGTTTTTATTTATTTATTTTCTATTATAATTTTATTTATTTATTTATTATTTTATATATAATTATTCTATATACAGTTTTTTTTTTTTTTTTTTTTTTTTTTTTTTGGTTAAATTTCTTTAATTTTTGTGAAGCTGCTTTGAGACAATGACCATTGTTAAAAGCGCTATATAAATAAAATTGAATTGAATTGAAAAATAAACTTAAATTATAGTGTAAATTTAAGACAAACAGAACAGTAGTTTTTTTAGGCATTTATTTCGATTTGTCTAACTCAAACAATCATGTATGTGACTTTTAGAGATTTTATTAAGGTAACATAACCTGTTTATTACTGTGAAATTTACAAGACCACAGAATAATTTTTTAGAGTGTATGGTTTTTGCAGGAGGCACCTGTGGCTAAATCTCAAGCGCATCAAGGATAGGATTGTGCATTCCTCCTTAATGCCCCTATCTCACCTTCCGGCCGGTTTAGCGGTGTCGTTAACTCAGCCGCCACTAGGTTCTGGGGCGAAGTTATACGAACAAGCTTTTGGGAAATTCCCTCCCCGCCGTGCTCAAGAGTCGGGATTGTCGGCCACCCAGTCTCGACCGGGTCTGACTCTTGCGAGGCGTAAAACACAAGGAGTTTTTTTTGGACCCGGGCACCTCCTCGTAAAGATTGGGGTGTGCCGCGTTGCACTATCTGCCCCAAGAGGTCAGACTGATTAAAAAAATGACATATATACAGATGTCGCCATTAAAAACGCATGTTTCGAGAAAAGGGATCCCGTGACTTGCTGCGGCTTTGCGCGGCTGCGTGCGGGAAGCTGTGAACATGCCCTTCATTACCTGTAGGGGGCAGTCGTGTTTCAGTCTGAAGTATTGTGTGTCTACTGAAGCCCGTGTGTCCAAATTAAACTGCGCATGCGTGTTTGGAGACGCTGTGCCCGCGCTGTGGATCAGTCGGTTGGGAATCATCACGGAGGTACAACACGGCGTGGCTGCAGCTGGAGTTTGTCGTGTTTGAGGTAAGTTTACCTTTCTGTTTTGGATGTGATTCTCGCTTTCATGACTCCCAATTAATGTTCATCTTCATCTCAGGACGTACAATTAGCAATATTTCAGTTTTTAATAGTGTGGAGATTCACAAAACACCGTTTTCGTGTAAAAACCTGAACCTACGGAGCCCCCCAGGGGTCCTGTGGTAAATAAATAAATAAATAAAATAATAACGAACCGAGCGCGCGGATTAATAAACCGAGATGTGTATTTCTTACCCCCACACCTCGTGAAAACGGCGTGTTCAGACAAAGGCTCGCCAGTGAGATGCCATTTCTGAACAAACTGAGTCGTGTGTGTTAAAGCATTAAATGGTAAAAGAGCACTAGCAATAAACGTTTTTTTCTGAATCCGAATTTTATTAATAAGTTACAAGTTAAATTTCAACTGTAAATAACCTGTACATATGTTCATACAGTATTGACAGCAGCTCTAATTTGTCTAAATCGCATTGCAGACAAGAAAAAGAAGTAGAGTCATCCTGTGACCTTGCATGTTTAATCTTTCCACACATGATTCTTGCTTCTCACTTTTTCCTTAATCTGCGGTTCAGTTCTGGTTTCGGTCTGTTCTCATGAGTTGTGAAGCGAGAGGAACAAAGTATAAATATTGTTCATTTGCTAAATTAAGTATCATGAATTTTAATTGAATATCTATCTCTATTTTTTTCACAGCAGTTTGTGACTGAAAGTGTGTCTGCATCTGACTTCAGGAGTTTCCTGACCAACGTATCTAACAGTCATATTTAAAAATCATAAAGTACAAAACGTTTCTGTTGGTGTTTAATTTTGTTTCTATGATTAATACTTATTTGTGGTGTTTTATGTTTTGTACATCTTTTCAAATTGAGACCTCATTTGTAAGTTACTGTTTTCTCGTTTTTCTATAAATTAATCAAATGTTTGCTTGTTATTAAATGTATTTTTTATTTTTAAAAAAATAAACGAATCTGTGTTTTATTATTAGCTGAGAGTGTGGTTTATTTATTTATCATATTTGGTCATTGTAACATGCATTAGGGAGCATTATCTCTGCGAAGTGTGTCTGCTATCTGGGAATTAATTACCTTTACTTGGCTATTTTAAATAAATCTAATTTTTGCATTAAATATAATTATGTAACTTTTACTTGATTTCTTTGATTGTTAATTTAATTAAGTAGATTTTACCTGACAAGTACGGGTGAGTTTTACTTAATATTGGAGCAATAAAATTTACTTAAAATCTATGTGTGTAAATAGATGTTAAGAGGATTTTATCAAGTGAATCTTACTAGTTCTTTTTTTCAGTGCATGGGTGAACACGATGATTTAAGAATTTAATTAATGTGTGTGTTTACCGTATAAACTTTTTTCTATGTACAGGTACAATCAGAAAAATGTAACCATAAAACAGCATAGAAATTTAAACTTACATTGATTAGCAATATAAACAACACACCTATGAGGCTGGACAATGGAATAAACTGTGTGGGTGCCAATAATATTAAATATTTATCTGTTGATTCTTTGACTATACTGCTGTTTTTTGTTGGAAACTGGCAGACATAAAAAATATGAAAATAAATAAATAAATATTAAGGGGACGATGGGCTAAAGCACCCCTAAAAATGGCCTAGCGATGCCCGTGTATATATAATGAAAATATTATGTGTAAAGAAAATACAATTTAAATATTCGTGTTTAATTACAAAAACATTTTAATGGTTAGTGATTGTTGCAGACATTCACATTATTTTTTGGGGAAGAGCTTGGCTTGTACAGGCTACTCATCAGCAGTCGGCGCCCCGCTGTAACCAACAGATCAAAGGACCAGTTATCGGCTGACACGTAGCCTTCTGAGTTTGGAGACCCACAGAACCCCCACTGTATTATAATGCCTCTTCTCACCTTTCATTCATGATTTCGCTGATGGGGGAATTCGTAGAATTGGGGGTTTTAAAAACAATTAACAAGGCCGAGTAGACGTCTCTGCCTAAAATGTTTTTCGCCAGCAAAACACCTTCACAATCACATTCCAGCTCTTATTCCCAGCCGTGGTCAAATAATGGATGAAATAATTATTCAATGCTGGACACAAACAGCAAAAAATATGAAAAGCCCTAAGCACTTTATTGCTTTTCATCATGTTTTTTGCTGTTTGTGTCCAGTATATATACAGTATATATATATATATATATATATATATATATATATATATACAGTATATATATATATATATATATATATATATATATATATAGTTAACTCATGTCTATTTATGATCTAAAAAATATATATAAAAACATATGATCTTTTTGAGTTATGAGTTGTTGTTTTTTATTATTCATAAGACAACCTTTCAGTTTTGTAAATATTCTAGTTATAGTGTGTTAAGTCTTTCTTAAACGGTTTTGAGAATTAGACCATCCAGCTAAGATCAATATTATTAATATTAAGCATTTTATTTCTATTTATTCTATGCTTTGCTTTGGAGAAATACATTTTAGGCAGAGATGTCTCGGTCTTGTTAAATAGTTTTAAACCCCTGAATTGTGCCAATTCCCCCATCCGAAACCGGTTTGATAACTTCTCACCTATCAAAGGTGAGAAGAGGGACTGAGCTGTAACTGAGCGCGCTTTCACGTTGTATATACTGTAAAGACACACACACACACACACACACACACATACGTGCAGAGGGGGGAGGGCGGCGGGTTCTTGAGCACCCGCCCCTTGCCTCCAGGATGCCTCAAGTATGGGCGTAAATTTCATTTAACCGTAGGGGGGGACAATAAATATAAAATTTCTCATGAGCAATTTTTGAAGGGGACACATATAATACAGTCAAATTGTACTTATAAAGATATGTCCCCACAGTGAAAAACTTTGCTTCTATCATTATTATTGTAGCACGGAGACTGCACCATTATGGTTATTTTCAAAGTTTTTCTCAGGTTCAATGACAAAGCAGATTTTTCTTCAAAACTATTTATTGCATTGTTTATGTTGTTTACAGTCAAGCCATCAACATACAATAAAATGTAAACATGAGATCTAAACTAAAAACTGTGCTCCCTGTGTTGGCAATATCATCTGTTTGTTCTGCTGTCTCCGGCTCCCTCCCTGGTTCTGAATCTGCCCCTTCCTCTACTCTCACTGTCTCAGAACAGACTGACTCCTGAAGCAGAACAAAATGCAGGATAAGATGTTTTCCATACTCATACTAACTAACTTGTTTACATTACACTTGCTAAATTGAAAGATCATACTGTAAATTGGTGAGCCTATTACTTTCTACTAAACAGCCACAACTCAAAAAACATTAAAGAAATTGTTCACCCCCCAAAAATTTTAAAAAATCTGTCATTATCCCTTCAATAAAAGCACCACACTTACCCAACACTGTACATCTGATTGACCCTGGTCTACCTGTCCCTCAATAATTTCTGTCTCCTTTGCCTGTGATTGATATTGTGACATTAGTATTTTCATAAGCACCCATTCTTAAAGCCAAATTTCCTTAATATGTGAACTTGTACTTACTTGGCGTTTAAGTCACTGAAAAATTATCTTATGTCCATTTATCTAGGACACTGCAAGGCAAGTTTATTTATACTGTAGCACATTTCATACACAATGGTCATTCAAATGGCTTTACATAAAGAAAGTAAAACTATCAAAAAATAATCACAACAATAAAAACAAGGAATAAAAAAAGGTTCAAAATTGTATTTAAAATTAATTAAGACACTTAGAACAGAATGGATATTGATTATACAAAAATATACAATTCGGACTAGGCACAGTGCTCATTTAGTAAATGTACAGCTAAACAATATGCTAATTGTGGCCGTTAATGTTAAGTTAACATTATGCCAAGTCGTCACAAATAAAACACTGCATGGGAAACGGTGTTTGTCGTGTTAGTGTCATACACACTCAATCTGCGCCCGGCACTAGGACCCGGAAGTAAGACGGGCACAAAACCAGGAAGTATAAAAGAGGTAAACAAACGATGGCTTACCGCTCAGTCATTGAGTTCGGCCCATGTCAGCTCCAGCTGTCGTTTCAGCAAACCGTGAGTACTCACATGTTGGTTCCGTTTGTCTTTGCTATTGTGTGTGTATTTTTAGGACGCGGGTTAAATTTGTGTTTTTCCCTTGCTCCGCTTTTGTGAGAGTCCTTAAACTAAATCGCGTGGTTATCCTGCCTGCTCGCTTCTTTCCGCGTTTGGGTTTATCCTCCACGCTACATTGGGCTAACCGCTAAAGCTACGTCTTCTGGTCACCTCAGGTTAGTCCATCTTGACAGAATGACTGAGCCTTCCGCGGTAAACCCAGCGGATTATGCGAGTCTCTGCGACGTTGTAGATCAGCATGCGGCGCTAATCAATCAGCTAACCGGGGATCTCGCTTCTCTCCGCCGCGAGGTCGCTGAGCTCCGGCGGGAGAATACGGATCTCTGCGCAGCTGTTGATGGCGTCACTGCTCGATCGCACGCCGCGGAGGCCGCGGCGCCGCATCCCCCCCCCCCTCCTTCTGATGTTTTTCTTTCTCTACCAGAGAAGTGGAACGGCACGGACGGGAAGTGCAGCGTTTTTCTGACAGCTCTCGATCTGGTGTTTGAGTTTAATGCCACCAAATACTCCACCGCCTTCGCATTGCTCTTCTCGTCTCGTTGCTAAAAGGGCAGGCAGCAGAGTGGGCCACGGCAGTTTTACAGGCAGATACAGACACCGCCCACTCTTACAATGAGTTCACCCACCAACTCAAACTCACTTTCGAACATCCAGCGGGCGAGGTGGAGACCGACACCAGACTTTATCACCTGAGGCAGGGAGGATTGCCCGTGAGCCGCTATACGGCCGAGTTTCGCACTCTCACCGTCCAAACAACGTGGGGCGATGCAGCACTCCGGATATCCTACTACGAGGGACTGGCTTCTCGAATTAAGGACGAACTAGCCGGGCGAGAGCTTCCTGCGACCCTGGAGGGCCTGATCCAACTCGCTCTCCGGATCGACCAGCGCCTCCTCTCTCGTCCGAGGCCAGCCCCTCGCACCCTGCCACCTGCACCCACCTTCGCCGTCACCACTTCACGACCAGCACCCGCCTTCACTGTCACCACTCCACGTCCCGCAGACTCCGCCACCTACGCCACCCCGGGACATGTCGGTTCTCCACCTCCTGCCGTGGTTGACACCGGAGCCGGGGAACCCATGCAACTAGGACGCGCCTCCTTGACCGCTGCAGAACGGGAGAGACGCTTTCGTGAAGGGCTCTGTGCCTATTGCGGGTCAGCTACACATCACAGGGCAACCTGCCCGCTCAGACCGGGAAACGCCCAGGCCCGGTGAGAGGAGAGAGATACTCGCCGGGTCACCTTCGTCTCTCCGCCATCACCACCAACTCCTCCCGTCTCACGGTTCAGGTACACCTCCAGGTTGGCCACAAACGGGTCCGAAGTGCTGCGTTCATCGACTCCGGGGCAGCAGGTAACTTCATTGACTCTGCATATGCCAAAACCCTGGGGGTAAAACTCGAGGCGTTATCCCAGCCCGTTCGCATCACCTCTGTCGACGGTCGCCCCCTCTCCACCAGCCCAATCAGCACCCGAACAGGACCCATCACCGTCTCCATCAACCAACACCATGAACAGTTAAAATTCTTCGTCACCTCCATCTCGTCTCCACCCATCATCCTTGGTCATCCCTGGCTGCTCCAACATGACCCTCTAATCTCCTGGACCCAGAATCGGATCCTTCAGTGGGGCGCGACCTGCAACGAACTATGCCTACGGGCAGCGGCTGGGACGTGCTCTAGGGAGTCCGAGGGCCCGACGTCGACACCAACTCCATCCCCGAGCCGTACCGAGACCTATCGGAGGTTTTCTGCAGGCGACGAGCCACCCATCTTCCTCCTCATCGCCCATACGACCTCGCCATAGACCTCCAACCCGGTACGATCCCCCCCCACGGCCATCTCTACTCACTCACACCCACCGAGACCCAGGTGATGGAGGAATATGTAAACAACGCCCTGCGCCAAGGCACCATTAGGCCCTCCTCCTCACCTGCCGCCGCGGGGTTCTTCTTCGTGAAGAAGAGAGGCGGTGAACTTCGCCCTTGTGTCGACTATCGGGGGCTCAACCATCTCACCATCAAAAACCGACATCCTCTGCCTCTTACCAACTCAGCCCTGGATGCCCTCTCTGGCGCCACCATCTTTACGAAGTTGGACCTCCGGAGCGCCTACAACTTGGTGCGCATCAGAGAGGGCGATGAGTGGAAGACGGCGTTCATCACCCTCACCGGACATTATGAAACCCTCGTCATCCCATTCGGACTGTGCAATGCCCCCGCCGCATTCCAACACTTCATTAACGACGTCCTTCGGGACATGCTCGGTCGGTGGGCATTCGCATACCTGGACGATATTTTAATTTATTCACGCACCATGGAAGAACACACCCAGCACGTCAGGGCGGTTCTAAAGAGATTACTCGCCCACCAACTGTACTGTAAGTTGGAAAAGTGCGCTTTTCACGAGCGCTCCACCACGTTCCTGGGTTTTGTCATCTCGCCCCAGGGTGTGGCCATGGACCCGCAGAAGCTAGAGGTTGTGCGTCATTGGCCCCTACCCAAGACCCTCAAACAGCTTCAACGGTTTCTCGGGTTTGCGAACTTCTATCGTCGCTTTATCCGGGACTACAGTACAGTTGCCGCCCCCCTAACCGCTCTGACCCGTCCCTCCTCTCTCCCTTTTCACCTCAACCCGGCAGCTGTCTCCGCTTTTCGATCACTGTGTCACCGCTTCACCACTGCACCGATTCTCCACCACCCAGATGTCAATAAATCATTCGTTGTGGAGGTGGATGCTTCAGATGTGGGCGCTGGAGCTATCCTCTCACAGCAAGGTCCAGACCAAAAACTACACCCTTGTGGTTTTTTCTCCAGAAAATTTGACTCCACTCAGCAGCGATACGGGGTAGGGGACCGCGAACTGCTGGCCATAAAGTGGGCTCTGGAGGAGTGGCGTCACTGGCTCCAGGGCGTCAGTGAGCCATTCATAGTCTGGACGGACCATCAAAATCTAATCACCATCCGAAACATCAAACAGTTAAATCCACGACAGGCGCGGTGGGCATTATTCTTTGAGAATTACAACTTCCACCTCTCATACCGCCCGGGGCCCAAGAACACCAAAGCTGACGCCCTCTCCCGACAACTAGAGGTGGACCCCCCCCGGGCGGACCCCGTGCCTGTCCTCCCCTCTTCCAAGATCATCGCACCCCTGCAACTGGACCTGGAAACGAGAGTGCGCCAGGCACGAGGTACAGAGACCGAACCGGAAGGTGTGCCACCTGGACGACTCTTCGTGCCTGAAGGGAGGAGACCCGAGGTTCTCCACTGGGGACACTCCTCCCCAATTTCGGGCCATCCAGGCACCCGACGATCCCTCCAATTTATCCAGCGCGACTTCTGGTGGCCATCCATGACGAGGGACGTCCAAGAGTTCGTTCAGGCATGCCCAGTGTGTGCCAGGGCAAAGAACACCAACCGACCCTCTCCAGGAGAACTGCAACCCCTTCCAGTCCCTCGACGGCCCTGGACGCACATTGCCGTGGACTTCATCACGGGCCTGCCGGCCTCCGAAGGAAAGGACACCATCCTCACGATCGTGGATCGGTTCTCTAAGACCGTGCATCTGGTGGCTCTCGCCGGACTCCCGTCAGCAAAGGAAACAGCAGAACTGATTTTAGAGCACGTAGTCCGTCTGCATGGGTTCCCCAAGGATATCGTCTCGGACAGAGGGCCCCAGTTCACAGCCCGGTTCTGGAAGGCCTTCTGCCGTCTGATCGATTCCACCTGCAGTCTGTCCTCCGGATACCACCCACAGACTAACGGTCAGACGGAGCGGACCAACCAACAACTGGAGCGCTACCTGAGATGTTTCGTAGCGGACCGTCAGCGCTCCTGGGCACGCTACCTCATTTGGGCGGAACTATCACACAACCTCCACATCTCCTCTGCCACTAACCTAAGCCCATTTGAGGTATGCCACGGTTTCCAACCCACCGTGTTCAACCACCCAGAGCCGGAGGTTGATGTACCGTCAGCCCAACAGTTGGTCCGCAGATGTCGGCGGCTCTGGACTACGACCAACCAGGCCATCCAACGTGCCAATGCCCACTACATCCACCAACATCGCCGCCGACATCCTCCGGGACGACTATACCACGTAGGTGACAAGGTATGGCTGTCCACAAAAAACCTCCACCTCCGCACCGAGTCAAAGAAGCTTTCCCCCAGATTCATCGGACCATACCACATCACTCACAGAATTAACCCTGTCACCTACCGGCTCCAGCTGCCTGCGGCGCTCCGGATCCATCCAGTCTTCCACCTGTCCCAGTTCAAGCCCTTCATCACCTCACCCATGATTCCACCCACCCCCCCAGCTCCTCCTCCCCGGATCATCGACGGCGGTCCCGCCTACACCGTGCGCCGAATCCTTGACTCGCGCCCTCGGGGCAAAGGTACGCAATACCTGGTGGACTGGGAGGGCTATGGCCCCGAGGAGCGATCTTGGATCCCGGCCCGGTTCATTCTCGACCCCCAGCTAATTCGGGACTACCGTCACAGGGTATCCTCCATCCCAGGACCGTCAGGAGCCAGTCCTGGACAGGGGGGTACTGTCATACACACTCAATCTGCGCCCGGCACTAGGACCCGGAAGTAAGACGGGCGCAAAACCAGGAAGTATAAAAGAGGTAAACAAACGATGGCTTACCGCTCAGTCATTGAGTTCGGCCCATGTCAGCTCCAGCTGTCGTTTCAGCAAACCGTGAGTACTCACATGTTGGTTCCGTTTGTCTTTGCTATTGTGTGTGTATTTTTAGGACGCGGGTTAAATTTGTGTTTTTCCCTTGCTCCGCTTTTGTGAGAGTCCTTAAACTAAATCGCGTGGTTATCCTGCCTGCTCGCTTCTTTCCGCGTTTGGGTTTATCCTCCATGCTACATTGGGCTAACCGCTAAAGCTACGTCTTCTGGTCACCTCAGGTTAGTCCATCTTGACAGATAGTTGCAGTGCACTTTTTTCAGCGGATTTTTCCGCTACCGTGGATCAGTTTATCAACTTGTAATATATACATTTTAGGAATATATTAACATTTGCAGACATCATTATATGTTGAATGGAACTTGTAAGCCTTTGAATGGTGTTAAAAATACTTGCAAAACAAGTATTGCAGCCATACATTGGAGGGAACTTCTGAGGTGGTCAGTGATTGATGGAGGGGGTTGTGATCACACCTATAGATCTTTTGTTCTAGGCTATCGGTCAAATATCTCTCCACTTGGAACCACAAACATGCAAGGGATTTCAGCATCTCGACGCACATACTAAGCTGTTTATAAAGTAGATACTGTTTGTTTTTTCATTTTGTAATCTTTCCCGTGTTTACTGTGTACTGTATGTATATCCATTTTTAATGAATTACTGTAAATAAACTACACATTCGGTTACCAGAAATGACTTTTCTGTTTTTTGTGTGTGCTAAACTAAACTTCAGGGTCAAAGTAATATCGATTTTATTTGAAAAGTATTATATATTTACAATGCTGATAAGTTCAAGCTTAGATTCATATATAAACTGCTTCAAAGTCTTTCCACCCCGTGACCGCTGAAATCCGACAGACGCAGGGCTCAAGGGAGGTGTGTCTGTGTGTGTATGTGTGCGCGTGTGTGTGTGTGTGTGCGCATGCCATTCAGCCTGTCCTTTTTTCAGCGGATTTTTCCGCTACCGCAAATCAGTTTATCAACTTGTAATATATACATTTTAGGAATATATTAACATGTGCAGACATTTATTTGAGTGTGCGCTGCCCTCTCTTGCCCCTATGTAGAGCCTACACACACACACACACACACCTATCTATCTATCTATCTATCTACTGTATCTATCTATCTATCTATCTATCTATCTATCTATCTATCTATCTATCTATCATATAAATACACATTTGAAATCTGCATCTACATTTTCTGTTACAAGTATAGAATTAGGTTCAGCTGAGACTCATGATCAATGGTGTTAGGGTACTTATGTAGTGATAATTAGTTTTGTAGTGTTATTCATTTATTTATTCTCTGCGAACTACAATACAGACCAAACTATAACTTTCTCTTACTACTATAAAAATTCTAAATATAAACAAACAAAATACAGCTTTTTTTCCTCAGAAGTAAATGGAAAAGTGAAGTTGTTCAGCTGTTTACTATCACTGCGGCTTCTTCAAAGTCTTCCCACTCCGTGACCGCTGAAATCCGACACGACACCACGTTAGGCTACGTCTTGACTCATTTGTATACCGACGGTGATTGGATGTTTCCCAAGGGCTCAGGGGAGTGTGTGTGTCTGTGTGTGTGTGTGTGTGTGTGTGTCTATGTGTGTGCGTGCGCGCGCGTACTTCTTCTACTGTTCTAAAAACTCTAAATATAAACAAACAAAATACAGCTTTTTTTTCAGAGGTAAACGGAAAAGTGAAGATGTTCAGTGTCACTATGCAAATGTTACACTCAGTGGAGTTACCGAAATCTTTGGTTTAGTTCTCATTGAGTTGCCACACATCATTTCCACATTTCACTCATTTCACATCGCTTTTATTACTCTTATGTGAGCATAAACAGTGAAACATTCCACAGGTTTATAATACACCGCGGCCAAGTGAACCACGTTCCCGTCGAACGAAACGAAGCACAATCGTGGTGTTTGCTTCGGTTATGACACACCATAGTTTATTACCTGCTGTGGTAGATCTGAATATTTATTCAAACACAATAATAAAGCTTTATATCCTCAGGAGGGCTCAGTACATTGTTTTAGCGATAGTTTCACGGAAGCGAGTTCAGAACTAATCTAAAAAAAAAAAAAAAAAAAACATCCGAAGCTTCAAATAGAATGAACGAACTAATGAATTTTCTTAAAACGTTAGAAAATTAAGTAGAGCTAAATCCCTAAATCTTATTATAAAATATCGCTGATTATCAATGCGAGAATGAATGGCGAATTGTCATATGGCGAGGGATAGGCTTCAGTGAAATTGATATAATTGATATATATGTAATTGATATACTGTATATACAGACGTGTGTGTGTCATTTTAATTCAAATGAACATTTTAATGCTTTCTGATACACTTATCAACTTATCCACATACAATTATCAACACAAACTCTCCGTGCACGCACACACAATCTCTAAAAAATTTATATTAACAACATACATATACAAATAAACAAATGTACGTGTAATAAAAGCAGTCGTGATGTCAGTACTCGCCCAGCAAACCAGCCTTTTGCAGCGGCTTAAAACGTATGAATTATCTTCGAATATACAAAAAAAAAGCGAAAAGACACTCGATTATTTTGCATAGGTTATTTGTTTAATTCAAAAAGTTCGTAAAAACACTTTAAAATGAGAGAAAATCTGTTAAAATCCTCGTTCGCCTTCTCAGCGTTAGGTTGCGAGTGACGTCATGATTTGAATCTGCGCGCCACCGGGGAAACATAGGGAAACTGACTTTCCCGGACCACCGGCTTTTAGATAAAGTCCTTCCATGTGCCATCTGGCGGATATTCAGTGAAGCACAACACATTAATTTTAAATTCCCGAATGTTGCCTCCGGCAAGTCGCGGCACGCCGCGCGCTAAATTGCGGCCTCTCGCGGGAAAACGCGCGCAGTCTTAAAGGCGACATCTGTATATATATAAATGGGGGTGCCTCCCCCAATAGGGAGAGGCACCCAGAATTCCTTTCAAATGAATGAAGTGTTCTCCCTGGCACCCCCAGGAGGTCGGTGTTCTTGCTCCGCCACCACTGGCGTTTCGGGCAACACCAGTCTCCAATAGGCTGTTAGTTCTTCGGTTTTCCTGCCATGTTTCAGGATGCCGAACATCTAACATCCCCCCCCTTTAACCAAGCCGCTGAGACTTTTACCCTCTTCTGAGAAACATCAGCATGTAGTCCTAGCTCATCTCTGTTCTCAGGATTGAGACCCAACGCCACGAAAGCGTGCTCTTTCCTGTTCAGAGGACAACACATTGGGTGCCATATGAGATTCGATCGTAAGGGGCACAGCTGTCTCCCGCTCGTGTCGAACCCATTCTCAACACCCTCAAGGAAAACAAGCTAGACCAGAAAGTGACCATCACTTTCAGACATCCTAACTCTCATGGCAGGTGTATCCACGGTGACACCTTTGGGCCTTCTGCACATGAGAGCATTCCAAGTTGTGGCTAAGAACCAGGGGATTTCACTAGGGCCAATGCCCAATAAGGGTTATGCACCAGGTGCTTCGTACCCTTTCTATGTGGTTCAGACCTCGGTCTCTACTCTGGGTCCCACTCTAAGTTCATCTTGTCGTCGCTGAGGCTAACGACAGATGCTTCCCTCACAGGCTGGGGTGCGGTCTCAGATGACCGTCCAGCCCAAGGAAGCTGGAGAGGCCATCTTCTCGCACGGCACTTCAATTGCCTCGAGATGATGGCTCTATTTCTGGTCCTAAAGCACTTCCTCCAGCAGTTGAGAGGCTGCCATGTCCTAGTGCGGGTGACAAGATGAGGATGGGTTCCCTGTCGAGTCTGGTTCCTCTCAAGGTTTCTTCCTATTACCGTCTCAGGGAGTTTTTCCTTGCCACTGTCGCCCTCGGGCTTGCTCGCCAGGGAATATCTGAACATTTTGATTCATACATATTCACATTCCATACAAACGTAAATAATTCTTTTGATTGTGTAAAGCTGTTTTGAGACAATGTCAATTGTTAAAAGCGCTATACAAATAAAATAAAAACTAAACTAAAAAATAAACAACACTATGGCAGTCTCATATATTATCGCCAGGGCGGACTGTGCTCGCGCCGCTAATAGCTAGCGCACCAGGTTCCTGTCCCTCAGGGCGATTTACATTCCAGCATGGATGCGGGAGCAGTAGTACTGTAAAGTCCGTCTCTGACACACGGGGAATGGAAACCCCACTCCGAAGTAGTCAGGGAGAGGTGTCATGTAGCAACGTGGACCTCTTGCCTTGCAAGATACCGCATCAGCTAGTGGTGTAGGTCAGAGCAGCTTCTACATGTTCTGGATGAGAGATGCTATTGCCCTCTCCTATGAGGCGCGTGGGCTCACTTCGCCTCTAGAAATCAGGGCTCATTCAACCAGGGGATCGCCTCAGCTATTGGATTAGCAAGAGGTATTCCCCTGCAGCAAGTGTGTGCCAAGCAGGTAGACCCAGTCCACTGCCGAAATGTTTCAGTCCTGGAGCTTCTGCAGGAAAAGCTTGTCCTTGGGCTTGTGCCATAGTACCCTCAGGATGTACTTAACTGCATTGTTTGAAGCCTTCTGTCCTCCGCCTTTTACAGCTTCGGAGCAGGAGAAACTTCACTTACTGTCCAGTATGTGCTCTTCAGATTTACGTCCACTGCATCAACTAGTGCCGTAAGTCAGAGCACCATTATACTGGGCGAGAGATGCTTTGCCCTCTCCTATGAGGCGCGTGTGCTCACTTCGCCTCTGGGAAGCAGGGCTCACCCAACCAGGGTGATCGTCCCAGTCTGCACCAGCAGGAGGTATCCCCTGCAGCAATTGTGTGGCGCGAAGGGTTGGTCCTCCCTGCACACATTTCTTACATTTATAATCTGGATGTTCATGCTACTCCGGGCTCACGCCCCCGAGTTAGCTGCCCAGGCATAGTTCTGAGACCTTCTCGGCTTTGTGCGCACACGCTACACAACCTTAGGGTCCAGACACTTGTAGTGCGGCGGCGTTGGTATTCTCGTTCCCATAGCGTTTTCACACAGCATTGAGAGAAAGCCTTTGAAAGGGAACGTCTCGGGTTACTGTGCTGTAACCCTGTTCCCTGAAAAGGCGGGAACGAGATGCTGCGTCCTAATGCCGCACTACCACGTGACCGGACGTCCGTTCAGACAAATGAATCTGAGGTTTGTCACCGGCTCTCTAGTATTTATAATCTGCGGCTGTGTATAATCAGATGACGTCACCTGACCTAGGTTATATATAGCCAAAAAACTTGGCATGTTTGCACACATGCTTCACAACCGGCAACAGGACAAATGGTTCCCATAGCGTTTTCATGCAGCATCTCGTTCCTGCCTTTTCAGGGAACAGGGTTACAGCACAGTAACCCGAGATTTTTCCAATGTTGAAACAAACATGAATTTTGTTTTGTTTTACAATAACTCTTTCATGATAAATGTGTGTATATGTGCTTTAAATTAATTTCACAATAATGAAATGAGAGGTCTTAAATCATGCTTTAAAATTCATAATAAAATGTTTGTTATACCCCTCCTTGAACCACCACCTTATCGTGGTGGAGGGGTTTGTGTGTCCCAATGATCCTGGGAGCTATGTTGTCGGGGGCTTTTCCCTCGCCCGGACGTGGGTCACCGGGGCCTCCCTCTGGAGTGCCTGCTAGTCGGGCCTGCACCCATGGGGCACGGCCGGGCACAGCCCGAAGAGGCAACGTGGGTCCCCCGTCCCATGGGCTCAACACCTGTTGGAGGGGCCAAAGAGGTCGGGTGCAATGTGAGCTGGGCGGTGGCCGAAGACAGGGGTCTTGGCGGTCTGATCCTCGGCTGCAGAAGCTGGCTCTAGGGATGTGGAATGTCACCTCGCTGGCGGGGAAGGAGCCTGAGCTAGTGTGTGAGGTTGAGAAGTTCCGGCTAGATATAGTTGGACTCACCTCAACGCACAGCTTGGACTCTGGAACCAGTCTTCTTGAGACGGGCTCGACTCTCTTCTACTCTGGAGTTGCCACCGGTGAGAGGCGACGAGCAGGTGTGGGCATACTTATTGCCCCCCGGCCTGGGGCCTGTACATTGGGGTTCACCGCAGTGTACGACAGGGTGGCCTCCCTCCGCCTTCGGGTGGGGGGAAGGATCCTTACTGTTGTTTGCGCTTATGCGCCGAACAGCAGTTTGGAGTACCCGCCCTTTTTGGAGTCTCTGGAGGGGCGCTAGAGAATGTCCCTCCTGGGGACTCCATCGTTCTGTTGGGGGACTTCAATGCTCACGTGGGCAATGAAAGTGAGACCTGGAATGGCGTGATTGGGATGAACGGCCACCCCGATCTGAACCAGAGCGGTGTTTTGTTATTGGACTTCTGTGCTCGTCACGGATTGTCCATAACGAACACCATGTTCAGGCATAAGGGTGTCCATATGTGCACCTGGCACCAGGACACCCTAGGCCGCAGTTCGATGATCGATTTTGTGGTCGTGTCGTCGGACTTGCGGCCACATGTCTGACACTCGGGTTGTCAACTGATCAACACCTGATGGTGAGTTGGCTTCGTTGGCGGGGTAGGATGCCGGCCAGACCTGGTAGACCCAAACGTATTGTGAGGGTCTGCTGGGAACGTCTGGCAGAGTCCCGTCAGGACGAGCTTCAACTCCCACCTCCGGCAAAGCTTCAACCACGTCCTGGGGGAGGTGGGGGACATTGAGTCCGAATGGACTATGTTCCGCTCCTCCATTGTCGAGGCGGCCGACCGGAGCTGTGGCCGTAAGGTGGTCGGTGCCTGTCGCGGTGGCAACCCAAGAACCCGTTGGTGGACACCGGCGGTGAGGGATGCCATCAAGCTGAAGAAGGAGTCTTACTGGGCCTTTTTGGCTGGTGGCACTCCGGAGGCAGCTGATAGGTACCGGCAGGCCAAGCGGAATGCAGCAGGTTGCTGAGGCAAAAACCCGGGCATGGGAGGAGTTTGGGGAGGCCATGCAGAATGACTTCCAGACGGCTTCGAAGAGATTCTGGTCCACCATCCGGCGTCTCAGGAGCTGAAAGCAGTGCACGGTCAACACAGTTTATAGTAGGGATGGTGCGCTGCTGACCTCGACTCGGGACGTTGTGGGTCGGTGGGGGGAGTACTTCGAAGACCTCCTTAATTCCACCAACATGCCTTCCAATGAGGAAGCAGAGTCTGGGGACATAGAGGTGGACTCTTCCATCTTTGGGGCCGAGGTCACCGAGGTGATCAAAAGGCTCCGTGGTGGCGGGGCCCCAGGGGTGGATGAGATCCGCCCGGAGTTCCTCAAGGCTCTGGATGTTGTAGGGCTGTCATGGTTGACATGTCTCTGCAACATTGCATGGACATCGGGGACAGTGCCTCTGGACTGGCAAACCGGGGTGGTGGTCCCCCTCTTCAAGAAGGGGGACCGGAGAGTGTGTTCCAACTACAGAGGGATCACACTCCTCAGCCTCCCCGGGAAAGTCTATTCAGGGGTCCTGGAAAGGAGGGTCCATCAGATAGTCGAACCTCGGATTCAGGAGGAGCAGTGTGGTTTTCGTCCAGGTCGCAGAACAGTGGACCAGCTCTACACCCTTAGCAGGGTCCTGGAGGGGGCATGGGAGTTTGCCCAACCAGTCTACATGTGCTTTGTGAACTTGGAGAAGGCATTCGACCGTGTCCCTCGGGGAGTCCTGTGGGGGGTACTCCGGGAGTATGGGATATCGGATTCCCTGTTAAGGGCTGTCCGGTCCCTGTACAACTGGTGTCGGAGCTTGGTCCGCATTGCCGGTAGTAAGTCGGACCTGTTTCCGGTGAGAGTAGGACTCCGACAGGGCTGCCCTTTGTCACCGATCCTGTTCATAATTTTTATAAATTCACTGCTTTTTGCACATGACGTTGTTCTGTTGGCCTCATCATCCTGCGACCTACAGCTCTCACTGGATCGGTTCGCAGCCGAGTGTGAAGCGGCTGGGATGAGAAGCAGCACCTCCAAATCTGAGGCCATGGTCCTCAGCCGGAAAAGGGTGGAGTGCCATCTCAGGGTTGGGAGTGAGATCCTGCCCCAAGTGGAGGAGTCTAAGTTTCTCGGGGTCTTAGATGGAACGGGAGATCAACAGGCGGATCGGCGCAGCGTCTGCAGTGATGCGGGCTCTGTATCGGTCCATCGTGGTGAAGAAGGAGCTGAGCCAAAAGGCGAAGCTCTCAATTTACCGGTCGATCTACGTTCTTACCCTCACCTATGGTCATGAGTTGTGGGTAGTGACCGAAAGAACAAGATTGCGAATACAAGGGGCCGAAATGAGTTTCCTCCGCAGGGTGTCTGGGCTCTCC
>CM060130.1:15271102-15471102 GCA_030522415.1 Channallabes apus
AACATCTTTTCATTCAAATAAAATCACCAAAGTCTGTTATTTATCATGGGGAGCCTGAATGTCTGGATAAGACTGTGATAAAGATTGATGTTAGCATAGCACACTTCAGAATCAGTTTATCTAACACACCCTTTCCAAATGTAGAATAACTAATGTACATCATAATATGTGTAATGAAGAATAATAAACTATTAAGGCAAGGAATCAAAATGTTCACATTTACAATTTAACGTAAATACTTGGTTAAGGCTATAAAACACAACACACACACACACACACACACACACACACAAAAGAATGTGTGTATGGCTTTGAGAAGTCTCCTGAAGGTTAAAGGTAAAAGCTAAGCTTTTATTCCACTAGGAGGGAAAAAGAGAAACAAACAGTCCATAAACCTTCCTGCTAAAGGTTTTGCTAATAATTGTATAATCGTATGTAATAATAAGTGAAATATTTAATGCTATGAACTAAGAAATTAGGATATATTATTATTATTATTATTATTATTATTATTATTATGTAGGTGATATTGGTTTAATCCATCAGGTCTTTTAGAATTTCTCAGATAAATATTTAGAATGCTTATAAGTGTTATGTCTTCCATACTAAGGATGCGAACGCAGATGCAGGGTGAAGTATAATGAATTTATTGAACAAAAAGAGCGCCACTCTGGTGTCTTTCCCAGGCTGGGGCTGCAGGTGGCACGGCTATCTTTAACAAATGACAATAAAGTAACACTCAATCCTTGAGATGAACACCGAGATGATCGTCTTTCAGTCTCTACCTTGGTGAAGGTTCTTTCCACACTATGAGCCCACGCCTGCAGACACTGATCAGTCCTGGGAGGAAGATAAACACACACACACACACACACAGAGGGTTAGAAACGTAGACATGAATGTGCACACCTTAATGGGGAACAATTACACACGTAGACACACACGGTGGAGACAAAGCGACGGCTCAGTAATCCGGTGATCCAGATCTTCCTCCCCAGGGCTGATGTGGCTCAGGTGTGACAATAAGAAAGTGTGATGGTTTTAGTCATTGAGCAGATTTCTTTTGGTCAGGTTTCCTTTAATTAAGAAAAAAATAAATAAGTGCACACCTGCTCTAAGGTAAAGAGCGATTAAAAATATACAGTGTAAGGTACTTGCTTGTCATTAGACCACCAGAGGGAGACACTCTTTTATAATACTGTTTTCTGTTAGAAAATTGGTGTTGTGCATTCAACTAATGTGTGTAAACAAATGTATAATGAAACATATACAGTTTGTCTCAATATCTCTGTTAAACACAACTGTTTGTACAAACCGGATTCCAAAAAAGTTGGGACACTAAACAAATTGTGAATAAAAGCTGAATGCAATGATGTGGAGATGGCGAATGTCAATATGTTATTCAGAATAGAACATAGATGACAGATCAAAAGTTTCATCCGAGAAAATGTATCATTTTAAAGGAAAAATATGTTGATTCCAAATTTCACTGTGTTGTGGGAGAAAATTCTTCCACCTGTTGAAAGTTGCCTATAATTTAAAATATCAAACAGTTAAAAAATTACGTACAATTAAAATTAAAGAAGATTTCAGACGCCACACAGAACTGGAAGAAGTAAGAGGATTTATTGCAGCAATAAAACCCAGTGAGCCGCACTTGCAATGCTTAGGTCGTAAATACAAGCATCGTCAAGAGCAGACTGACTTCACAGTAAAAACACACACCTTTTATACACTTCAGGAGAAGGAGGGGGTGGGGGGGGTCCCGGGGAATTTCCCGACCCCTCCTCTATACACTCTTTTTGCTGACCACATCAAATTTTTTATTCCATTATAATCCAGTTCTATCAATTGTTTTATTCCAGTTTCTATCAATTAATTCTTCTATTATAATTATATTTCTCTTATCTTGTACCATTACATCATACACCTCGCTATCTGACTCCTCTCCATGCTCATAACTTTCTCCATTATAATTTATTTTCATTAATAATTATTTTCTATTATCTTTACACTTTTCATATCTTTTTATAAAAATATAGGGGTGTTGCTTGTTTTCAAGACTTTTTCCTCGTGTTTCTTTGGTTTATTCTTCATTTCTCAAAAGACCAGTCATGGGTAAGCATCTCCTTTATACTACTGTACTTAATTTATTTATTATTTATTACTTATTTGCCTTATCTTACCCTATTCAATGTTTTTATACATGTCATTCTATTTTATAGCTATCTGCAACTTCTCCATGGATGACATCATCCCTGTGGATGACTCGGACAGCCAGGGCAGTTCAGATCGTGTTCCTTCTGAGGACTTTTATTTCTGTCGATGCTTTTTACCCCTTGTGTTTTGTATTTTATGTCGGGCTTTTATACTTTGTATTTTATGTTATTGCCATGTAGATACGCTTACTGTATCCTGTGTCTTACTCTTATTAAAATGTTATTCATAAACCCTCTGTGGCTCTGATTTATTTCTTATCTGCCCATCCAGTCTGTGGCCAAGGCCATTTTCACACACACATAGGGGAAACCCCTGCTCTGTGTCTCTCTGTATCACTCTGCACACACACATTCTGTTGGCAGATTCCGGCCACCTGCGCACAGACACATACACACATTGTCTCCTGATCCTTCTGAAGTTTGGTTTTAATGTATGATTGATTACGTAATCACCCCGTCAGCCCCCCTCTTATCAAGTTTCCACGGCCTGACCATCCGTTCTTTCCCTCATTAATCTTTTCAGGTTCGTCCAATTATTTTTGGTTTCTGGTCTTATGTCTCCCTAATCTTATCTTCTGTCCTTGGTTTTGTTGGCTGCTCCTGGTCTTTTCTACAGTTCTCAAGAGACGGACCAAGTATAAGCATCTCTTTACTTGGTATTATGTAGATGCACATACTAGTTTATTTTTCCTACTTTATTAAGCTCTGTATTCTTAATATCTGATCGTGTGTCTTTTAGATCTTTGTCTATAATTTTACTTAAACATGTGTACGTGTATCTATCACTTGTTTTAATCCTTCATTAAGTGTGTGTGCGCTCACACTCTGCCAAGTCCGACACCCGGCGCCTTATCTTGTCTATGCTTTACGACCTGTCATGCTCCCCAGTCTCTCTCTATTTTCACTGTTCCTAACTCTTGTCCTCTCTTTTATACTATAATGGTACACTTATAGTTCTTTTTATATTTCTACTTGCATAAATATATGTTGATCAAAATTTGCTTACAGTGTCAACAAATCCCAAAAAAGTTGGGACAAGGCCATTTTCACCACTGTGTGGCATCTCCCCTTCTTCTTACAACACTCAACAGACGTCTGGGGACCGAGGAGACCAGTTTCTCAAGTTTAGAAATAGGAATGCTCTCCCATTCTTGTCTAATACAGGCCTCTAACTGTTCAATCGTCTTGGGCCTTCTTTGTCGCACCTTCCTCTTTATGATGCGCCAAATGTTCTCTATAGGGGAAAGATCTGGACAGCAGACTGGCCATTTCAGTACCCGGATCCTTCTCCTACGCAGCCATGATGTTGTGATTGATGCAGAATGTGGTCTGACATTATCTTGTTGAAAAATGCAGGGTCTTCCCTGAAAGAGATGACGTCTGGATGGGAGCATATGTTGTTCTAGAACCTGAATATATTTTTCTGCATTGATGGTGCCTTTCCAGACATGCAAGCTGCCCATGCCACACGCACTCATGCAACCCCATACCATCAGAGATGCAGGCTTCTGAACTGAGCGTTGATAACAACTTGGGTTGTCCTCGTCCTCTTTGGTCCGGATGACATGGCGTCCCACATTTCCAACAAGAACTTCGAATCGTGACTCGTCTGGCCACAGAACAGTCTTCCATTTTGCCACACTCCATTTTAAATGATCCCTGGCCCAATGAAAACGCCTGTGCTTGTGGATCTTGCTTAGAAATGGCTTCTTCTTTGCACTGTAGAGTTTCAGCTGGCGACGGCGGATGGCACGGTGGATTGTGTTCACTGACGATGGTTTCTGGAAGTATTCCTGAGCCCATTCTGTGATTTCCTTTACAGTAGCATTCCTGTTTGTGGTGCAGTGTCGTTTAAGGGCCCGGAGATCACGGGCATCCAGTATGGTTTTACGCCCTTGACCCTTACGCACAGAGATTGTTCCAGATTCTCTGAATCTTTGGATGATATTATGCACAGTTGACGATGATAACTGCAAAGTTTTTGCAATTTTTCACTGGGTAACACCTTTCTGATATTGCTCCACTATCTTTCTGCGCAACATTGTGGGAATTGGTGATCCTCTACCCATCTTGGCTTCTGAGAGACACTGCCACTCTGAGAAGCTCTTTTTATACCCAATCATGTTGCCAATTAACCTAATTACTGTTAATTGGTCTTCCAGCTCTTCGTTATGCTCAAATGTACTTTTTCCAGCCTCTTATTGCTACTTGTCCCAACTTTTTTGGGATTTGTTGACACCGTGAAATTTGGAATCAACATATTTTTCCTTTAAAATGATACATTTTCTCGAATTAAACTTTTGATCTGTCATCTATGTTCTATTCTGAATAAAATATTGACATTTGCCATCTGCACATCATTGCATTCAGTTTTTATTCACAATTTGTTTAGTGTCCCAACTTTTTTGGAATCCGGTTTGTAATAAAAAAAACAAACAAACAAACAAAATGTTAAACATTGAACCATTCAATCTGTACAGTACGTAATAAACTATATAACTTAAGTAAAGGTGTAATCTTACAGTAAAATAAAAAGTTCTTTTGACAGTAAATGTTTACTCAGTAATGAGCAGGTACGGTTATTAATAATAGAAGTAATACTGTTACATTACTGTCGTTATATAGTTATATATTCATACTTGAAATGGAAGTTTGCTGGCGGCGTCTCGGCTCATTGGCTACAGATCACATGACCACAGAGGGGTGGTTCTTATCCCTCCTCACCAGCTCCTTCATGACGACGAGGTGACGGGCCAGTGACGTATCAAAGCTGCGTCTGAAGAAGAAGAAGAAGAAGAAGAAGAAGTATATAAATAGGTAACGGATCATTTATGCGGCTGAGTCGGTGTGTAATACTGAACACAGATCGCTGTATCTTACATGTGTTTAATGCCCACTCCAGGGCTCTCGTCTAGAACCACGATGTCATGGCGCTCGGACATTCGCAGGATCTCCTCAGCATACGGGTAGCGACCGGTGCGGGACGAGTTCACGCCCATCCACTTCATCGGGTTGAAATCTTTCAGGATGAGAGGCCAGTCGAAGCCCCTTGCCTCGAACCTACAGCAGCGGAGGAAACGTACACTGTAAAAAAAATTCCGTTGTTTTTACAAAAAAAAACTGGCAGCTGTGGTTGCCAGGATAATTCTGTAAAAAATACGTAAAATTGTAGACAGCTTTACAATTTATTGCAGTGTAATTTACATCCTGTAAAATTACGGTAATTTACCGTTAGAAATGGTGCCATTGAAACAAAGAAATCCTGTTGATTTTACAGTAAAAATCTGGCAGCTGTGGTTGCCAGGATAATTCTGTAAAAATACATTTAAAATGTAAACTTTACAGTTTAAACCTGTAAATTTTAGTATAAAATGTGATTCACAAAAACAAATTTTAATCAAATTAATATCAGCAGTATGCGGTTGTTTAAGTGTAGATCATCCAATTTCACTGCAAATAAATATCAACTGTAAACTTGAAGTGAACATAGAAACTGCTTTTAAACAGGCAGATTAAACATTCATCTGAGTTTCATATAAACTGCAACACTCTATAGACTTTGACCAGAAATGTGAAAAATATAAACCAATGTACACAATCCTCGAAATCCTGAAAAGCTAAGTGAGATATGCATTAAGAGCTACTGCACAGAAAGACAGAAATCCAATAATAATTTGCCCTTTGAAGCATTTATTTACCTTTCAAACAAGTAAACAAACAAAAAAAAAAATCTATTCTCAACACAAATCGAGTACATTTCTTTACAAACAAGACAAAAAAAAAAAAAGAGCATGTGACAGATTAATGATAATCTCACTGATGGAGGGACTTCTCTTTTAAAATGGTTGAACAATTGGGTTTTTTTTTTGCTTATAAATAGGAATAAAACAGCAGTATTTCCTTGAATTTAGTACAACAAATGTACAGTATCTCGTGTACATCAATGCAAAAAACAAAAAAACCCTATATTAAAAGCAACGACAACTTTTCTGTATGCTGTAACTTACAGTAACACATCTACTGAGCATAGCAGTTGGAACAAACCTTTAAACGGAGAGCATGGCACATCATTCAACAAATGTCCGAAATCTGATTAACTTCAGTCGATATTTAGACATCACGCCACTCATGATCTGAAAGATCCTGAATCAACGTAAGGACTCTTGGATTTACGTGAAGACGAGCTGTGTTTGTCTTCTCCACTTTGGTGCCCTTCTCTGGGTTGATGGAGAAAATAGGAAAATACAACTGTATTGATGGAAAAAAAACTTCATTAAAAGCAAAACCATTTTTTTTTCATTCAAGCAATTTATAATTACGTTTTGTTCCAAATTAACAAATATTAAATTGGCAAGTAAATCATGAATCCATCTCCCAAATACATATGCATGTACTTCATATACAAAACCCTACTTAAGCATTTTTAATCAGGCTTCTATATTTAGGTTCAATAATTTTAATGATCATGAAAAGTTTAATAATTTATTGAAATTCCTTCTTTTTTGGATTTTCACTTTAGTAAATTCAAACAAACGTTACTGTTTTTGTTCTATATACTAACCCCAAGTCACTAAATCAACTACTTTAGATTTATTTCAGTTCAAATGGTGTATAAAGCCGACCCTAAAACACATACCTTTGCAAAAACTCCAGGGTCGATGCCAGCTCTGATGGGTAATGGATGTTGAAGCAATAATAGCTCCCAAACATCATGCACACGGCAGAAATGAAGGAGGGAATGTTGTCATGTACAACATTTCGATCCACACACAGCATGAATCGCTTCGAAGAAAAACAGGATGCACCTAAGAAGAAAGAAAAAACAATGAAGTTAAATTTTATATTCAATGATAACAGTATTAATTAGTATAAATCAACAATTTACAGTAAGGTTTCATTTGTTACCATTAGTTAACATGAACATACATCTAACAATATACTTCTGCAGTATTTTTTTAAATAGTTTTTATATTACATTTAATAATTTCATTAATGGTAAATAAAACAATTTTGAAAATATTTGCAAAAAAATTTTTAATGACAAAAGGAACTGAAAAACCAAGAAAAAAAAAAAACCAGACAAAAACATTGCCTTACACACACAACAAGGGTGGGAGTCAGATTGACTTTATCCATCAATACTTCCTTTGCCAGGCGTGTGTCCTCCACATAATAGAACACTGCGTCTTCCTTCTCATTAAAGTAGGATAGCAAAAGCAGCAACATCTCCTTCACGTCTTCAGAGCAACCACTCAGCTGTTCCTTCATCACTTTACACTTTGCTACAGCCTGCAGGAATTTTTTGTTCTTGCTCACACCAACAGTACTGAAGTAGTTCAAGAGTCGTTTCCCCTTCAATTCCAGATTGCGTGTAAAAGTTTCTTTAAGACCAATTCCGGTAAGTTCCTTGAAGTGAACTGCCATGCCAAGTTCATTGAACCAAAATGGCCAGTCCTCCAGAAGGCATTTTATATTTTTCCCCTGGTTGACTTGTTTGCGCTGTGTGTAGAAAGTTGACTTCATTAGATGTTTGACCTCCTCTAGATTTGCATCGGTTTGCTGAGACATAATCTTCAGTTTGTCTTTCTTTTCACGCTGGCTTTCAGGAGTCTCTCCAAGTGGCAAGAATTTTACATCCCAGTTAATGCACCCGTAGGTATCTTGAATTGCTGCTCTCTGTTCAGGAGGAATTCCCTCAGTGTCAGAGTCATCAGTGCAATGTTTTCTTTTTCGTATTTTGGGTATGGTAGATCGCTTCACATTTTCAATCCTATATTGCAATTGCTTAACTAAAGAATGGTACCCTGGCCCAACTACACCTCCTTCTATTATGTCTTGCAAAGATTTGGGATATTTTGCCACCAACTTTTTGGCAACTTCAGTAGAATTCCTTTTACTTGGGCAAGTAACACAATTTGAATATTTTTGACATTTTTTAGGCCTGCTACTTGGAAAATTGGTAGCATTCTGTTCTGCAATAAATGACTTACATCTCAGTTTCCATGTAGCAAGGACTTTTCGGGCTTGAACTGGCCTCAATGCTGACAGCAAATCAGATTCTTCATTAAACTGAAAATCATCATATGTCTCCACACCAAGAGACTGCAAAGTCTCTTCTAAAATATTTTTTGTCACCTCTGGAAGGTCAGGCAATACCTCAGTGATGGCGGTGCGTAGAAATGTTGTTTCCAAGTCAGTCATTTCTGGAATCAAGTACGTAGATATAAAACTTTTAGTAAACTAACACTTTACATATAAGGACTTTCTACTTTTAATTATATAATGTGCAAGAACTTATTTCTGTACATTTAAATGTAAAAACCTGCTGTTACTGTAAAGGGTTGGTTCACTCCAAAATAAAAACGGTCATTGATTACTCACCGCCATGTCGTTCCAAACCCATTATGACCTTCATTCATCTTTGGAACACAAATTATATAAGATATTCTTGATGAAGTTCAAGAGCACTCTAAACCCTTCATAGACTAAAACGCAACTGAAATGTTCCCAGGTCCAGAAACGTAGCAAGGACATCGGTATAGTCCACGTGACAAAGCTACCAGAGTACTTTTTGGGCATAAAGAAAACTTGGTTAAAAAATTTAGATATATAAAATTTTTATATTTCAACAATGTTCCTCAGCTCCTCCTGACCCCGTCTGCTTAAGCACCCCACCATTGTGGAAAGAGCAAGCACGTTGTTTACATGAAGAAATGTTGAATAAGGATGTATTGAATATTTGTTTTCTTTGAACACAAAATGTATTCCTGTAGCTTTGTAAAATTACGGTTCAACCCCTGATGTCACATGGACCATTTTACCAAATCCTTGTTACATTTCCTTACCTGGGAACATTTCAGTGGTGTTGCTGTCTACGGAGGGTCAGAAAGCTCTTGCATTCCAAACTTTTTTTTAATTAAAATAAACGAATGTCTTACAGGTTTAGAATGACATGAGGATAAGTAATGACAGAACTTACATTTTTGGGTAAACTGACCCTGTTTAAACAGTTTTTTACTAAGCACACGATTTTTGGTATCCTTTCTCCACCACTGTGGCCAAGACCTCTTTACTTTGACAGTGTTTCAGAGGAATGACTTGGTGCCCATTAACAATGTACAGTATGATGGTAACGGATAAAAATCTACCAAGTCGTTAATGTTAAGACACTGCAACCTGGTACTCCGTTTTGTCACAGAGTACAGATGATATTCGGAATGATAGTCAGCTTTATGTATTTCCATCACAAAAAACACAGCTACATCATTTTGAATTAAAATAATGACAAGTTCACCGAACTCAATGGACTCATCATTTTTTGACACAAGGAAATGGCCCTTTTTATAAGACGTACCTTTATATGTGATACCTGTGGATACACGAGTATCGATCTCTGAAAAGTGAAACTCTTTCAGTGCATGTTTAATTGGCTCACTGTAAAGACTGGGGTAAAAAGTGCAGCTGTCTTTGACTTGTAGAAGCTGACTGCATCCAGGCCCAGCTAAAAGATATGCCTGATACATTTGATGTCTTTCAGATAATGTTAGGCAGACATTTTTAAAGTTTTTTAAATGCCTGGCACATCTCTTGAAGTAGCTATGTTTACTTTCGAAGCTCATTGTCCATAATCGAATCAAGGGACCAAATTTGAAAATGAGTGCTGGATAATGTCTTAAGAAATGATGTTTTGGTTTTAACGGACTCTCAGAAAATAAAGACTTTCTTGAATCCAAATATTCTTGGATTAGAACGTCAAGATAAGCTACCTGCGATGATGAAATGTTTTTGTGCACAAACCAAATCAACGATATCTTTAAGCTGAAGTGTTAACTAGGGTTGGGTACCGAAACCCGGTGCCAAGACGGCACCGGTACCTATAGAACCGGTATGTACCGGACCGAAACAGAAACGCGAATTTCGGTGCCTCATTTCGGTGCCACTTAAATGCCTGAACTGTCGATTGAAATATTTGTTCTCTAGATTCATATATTTTTGTAGATTAATCGTTTATTAGATTAAATAAAAAAATTAAAAGCACAAATCATCCGGAAATGAGAGACTATCCGACATGCGCGTGAATGCAGTAACTAACGTTACACTCGCTCTGACGGCAGCAGGCGGTCTACCGATAGCTTAGCATGCTAAAGTAAACAACTCTCGTTAAAATGCCTAAAACTAAACGGTCGAAAGTGCGGCTGTATTTCACAAGAAAGTATTCAGACACCGCGACGTGCAGCAAATGTCTTACAGCAGTTGCGTGTAAAGGCGGAAACACGTTAAATCTAATGAAACATTTGAGGGCAGACGGAATAAAGTTAAAAGCAGAGGGAGGCACCGTGTTTAACAGCTTGTGGACAACAGCTGGACTATCAGTGTGGACGACCCTCAGTCCCAGTCACACCAACTGTAGCTAAAAGGAGTCACTGATTATGATGCCGACAGCAGCCTTTCCGCAGGTTAGTAGTAGGATAATGTAATGTTAATAACAAAATGCAAATCTTGCATTCATGCTAACAAATAGTCAAACGATTTGTAAAAAACTAATGTAACATGGATTCTGTTTATAATTATGGCTTTCCAGCCTGTACTAGTAGCACTACAACAGTGACCCCATGTACCATTGTAAAGGCTATACATGTCCTGTGCAGGACAATAAGTCAGGAAAGGAGTCGTATTTTGACAGAAAAGGCAAATATGGTGAAATTTCTGCAAAAGAATTGCTAAAATTTGAAGCTTACATATTCATATATATACTTTAAACTTTTAATATATTGTTAAATTTTAAGCATAAAATTTTTTGTTCAATAAAAATTCATTCTTGAGTCATCCACTATAATTTTTTGGCTTAAAAGTATCGGTTCAGGCACCGTTTTGGCACCGGTACCGTTTTCAAAGTACCGATTTGGCACCGGTATCGAAAAAAACCCAAACGATACCCAACCCTAGTGTTAACTGCCACACGTCATCTTCTGGATTTTGCACTTTGTCACCAATTAACACTGGAAGCAACCTTAGAAAATTCCAATTCTGGATGGCTTGCCCCGAAAGCTTGGGCACCTCAGAGTTGACAGCACATGGCTTTGTGAGAGCATCAGTACCTTTGTACTTGAACTGCTTGATGCGTCGGTTCAAAACTGAATATGTAAGCCACTGTTTTTTCTTAATAAAATACTTCAAGTACAAGGCAATATCATAGGATAAGACCCCCTCGAATATGTCATGCCCTAAGCAAGGTGGGAGACCAGGCTGGCAAACATGAAAAGATTTCAGAGTATTGAAAACAGAGTTTACCTTTATGCCTTTGATGGCTTGACTGGAATCACTTTGAAGATCACGCACAGCAGAATCGTAACTTTCAGGGGTGCGCTGTGGACCACAAACACTTGGGTCATCACTCAAAAACTCACTTCGTGTGATTTCACAGTACCGGCAAAAGTACTGAGCATGACTGAAATTTTCAGTGAACCCACCAATGGTGTGTGAACCCAAATTATCACCAGCGATACAATACAGAGCACCTTTGATCATTTTACCATCTGCAGCTATTCCATTTTCCTCCAAATCTTTTAAATCCACTAACAACTCTGAGAAAACCTTAGCACTTCCAAATTGTTTTAGGTCATTCTCTCCACACAACAAGACAAGGGACATGTGATCAGTATTGGACCGCACATGAGCTGGTAAATTAGCCACAGAAAGATAGACTGCAACTACGCTGTGCTTTTTTTTGGCAGAGCCGAGGGGATTGACAATTTCAAAAGAATCCTGGTAAAGAATTAGTTTAAGACATTCTGGATTTTCAAGGAAGAACTGGCTGGACTTAAAGTTGCCGCCATCACTTCCATCACTGAAATCATCTGACTCTGTCTTACCAGATGGTTGTGATGCTGAATACTTCCATAGTTCTGATTGTAATAAGCGACTCAATGTTTGTATCACAGGTATGTAAAATGCAAACCTTTGAGTCATGTTTCCATCATTGCCTAATATTACCTTCCTAGGCTGTGTGTGTACTGGAACAGTTGTTTGAATGTTTGAGCTCTTGAATATGTAGTTCTGAGAGGAACCTGATGACAGAAAGAGAACAGATCTGAATTCTTTACACAATCACAAACTGTACTAACAACTTCATCTGTTAAACTCATTTCATTTTTTAAAAGTGACCGCAGTTTATTTAAAGTGTAATCCTGTCCCAACTCATGCACATTTTGCATCTCTTCAACAATTGTCTGTACAGTTGAAGCTGGCAGTAGAAACTGCCCTTGTAATTTGAGGTACAATAGACACACATTGCTAAGAAATGACTCCTCATAATGATGTGGCATTTCAGTGGATTCAGGTGTTGCATCATTTGAGTTTTGGGAAACATCTTCACATGCAGTGATGGTGGATGAGTGAGAAACACTTTCCCTGTAGATGTCACTTATGCAGTAATCAGAAGATGCTCGATGTTTGCTGGACATATGAGCAGTAAACGATGATTTAACCGTGAACCTATTTTTACCAGCTGTTACTGGACACGCCACGGGTCGCCCCTCCACTATATGCTCTTTTAACTGACATATTAGTTCTTTTGCTGTGTGAAAACTGCGGTCACACAACGAAATGGCACATTTAAAACCGCCAATAACAGCTCTAGCAGTAACAGGTGACGCGGGCTGCTTGTGGTGCCGATAAAAATGCGCTTTAAAACCTGCATAAGTACAAAATGTCCGCTTACAGTCAGCACTAACACACTGGAAAAAACAATGGGGTTCGTTACGGTGAACTGTACAGTGCAGAACATAACCCCTCAACGGCTCTAGTATTTTACTGCAAAACCGACAGGGAATCATTTCATCAAACTAACAAAGCACGTTCTTTTTATCTTCTTCTTCAACCTTTAACAGTTAACTTACACCGAGTCACATCACCCCTCAGCATTATTAATAATAATAATAATAATAATGACCCTCGGTCACAAGCAGGTGCCTATGGAGCGACATCGCGGACAATATTCAAATACAATTATGTTTCCCAGATGTGGCGGCACAAACTGCGCCATAATTGAAATGCAGTTGCTAACTCTACATTACCGTTTGCTGATTCGCCTTCGCGCGCGCACACTGACTGACACATTTCAAATGAAAAAACAAAGTCCATTTGCATTTGTATTTCCAGGTCTTACACGTCATGAACCTGTCATATTTAAATATCAAAATCAATCACCACGTTTGCTTTTTCACTTTCTCTGCGCCGCGCGTCAAGCCGCCAAAATTCAAACGCAATCGCTAATCCATTTACAATTG
Organism: Channallabes apus; assembly: GCA_030522415.1. Classification (NCBI taxonomy): domain Eukaryota; kingdom Metazoa; phylum Chordata; class Actinopteri; order Siluriformes; family Clariidae; genus Channallabes; species Channallabes apus. The sequence continues at coordinate 15,284,610 of CM060130.1, forward strand.
CATTTCCAACACGTTACACAGAAACCTGTCAATCAGCGTCAGGGGCGGGTCTATACTGTGGGGCGGGATTGTATGGGGAGTGACGTCACTCGCACTCGCCGACCAAGAGGGGGATATTAGAGCACTGGAGGTGAACCGAGATTATCTCATTTGTTTATCAAGAAATAAACACACAAAAATGACAAATCGCATATTTTCTTGCTCCGGAGTGGACAGAGAAGTTTTTACAAATAAAAATATTTTTAGATCTTCTCCTGTTACAGCCTGCTGGAGCTAAATCTTTCAGAAACGCTGCGTACCGGTGTTATGCGCTAAAATGCCTCCCTGCCACGGATTGCCCCCCCCCTCCCCAACATAACCTCTATCAAATATTATATTACAACATAAATTAATAGGTTTATGATTTACAAATTGCACCAAACGAATTTGATTATAAAATAATGTTTTGCGATATGAAGGAAATACAACAAAAGTTAAATATAGTTCATAGTGACGGAGAACGGATTGATCCTATTTAAATGCATCCCTATGGAAAAAACTGACTCGGTGTACGACCAAATGGGATTACGAACAGAACTTGCGAATGAACTATATTCGCGTATTGAGGTTCCACCGTAATTATAATAATTCTATCAACAAAAATTCATCCAGTTCAAACTGAACTCACAAATGATTAAACATGACGTACGTACAATCAAGTCAAAATTTGCTATGACAAAATCCTCTGATGAAAATGAAATATGTGTGTGTGTGTGTGTGCCTTTATACAAGATTATTCTCGTTCATCTCCGAATTAGGGAAATCTGTTAAATTAGTACAGATGTCGGTAAGTGTTTTATATTATTTTAGTTACTGTAGAGACATTTAAAATAGATAATATGACGTAATATTGTATCTTTTCATAGAAAAGGTTATCAAGTCAAGTCAAGTTTATTTATAGCACATTTAAAAACAACCAAAGTTGACCAAAGTGCTGTACAATGATAGAAATAAAACGACCAGAATTAAACAGCATAACATTAAAGCAAATAAAAATCAATTAGTGACAGTAAACAAACAATAATCAAATGAAATCATGCATAAACCATTTAATTAAAATAATTATATTATATATATATATATATATATATATATATATATATATATATATATATATATATATATTATAAAATGTTTTGTTTGTTTGTTTTGTTTGCTGCGTAACATTGGTTCACATGCCAAGCGAGTCAGGCACCTGGTTTTAATAATCAATATCCCTGCAGTCAGAATAAACAAGACCGAAATATGTAAAGGTTCCACATAACGATAACATTTAATCTGTAAACACACACACACACACACACACACACACACACACACCTGACCCAGCTGATCGAACCATGTCACAGAGAGAAAGCAACACGCAACACACCCCCTAAATGTGAGTCAGTGCTGAGAATATGACGTCTTATTACTGGCTCGGTGTCACTGTGTATCTGCACTGTAACCTTATTGTTATTCTGTATTGTTTACTGTTAAAGAGCTGAAAATAAGAAGAGAAGAAATAGGACAAATTCTATCCCTCAGCAAACACACCTACTAGTTTATCAAAACTCCATTCAGTTACATATAAATACTCGTGTTTTTTTTTTAAATGGGTCATTTTATAAAACATCAACAGACACAATAAAATGATAAATGTTCACGCTGGCACTTTATTAGCAAATGATAATGTTGAGATCAAAACTTTGTAATGGCTTCGGGTTTCACTCTATGATATTCCTGTCATGTGGCCGAATCATTACTAAAGGAAAACCAGATGATGACGATCTACTGGCTGTGATGGAAAGTGAAAAACCCCCACAGACTAATCATTAAAGGTTAAAGGTTAAAGTTCAGCCCTGTGTACTCACTAGGCAGGATCAGGGATTTGACTGCACACAGCCCTCAGAGACGCGAAACTCTTCCTGATGGAGTGGATATTAGCCACGCCCATGAACATCACCTCGCAGTTCGGGTAGTATTCTACACACACACACACACACACACACAACATCATGTAGAAGTCATCATCATCATCATCATCATAAATGTTCTGTTTGTGGTCGTGTCCACCCACATCACCACATTATAGTTTGATATATAATTAAACAAAACTAAAATGCGTATTGTGCATGATCACTAGAAGTGTTAAGTGATGTTTTATTTATTTATTTTTACTTAAAAAAACAATTATAGGCCCAATTCATGTTGCGTAAGAGGCGGACGGGGAGGTGAAGCGACACAGGCCAGAGCAGCAGGTGGTGAAGCAGCACGCGTGTGTCTCACACTAAACGTTCCCGAGATGCAGAACGAGACAGAGGTTGTAAAGCTGGGATTATTATAAATCCTTTTGTCACACAAATACGGATTTGGGAATCTAGGAATGAGCTGGTAAACACCACTTCCGGTATTGCGCAACCGCGGCGGGACAATAATAGACGCGACACAAGGGCAAGTAGGGAAAATAAACCAAAGTGTATTATACAAAACAAACCAATAACCAAACAAACGCGGTGCACCAAAACCAATATATACAAATATAATACAATAATATACAATGTGTATGGTGTATGCAGGGGTGTGTGAGTGTGTATGAGTGGAAGTCCAGGGTGTAGTGTATTGCGGAAATGAAATATGAATTGGAGAGATTTATTCTCTGCCTCACCAGGATTAATGTCGCCACTGGGAGCAAGAGTAACGGAATGAGAGGTGAAGAGTGACTGTCCAATGAGATTAATCCAAATAGTGATCATCCAAATGGAAGCAACCAACTAACTCTCTCTCTGAAACACACAGCGCGCTGGGGAAATCTCTCCGTGCTGGCTTCCTTGCCGGTTCCGGCTTTATGCCGGATCACGTGATCAGTTCTCATCCGGGTCCCTCGCGGCGCGATCGCGCATGCGCGTGGGAGCTTGCCCAGTGACCAACACTGTCATAGGGGACGTTTAAAACCGTTCGGGCACATCTTAGGCTACAGGTGAGCAGCATTAGCTCTTCAATTAATTACCTATATAAAAATGTCCCTTTATGTGGCCGCGCTACATAGACCCCCCCCCCCAAGCCTCCGGCGTCTGAGGAGAACGTCCGTAAAAACGCTTTAAGTTCACCACATTAAAAGTGTCGGTTTTTTGTGGATTTCCCCAAGACACAGTGTAATTAATTGGTCCTCGTTTCTTTGTAATTTCAGCTGGACCTTCCCACTTAGGCGCTAGCTTGGCTGAAAACATTTTTGCTGCGGAGGAGAGTGGGTGAGTTTTAATCCAAACTAGATCTCCCGGTTGAAAGTGCGCATCTTTCCTCCGGGCATTGTAGTATCTGGCTTGTTTGGATTGTTGCTGTTTCACTCTTAGTTTCACCTCCTCCGTGATCCGTTGTTGCCTTTCCAGAAGTGAATAAGCTGTGTGATTTGGTGTTGGGGGATGATTAATGAGCCTTTCCAGAGGACCCTTAAGCTGTCGACCAAGTGTGAGTTCTGCCGGCGTTTTCCCAGTGGTTTCCTGTTGGGCTGTGTTGATGGCGAATCTCAGTTCCGGTAACCATTGGTCCCAGTTTTGGTGGTGGTCCCCGACATATGAAGCGATCATCACCTTTAAAGTTCTGTTTACTCGCTCCGTCAGGTTGGTTTGTGGGTGGTAGCTCGTAGTTAGCTTTTGGACACTCCCCCAGGTTTGGCAGAGGTGTGCCAGCAGCTGAGACGTAAACTGGGGTCCTCGATCGGATACTAGATATTTGGGGACTCCCCATCTAGTAAAGATTTCTTCTCTCAGCACTTTTACCAGCTTTGGCGTCTTTACATCCCTAAGGGGAAACATTTCCACCCATTTGGTGAAATAATCCACCACCACCAAAAGATATTCATTCCGCCTTTTACTTCTTGGAAAAGGACCCATGATGTCCAGTCCCACGGTGTGTCCCGGCTCTGGAACCATGGTACTCTGTAGTAAGCCACTGGGTTTAGAGTTGTCATTTTTGTACTGTTGGCACACGCTGCAGGTTCGCACATAATGCCATACATCCTTCCGCACCGTCGGCCACCATGCCACATCTAATAACCTTAACAAGGTCTTTAATTGCCCTAGGTGTCCTCCCAGTGGATTGTCGTGGTAGTAGTGCAAAAAGTTTTTTATTAGTGACTGGGGGACAACGAGCTGAAATTTTTCTCCGTCTCTTACGGGTACCCGGCGATATAACGCGCCCTGATGATGTTCGAAGGAGACCCTCTGATCCTTTATGCCTCTTGGGTGATCTTTCGAGAGCAGCTCCGTGATTTTGGTGTCATTCAGTTGCGCTTGGGTTATCTCACACAGGTCATTTGGTAAGTCGGATGACAATTTTGTGGTTATGATGGCAAGACATGGAGCTGTGCCTACTTGTAGCGGGGGGGGCGCCCGGGAAAGCGCATCGGGTCCCAGATTCAGACAGCCTTTTCTGTGATGAACCGAAAATATGAACTGCTGTAGGCGTAATGTCCATCGGGTGAGGCGAGAGCTGGTTTTTGGGCAGTTGAAGGCCCATGACAGGGCGGCATGGTCTGTAAAGACCTCGAAAGCGCGACCTTCTAAGTAGTGTCTCCACTTTTCTACAGCCCAAACCACGGCCAAACACTCCTTCTCTGATGTGGAGTAATTCAGCTCAGCTCCTCTCAACATTCTCGATGCGTACGCTACCGCTCGTTCTCCTTCTGCAGATTTCTGGGTGAGAATGGCTCCCAGGCCCACTTCACTGGCGTCTGTGTGTACTTGGAACGGCCTATTTAGGTTGGGTTGAACTAGTACTGGTGGGTTTTGAAGGGCGTATTTGATGTTCGCCATGGCGGTCTGGCATTCTTCTGTCCACTCCCATTTTACTCCCTTCTTCTTCAAATGATTTAAGGGGGATGTCATATCGGCAAAGTGGGGAATGAATTTATGGTACCATCCCGCGAGACCCAGAAAACGCTGAAGAGATTTTATGTCTTGTGGAGGAGGATATTCAGCCACCGCCCGGGTTTTCTCTGGGTCCAACTGCACGCCTTCTTCAGAGATGATATGGCCTAGGAACTTCAGCCGCCTTTTGAAGAAATGACATTTCTTCATGTTGAGGGAGAGGTTGGCCTGGGTAAGTTTGGAGAATACTGCATTAAGGTGTCTGATGTGCTGCTCCTGTGTTTTGGAGTAGATAATAATGTCGTCTATATATACAAAGCAATATTTCCCCCTTAGTTCAGCCAAGACTTTCTCCATCAAACGCTGGAAGGTGGCTGCGGCGTTTCTGAGTCCGTAGGGCATGGACCGAAATTGAAACAGCCCTTTTGTGGTGATGAAGGCGGTCTTTTCACAGCTGTCTTTCTCCATCTCCACCTGCCAGTAACCTGATTGCAGATCCAAGGTTGAGAACCAGGAGGCGCCATCCAGTGATTCTAAGATGTCATGTATAATCGGCATTGGATAAGCATCAGGTTTGGTCTTGCTGTTTAGCTTTCTATAATCCACACAAAAACGGTAAGTCCCATCGGGTTTAGGTACTAACACAACAGGTGAAGACCAGGGTGAACATGAAGGTTGGATGATTTTATCCTTCAGCATCTGGTCTACTTGATCTTCTATAATGGTCTTTTTAATGGGTGATACTCTATAGGCTCTGGATTTAAATGGAGTGTCATCTGATAAAGTGATAGTGTGTCTCACTACTGCTGTTTTGCCTAGTGTGTTGGAGGTGGTGAGTGGCCAAGCCGCCATGAGTTTCAGCAGCTCCTCTTCATTGTCGGTGTCCCAAGATGGCGTGATCTCAGGGTTTTTTTCCGCAGATTGGAGCTCGTCGGGTGTCACTGGCAAGGCGAGGTAAAGATTGGCGGTAGCTGGGAGCTGAATGTGTCTTTGTTGCGTCAGCATCGATGGTGCACAGTGGGGTGTGGACGTTATAAATGGATGGTAGACGATCCCCTCCTCTGTTTTCAGTGCGTATTCTCCTCCAGCGATGTCCAGGATGGCTCCTGTTGCTTTTAGGAAGTCGAGTCCCACAATCAGAGAGAATGCCAGGTGAGCGTCACTCATGATGAATGTTTTCATCTCACATTCGATGGTGTGCCACTTGTACTGTAACAAGGCGTGTGTTTGTGCTTGATGTATCTTTTCATCAGCCATGACGAACTTCTGAGGAGATGGAAGTCCAAGTTGGTCCGCCTGATCGTTGAGCGTCTGCCACAGATGGTTCCTCATCAGCGTATATGAACTTCCCGTGTCCACCACCGCATTCACCTTTCTCCCTTGCACCGTCACTGGAACCAGGAGGAGAGATGGGGCTGGTAGAGGTTGAGCTATGGAGAGTCCTGCTGTGAACTTTGAAGGAGCTCGCTCACCTGTCTTCTTATGACTCTTCTCCTTGTTCTGCTGAGAGTCCACCTTCTGCCAGTAATCTCTGGAGCTCTTGCAATCTTTTTCCACCCTCGGACCTATCTTCACGAGCTGTTCCACTGTGGTTACCGTTCCCCTCAGACATCCAGCTACTCTGGGGTTGATATTGTTCAGGATTCTCCCCACCAGTTCTTCCTCTGAGATATCCGGCTTCCACTTCAGACAGAGGGCGCGATAGTCATAGGCGAAGTCCCGCAGGCGTTGACCCGGCTGCTGTACCAGCGACCTCAAATTTTCCTCCACTTCCGTGAGATAGTCATCCGGTAAGAATGCCGCCATAAACGCCTGTTTGAAAGACATCCAGTCCCTTACCTTGCCTTTCTCTGCCTTCCACCAGCTCAGAGCAGGCCCGCTTAAAACCGTGCTGAGGGTTCCTAGCAGTTCTGGGCTGGGCAGTGGTCTGATCTCCAGATAGTTCTCACACTGTTCGATGAAGTGGAGTACATCTGCTGTCTCTGAAGCTTCACCAAAGGCTGGAAACTCCAGGCGGATGGGTGGTCGACCATAAAAGGAAGAAGAAGAGGGAGAAACTGAGGAGGTAAGCTGAGCAGAAGAGTGTGGTGGAACACCAGGAGGAATGTCATAAGTTTCGTGACTGATGGATGGCTTTACCTTTGGTATAGATGTCGTGATCGGAGTGCTGGGAGATTGTAGAACCGGTGATTGGAGAGATGCAGGGGTGTAGGCCTGTAATCTTTGGATGGTGGGCGTACTCGTGAAGCGTAGTTTCTTCATCTGGTTTTCCCAGATCATGTCACGTCGGAGAAAACAGTCAGTAACAGCTCTTTCCAGCTTCTCTAAGGCCTCTTGGCAGTAGCGCTCCAGCCCTTCTAAGCCAGCGTCCACTGCCTCACGGAAACTGGTTTCTCTGTTTAGACTGCTGTTTACGGATTGTCTAAAATACTGCTCCAACTTGCTCACTTTGTCTGTGAGCGCCTCCACATCCGCCTTGCATTGATTTAGTTAATTGTTCATTGTTTGCACAACATTTATATCAGACCCATGAGTAATAACATCATCATCATCGTCATCATCATGTCTATCAGATATGTACAGAGAACTTATCAATGATGTTATTTCAGCAGTAGGGTTACGGCGTGTTACAAATGCATCATCTCTCTCCATCACATTACTATCTATAGCAAAGTCGGCCTTCATAGCACCACTAGCGTTAGCATTAGCGTTAGCATTAGCGTTAGCATTAGTGCTAGCGTCCATGTTGTACAGCCACGTCACACAAAACCGGAAAATATCCAAAATATAGATTCCCCGTACGGGCCACCACTATGTAACGCTGGGATTATTATAAATCCTTTTGTCACACAAATACGGATTCGGGAATCTAGGAATGAGCTGGTAAACACCACTTCCGGTATTGCGCAACCGCGGCGGGACAATAATAGACGCGACACAAGGGCAAGTAGGGAAAATAAACCAAAGTGTATTATACAAAACAAACCAATAACCAAACAAACGCGGTGCACCAAAACCAATATATACAAATATAATACAATAATATACAATGTGTATGGTGTATGCAGGGGTGTGTGAGTGTGTGTGAGTGGAAGTCCAGGGTGTAGTGTATTGCGGAAATGAAATATGAATTGGAGAGATTTATTCTCTGCCTCACCAGGATTAATGTCGCCACTGGGAGCAAGAGTAACGGAATGAGAGGTGAAGAGTGACTGTCCAATGAGATTAATCCAAATAGTGATCATCCAAATGGAAGCAACCAACTAACTCTCTCTCTGAAACACACAGCGCGCTGGGGAAATCTCTCCGTGCTGGCTTCCTTGCCGGTTCCGGCTTTATGCCGGATCACGTGATCAGTTCTCATCCGGGTCCCTCGCGGCGCGATCGCGCATGCGCGTGGGAGCTTGCCCAGTGACCAACACTGTCATAGGGGACGTTTAAAACCGTTCGGGCACATCTTAGGCTACAGGTGAGCAGCATTAGCTCTTCAATTAATTACCTATATAAAAATGTCCCTTTATGTGGCCGCGCTACAAGGTAGAGCAACACATAATCTGTAGGAAGCCTTTTAGACCCAGATAAAACCTGCCTGATAAAGTTTCTCTCGCACTAAAATTAGCCCAGCTGAGGACAAACCTCTGATTTTGCTTCGTCATGTTTTCTCAGCATGGCAGCTAATGACTCACGACACAGCTGGACACAGCTGGACACCACCACGTCTCGACCCAGGAGAAGTGTCCCCTGTGTCAACTCTTTGTGCACATGGGGATAAAGGCTGCTGCTTACCTTCACACTCACAGCCACAGGATCAGCAGCTTCTGTAGCGCAGCGCCGGCATCCGGACCCGAACCCACCGCCAGGGACGAGTCTGAGAGACGGAGAGACATCCGGACCTGAACCCACCGCCAGGGACGAGTCTGAGAGACGGAGAGACATCCGGACCCGAACCCACCGCCAGGGACGCGTCTGAGAGACGGAGAGACATCCGGACCCGAACCCACCGCCAGGGACGAGACTGAGAGACGGAGAGATATCCGGACCCGGGACCCACCGCCAGGGACGAGACTGAGAGACGGAGAGACATCCGGACCCGAACGCACCGCCAGGGACGAGTCTGAGAGACGGAGAGACATCCGGACCCGAACGCACCGCCAGGGACGAGTCTGAGAGACGGAGAGACATCCGGACCCGAACGCACCGCCAGGGACGAGTCTGAGAGACGGAGAGACATCCGGCCCCGAACCCACCGCCAGGGACGAGTCTGAGAGACGGAGAGACATCCGGCCCCGAACCCACCGCCAGGGACGAGTCTGAGAGACGGAGAGACATCCGGCCCCGAACCCACCGCCAGGGACGAGTCTGAGAGACGGAGAGACATCCGGACCCGAACGCACCGCCAGGGACGAGTCTGAGAGACGGAGAGACATCCGGACCCGAGCCCACCGCCAGGGACGAGTCTGAGAGACGGAGAGACATCCGGACCCGAACCCACCGCCAGAGACGAGTCTGAGAGACGGAGAGACATCCGGACCCGAACGCACCGCCAGGGACGAGTCTGAGAGACGGAGAGACATCCGGACCCGAACGCACCGCCAGGGACGAGTCTGAGAGACGGAGAGACATCCGGCCCCGAACCCACCGCCAGGGACGAGTCTGAGAGACGGAGAGACATCCGGCCCCGAACCCACCGCCAGGGACGAGTCTGAGAGACGGAGAGACATCCGGACCCGAACCCACCGCCAGGGACGAGTCTGAGAGACGGAGAGACATCCGGACCCGAACCCACCGCCAGGGACGAGACTGAGAGACGGAGAGACATCCGGACCCGGGACCCACCGCCAGGGACGAGACTGAGAGACGGAGAGACATCCGGACCCGGGACCCACCGCCAGGGACGAGTCTGAGAGACGGAGAGACATCCGGACCCGGGACCCACCGCCAGGGACGAGTCTGAGAGACATCCGGACCCGAACCCACCGCCAGGGACGAGTCTGAGAGACGGAGAGACATCCGGACCCGAACGCACCGCCAGGGACGAGTCTGAGAGACGGAGAGACATCCGGACCCGAACCCACCGCCAGGGACGAGTCTGAGAGACGGAGAGACATCCGGACCCGGACCCACCGCCAGGGACGAGTCTGAGAGACGGAGAGACATCCGGACCCGGACCCACCGCCAGGGACGAGTCTGAGAGACGGAGAGACATCCGGACCCGGACCCACCGCCAGGGACGAGTCTGAGAGACGGAGAGACATCCGGACCCGGACCCACCGCCAGGGACGAGTCTGAGAGACGGAGAGACATCCGGACCCGGACCCACCGCCAGGGACGAGTCTGAGAGACGGAGAGACATCCGGACCCGAACCCACCGCCAGGGACGAGTCTGAGAGACGGAGAGACATCCGGACCCGAACGCACCGCCAGGGACGAGTCTGAGAGACGGAGACACATCCGGACCCGAACCCACCGCCAGGGACGAGTCTGAGAGACGGAGAGACAGGAGGCACATTAGGAAAAACAACAAGGAGTGTGTCACTGCAGAGGGGCTGCGCTATCACCATCACACACCTACCAACAAGTTTTGGGGGAAAACAACTGTGACAGCTGTGCCACCACGGTCCGGGGGAATGAGATCTGGGTCTCCGGACTACTGAGCCGACACTTTGTCCCCACCTAGTGTGTCAATGTTGGTATGTCATCACAATCACAAGTTATGTACACCCGTGTGTCACCCCTGTGTGTCTCTATTTAAGCCGTGGTATTTATGTCCGTTTCTGTGTGTGTCTCACTCACCGCTAAGCTGACATGTTCGTGTCTCCCCCTCAGCAGTAAACGACAGCAGCGCCGGAGCGAAAGCCGAGACTGATCTCATTTCCTTTCTCAGTTCAAGTTCAAGGTGACACGCGTACCTCGCTGAAGGTTAACCCGTCCGGGACTTTGTGAGTAGAACCTGGAATACTTCCAGGACTCGCGGAGCCGGCCGGCTGCAACAGCCTGTGGAGACCGAGTATCGTGCCTGTTTTTCTGTCTTCATTTTGTTTGTTTGATTTAAGCAGTCTCACTAAAGATAAAGCAAGACTTTGAGTTTAAAAGAAAAGAAGAGACAAGGGGAAAGACCCAAACTAAATAAAGGACGAGTAAACCAACACACTCCTGCATCTGTGTCCACTCTCTTCACACTCACACACACACACACACACACACACACACACACACACACACACACAGGGATCATGACAACAAGAAACAAACAAAAAAACAAAAACCGATTTTATGGACTCATTAAAAACCTTAAACTTTTCCCTTCAAACAGATATAATATTATTTAAACAAAACTAATCTGTATAAATAACTTAATAAAAGCTGACAAGAACTAATTTATAAAAAAAACCTCCTGTTTTATACTAAAAATGTTATTCAATACGCACGTACGCAAGGGTTGATTAAAGAAGCGCAGTACCATAAAGTCAATATTTAAATATTCTAAACTCATTTGGAAGGAATGCTGAGAAGGGAACTTCTTTCCTTATAGGAATTTCAGCAGGTAAAAAGAATGAAACAAACTAAACAAATCACATGTTGTTACCTATAGTCTGCAGTTTACAGCAGAGTGAAATGTCCTGGCTTGCTGTTGGGAAGTTGGGGTGAGAGCACGGGGTCACAGCTGTGGTCCAGTCGTCCCCCTGGAGCAGACAGGGTCAAGGGCTGTGTTCAACAGCAGCTTGGTGGATCTGGGGCTTGAACAGCTGCCATTCTCATCAGTAACGCAGGGCTTTAACCCACTGAGCTACCGCTATATCTGCTGAGCTCCCAATGTCAACCAATGTAGTGTCGCCGTCACGAACTACAGCGATACCTCTCCAACAAGAGACCGCCAATCATTCTTTAGCCCTCGGTTCGGGCAACAAGCTCAAAAACAAAAGAGTCGTTTACAATCTGCTCACTCGCACCCGCTCCACATTTCTGTTTAGTCCTGGGGGGGAAAGAAGAAGAAGTGTGTGTGTGCATTTGTGTATCTAATTACGAATGATATAATTAGGAATGATAATTATGAATGATATAATTACGAATGATATAATTACGGATGATATAATTACGAATGATAATTAGGAATGACACAATTAGGAATGACACAATTACGAACGATGATTACGAATGATATAATTACGAATGATATAATTACGAATGATATAATTAGGCAGAGATGGAAAGTAACGAATTACATTTACTCGCGTTACTGTAATTGAGTAGCTTTTTTGTGTATTTCTACTTTTTAAAGTAGTTTTAAAAATCTGTAATTTTACTTTTACTTAAGTACGTTTTGTTTGAAGTATTGTAATTCGCTACATTTTAAATCATATTCGCTACTGAGTAAAAAATAAATTAATGAAAATGATAAAACAATAAAAAATATTATGCTTTGTATAAATGCTCCGTTGCGCCGCGTGTGTGTATCATGTCCTGGTCGCGCGCCGCTCCAGACTCCACTCCAGGTTTTCTGACATCGGCATCTTCCTGACCTTCCACACGGTCACTTCCGCCCTGAGTGACGTCATCGACTAGCGCGACCATATTTAACCCGGAGAGAGACGCGGGAAAGATGAAAGAGGTTGTGATTTTGGCGTTTTGACATTTGGTTGTGTATTCCGGTTTGACTTTTTGCCTCCAATTGACTTTGATTATTGCTTTGTCCCTATGGTTTGGTTGGTCTTTGTATATATTTGTAGATAATTTCACTGTATGTCTGTGCACTCACTAGTAGCAGGGGCGTGGCTGCCATTTATTTTTGGAAGAGGGAATTTATTTGGGAATTTATTTGCTCAGGATGTTATGTGGCAATAAAATGAAGATAGCTGACTACCTTATTGTACGGAATGATGGGGGGGGGGTGATAACCTTATATATATTATGTATATATAATTTTATCAAAGCAGTCCCACAGCTTAATCATAGCTAAAACAATCCAGTGAAATATTAGACTGTGAGACTTTTTTGAGCCAGGTATTTTATATAGTTTAGCTTAGGTTTATATTTTATATAGTTTATATAGGTTTAGGGAGTCCGGGAAGGTACCTGTATTTTTGTTTGTGTTTGTTTTTTTTTTTTTTGCAGGTAATCTAGCTACTAAATATAAATACCATTTTGTTTATTATTTTGGCCTGGGTCCATCCTGAATCTGATCCTCCTCCTGTTGTGTGTGTGTGTGTGTGTATACAAACCTCATTTTTTTCATCAGTTAATGATTGGATCTAGTTCTTTCTGCCATATACCACCATTTCCATACAGTTTAAAATAGAACCCTGAACCAGTCTTTTGCTGTATGACCCTAGACTGGGCCTAGACACCATATTTAAGTGACCACTTTGATTTTCAAGCACAAGAAAGACAACAGCTTTATTATGCAAAGGTGTTCCTTCAGTTAAAAAACAACTAGTTTGAGATTTTATATCTGCTCATCTTTTTTGAACTACGCTAGAATGCCTCATCCCACCCCGCTGTTAAAAAAATAAAAATAGAAAAGTAACTCGGTAACTTTTACTCTGAGTACATTTTTTAATGAGCTACTTTTTACTTTTACTTGAGTAGATTTTTATAATGGTAACTTTACTTGTACTTAAGTAAAATTTCATTGAAGTAACAGTACTTGTACTTGAGTACAACATTTTATTACTCTTTCCACCTCTGTAATTAGGAATGATAATTAGGAATGATGATTACGAATGATAATTACTATTCTTGCCTGAACAATCCACATGCCATAAGTATCTGGTGGAACCGGAACCGTTAGCTAATTAATTGTCACGAACGCTCCAGTTTAATTGCAGTTCAAGCGCGGATTGGGATGCACTTTAAAAGAGGAGTTCAGTCCAATCACCATCAATTCCCATTAATTTACGGTTAGTGAAAGAGTTTAGGACAGAGTGATGTCATTGTGGAACAGCTGTTTTAGTCGATGAAAGGATCACAAAATGGTTGATATCATAAGAACTGCTCATATCTTTACCTCTGCCTGTAACTCTTACTGCAATAGAACAGCATGATGTTTGTGGGGTCGAGGATGATGTCTACAGCCCGGGAACACGTTATGGGGAGGAGTCTCCAAAGACCTCCAGAGTATTGATTTATCCTGGTTTAAGTTCAGGTGGCCACAAAGTGACTGTAAGTCAATTCTTGATGCATCTAGATTTTGATTCCCCTACGTTATTATTTACGTAATGACCACTTGGTGCTTCATGCAGTATGATTTCCCTCCATCACTAAACTCACTTTAGAAGTTCTTCCATTATAACTAAAAAGCAAATCTGCTACAACAATAACAGGACAAAAAGAAGAAGGTAAAACTCAAATCAAAGCTGACAGACATGACACTCGATCTGCCTGAAGTCACCCGTCCGTGTTCTAATCAGAAATCACTGCCTCGCTCTAATGAATCCCGACACAGGTGTGTATGTGCAGGTGTGAGTGAGATTATTCCGGGGATGATGTTACCGAAGTCACAGTCAGAAGAGTCTCCCCCGTCCCCTGGTGTCCTGCAGCTCGCTCGTGGCCCTGGATCCAGCACACAGGCTTTGGCGATGGACGTGACCAGGTACTCGTCCTCAGTGTTCCTCCAGCAGCTGATCTCAGGCTGACGGACGGCGGCGTGCTGTCACTGCGCCGTTCCTCTGGTGCCTGAGGCAGACGGTATTAGAGTCACACTGCAGGTCAGAAGACCTGAAGAACAACACCAACACTGTAAACATCAAAGCAAACATTCTTCACAACTTTCCTCAGACTTTAAACTTCAAACACAACTTTGGATTTAGTTTTAAACATTCTCAAACTATTTTGGATTTTTTTATTTTTTTTTAAAAACTGTGAAATAACAAATAACATTACTGTAGGTAACTAAGTAACAACAACAACAACAACAACAAGAGACAGTTCTAATGTAAAGACGTGAAGGTCGGCTGTTCTGCAAAAACCCAAACATGATGATGAAACTGTCTCTCATGAAGACCATCACAGAAGAAAACAAGGGCAAGAACTAAAACTGTACCTCTGCTCCAGAGGAGAAATTCATATAGTTACCAGCCTCAAACAAATAGAAATAAAATAAATAAATCACCAATGAAGAAACAGCACCTCAGATTAGAGGCGTTATGAAGCTTTACAGAGCAGAAGTAGCGGACACGTCTCAATGTGAACTGTTCAAAGGACATTATTGCCTAGTTTGGACCTTCAGCATCGTTTTACGCTGTAAAAAGGAATAAAAACCAGGAACGAGCTGGAAATCATCAAAGATTTGACTGTCAGCCCAAACCCTATGTTCAGCACTACTGGGACTCTCTTCCAGGACCTGAAGGAGGCCACACTTTCCAGTTCCTCATCTGTGATCCACACTGGCACCAGCAGCTTTTGGGGATAACTGGAGCACAGTTTAAATAGAGGAAGACACAGTAGAGAGAGAGAGAGAGAGAGAGAGAGTACAATATTAAAAGCTTGAAAACGTGACATTCCCCGACTTTCTCCCCAATTCTACCGCTCCTGTTCACACACCAGCTACCAGCTGTGCTTCCTCCAAGACAAGATGAAGCCAGTGGCTATAGGAAGCCGAGTAAGATTGTCTAATGACACTCTGACAGAGTACGACACCTCTGGAACCCAGAGAGTAGAGCCAATGATGCTCCTGTGTCTCCTGCCTAAGGATGGTTGAGGCATTGACACGGTTCGAACTTGTGCTGTCCTAAAGGCTAGGTTTACATTACCAGCCACGTTGCTCAGTTCTGATTGACGGTTCACTTTTATCTGTGGCTGCGTCTGTCCTCTGAAACGACATATTCATGCATCTTTGCTAAAGTCATCTGGATTGAAACATTCCATATTTCTGTGGCCAAACATCAGAGATCCACTTTGGGATTTTGCTGTGTCGGACGACAGGCAGTTGGGTGGCTGCTTTTGTCCTGGTCCAGATGAAGCAGGAACGCCAGACTTTAGCGATTTTAGCAGCTATTCTTAGCACTGCTAGGAATCCCAGAGTGCCGCCGGTGCCGATTGATGACATCAGAGGCAAACAAACAAAGAAAAGTCACATGAAGTCTAATCTAAAGGGTCTCATTCAGATCACATGACCACGTATCACATAAACACAGCAACGTTTCAGTTCAGTCAGAGTAATAACTGCATTTACTTCTATGATCAGGATAAGTGCTTAATTCCCTCGAGGGGTTTTAGGCACACACACACACACACACACACACAACTTACAGACAACATGTGTGACAACAACAACAATCAGCAGCACACACAGAGTCATGTGACTGTCATGTGCTGCTCACTGATCTCAGCAGGTCCTGCTATGAGGTGTCTCCACACACACACACACACACCGTTCCATGGAAGTACCTCCAGGTGACACACACTATTTGAGCTATATATATTTATATAATTAGATCCACATATATTAGGAATGAAATAAAGCTGCTGACTTCGGCGTCGATATGAACAGTTTTATTTCAGGTCATAAAGAGTGAGAACTTTAACAAAGCAGACGAAATGTAAAGTCAATAATATTACCCCAGAAAAACATGCACAAATATATACAGGCTAAATAAATGCCTTCTGCAATGTGAAGGTGCACGCCGATGTGAGCAGCTTTATGTCAGTTATAATATAACACTGTGATTATAATAATATTGAACATTTTTGCTGTGTAGTTTTGTTTTTCTGCATAAGAATTGCATTTCAACAAATGTTTCAGAAATGCCTGACTTTTGTTTTCTTTCTGTTTTTCTTTTCTCTTTAGTTTCTGTCCCTGGCCTCAGTGAACCTCAGTGAGGAATCCGAGTGTGTATACAGTAGGTGTGAACAGCTGAGACATCAATAGAAGTCCTGGGAAAACCTAGTGTCACCTGAACCGGGTGTCAATACATCTGACATATTCATCACCAGTCGTGGATTATTGAGTTAAACAGAAGGTCTGCTGAGAAAAACAGTTAGGAACAGTTACTTAACCCCAAATAAAAGCTCTTGGTTATAATTTAGTTGTTTGGCTGCGGCCACACACCCGGGACTTTCATCATCTTTTAAGCCGCTCTGTATCAATACATGCATGTGTGTAAACAAACACTTACGACAATTCAAAATTCATGGAGAGAAAAAAAAAAGAGATTAAAATTTACTTCCACTAATTTTGTACAAATAAATAAATAAATTAAAATAAGGATTACTAAGGAGAAGAGAAATATCCAAATATCCATAATTTATTGATGACTGCACAGCCCTACTGAGAGCTCATGTAGTTTGTGGCTCGTACTTGTAGTTGCTGTTGATGTCAGACAGTCTCCAGACGTTGTGCATGTCAAAGCCCATTCTCCTCACCTCCGTCTCCATCCTGTGAGGAACATGATCACCTGGGACATGAACAACAAAGGGAAAGAAGGTCAAAAGGTCAAAAACAGACAGACAGGAATCAGTTCTGAAGTTTGGAACAATAATCAACACTTTGCATTGGATGAAAGCATTTAACATCATCACTCTGTCTACACTCCAAGCACATGCAGCATGTATTGATGTGTGCACCTGGTCTGCAGAGATGTAGATGCTGGTCCTCATCATCAGCACAGCCCCCAAGGCTCCATGTGTGGTCTGGGTTAGGGTTAAACCATAACCCTAACCCTAAGTGTAATCACTCCGGTCATCCCGGATCAATGTGGGGTTTTTCTTCACATATTCAGCTCTTATGAAGTTACTGCGTGTGTTTGTTGTGCGAGGCGAGCAGCAGGCCTTGTGTCTTTCCTCCTGACAGATAACATGATGAAGTGATGTGCAAAAGGATACGGTGCTGTAATCCAGACAATGGGTTTGGATTAGGATTAAGGCTTAGCTCTGCCTCAGAGCTGGGAACACTAGGGTTGATTGTTGTTGTTTTCTTCGTTACCGTCATGCAGTTTTAATGCCTGTGCTCTGTCTACTCTTGGTTTGAGCCCAGGATCTCGCTTGTGAAGACTACAAGGATAAATAAGCCTGAAGACTAGAGGGCTGTCTGTTAGAGAAAAAAAGCTACTTCCTAATAGTTTAGTACATTTTACAAGTCATATTTAAAGACTGACTTAAATTGTTTAGATTACATAGACAAGCATGTGAACCATTCGGCCAGTGCACACATCATGCATCAAGTACATCACTGAGTTTATCTTACATCTCTTAGATCCAATGACTCATAATTCATACCCAAGAATTACAGTGAATGCATCTGCTCGAACGCCTGCAGCCTTGAACGACTGCTCCACTGAACCACTAGCTGCTGTTTTGGTTGTTTTTGAGCTGGTTTCAGGTGATCTAAGTGGGCAGATGAGTTATTAGCTGGGATTTCCTGTGGTCAGTCGAGTCAGTTTCTCAACGGAACCAATCAGAGTCAGTGCACTCAGCTTCCTGCTGGAGTCACACCTGATACAGATCCAGACATCAATGTGTAACGCTCAGAATTATTATTTGAGCTAATTACACTAAATCGGGGTCTAAGATCTAAAAACGGGTTAATCACACTTACTTCCGGTATTGCGCAACCTTCGCGGAGCAAGGAAAGACGGACACAACAACAACTTCCAAAACCAAACCAAAGTGTATTATTTACAAACGACAAACAAACAAATGAAGTGCAACAAAAAAACAATATATACAACATATAAACAAATATATACAATGTCAGTAGTGTGTGCGTGTGTGTGAGTGCGTCTGTATGAAAGTCCAAGTCCGTGTTATTATAAATGAATGGAATGGTGAAATGGGGAAACGGCTCGAGCTCACCGGTGAAAGATGGTAAGTCCGGGAGCTCGAGAAACGGAATCAGAGGGGTATAGTTGACGTCCAGGACCAGAATAATCCAAAGGCAGTGAACTAGCTCTCTCTCTTTCTCCATATACAGCGCTGCTTTCTTCATCTCCCCGTGTTGACTGTTGTGCCGGTTCCGGCTTTATACCGGCACACGTGACCTGATGGGTCATCAGGGTTCCCTCGCGGCACAGCTGCGCATGCGCGCGAGAGCTTAACCCCGGAACCAAGGCACCGTTGCCATGGGGACGAAAATAACCGAAAGGGGTCAGTTTGTGTGTGCAGGTGAGCAACATTAGCTCCTTCCCTTTTCCCCTGCAGTTTAACCGCCCCTTTATGTGGCCGCGCTACATAGACCCCCCCCCCAGCCTCCGGCGTGTGAGGAGAGGACCGCACTAGCGCTTTTTTAGTTCCACTTTCTCGGCTTAGTGGGTTGCCCCCAGATCTAGTGTCAGTCCATTGGTTCTTTTTAGTCTCTTTTAGCAGGACCCTCCCACTGGGCACTAGCTCACCTGACAAGTCTTTGATGGGCAGAGGAAAGAGATGGAGTCCATCGCCAAACCAGCCCGCCCGGTGGCTCTGGCACCTCGAGCTGCCGGGAACTGTGGTAGCTGGCTTCTTTGGCATGCTGACCTGTTGATGGTGTTGTCTCTTCCTCCGCTGTGATCTTGGTGTCGGTCGGTTCTGTATCAGTGGCTGGGTCTGTGGAGTGTTGTTGGGTGGTAGGCGGCTCCAGCGGCCCCTGGTTCGCTTAGCCTCCCTCTGGGTGTTCTGGCAGACCTCGCACGCACCCACGTACCGCCAGACGTCCTTGCGGATGGTGGGCCACCAGGCGACGTCTAGGAGGCTTAGTAGGGTTTTTAGCCCCCCCCGGTGGCCACCCGACGGCTTTTGGTGAAAGTCTTGTAGGTACGTCTGGATGTTTGTAGGTGGGACTACCAGCTGGAGTGCTCCTCCCTTCTTCCTCGGAACTCTACGGTGTAACGCCCCCTGGTGGTGTTCGAAAGAGACACCCTGGTTCTGGGTCGCTCCGACATCGACCACCGTGGCTATTAGCGCCACCTGGAGACCTTCCCGCTGTGGCGGTTCCACCTCTGCGAGGTCTCTGGGAGGGGCGGCTGACCGCTCCGAGGTAGGTTGAGGAGGTTCGGCTTTGGTTGGCACGGCGTAGTAGACCTGAGAGGGTGCAGAGAGGGGCTGGGCGTTGGACGGTCCAGCTTGGGCCAGAGTAGAAGTGGGCAGTGGTGCTCCTTTCTTCTCATTCTCCTGGTTGTCCTTCTCCGGTGTTGCAGCGGTTGGACGATCAGCTGAATGTAGTGCTGGAGGTGGAGAAGACGCCGCGGAGTGTGCTACAGATCTGAGGGTGGTGGGCGTGTTAAAGAGGTGCAGCTTCTTCATCTGTTTCTCCCAGACGCTATCACGGCGCAGGAAACAGTCCGCTACTGCTTTCTCCAGTTTCCCTAGCGACTCTCGGCAGTAGCGCTCCAGCTCATCTAGCTTGGTGTCTACTGCCTGTCGAAAACTGAGTTCACGGTTTAAGCTGCTGTCCATGGAGTCTCTGAAATTCCTCTCCAACACACCCACATTTTCAGTCATAGCCACTACATCCCCTTTACATTGCTCAAGTTCAGAACGCATCGTTTTTAAACTATCAGACATATTAGACACAAGACCCTCAATGTTATCATGTCTATCTGATACATATAATGAACTAAGCAATGATTTAGGATTACGCCTTGTCACAAATACACATTCCTCATCCAGTGTTTTACTACCGGCAACATAGTTGGCCCTCCCGGTCCTACTAGCATTAGCAAGCAAGTTAGCCTTAGCACTAGCCATGTTAGTGTCTATTTTGCTCGACGAATTCACACAACACCAGAAAAAATTACCCTAATAATTAGACTCCCCGTACGGGCCACCAATATGTAACGCTCAGAATTATTATTTGAGCTAATTACACAAAACGGGTTAATCACACTTACTTCCGGTATTGCGCAACCTTCGCGGAGCAAGGAAAGACGGACACAACAACAATTTCCAAAACCAAACCAAAGTGTATTATTTACAAACGACAAACAAACAAATGAAGTGCAACAAAAAAACAATATATACAACATATAAACAAATATATACAATGTCAGTAGTGTGTGCGAGTGTGTGAGTGCGTATGTATGAATGTCCAAGTCCGTGTTATTATAAATGAATGGAATGGTGAAATGGGGAGACGGCTCGAGCTCACCGGTGAAAGATGGTAAGTCCGGGAGCTCGAGAAACGGAATCAGAGTGGTATAGTTGACGTCCAGGACCAGAATAATCCAAAGGCAGTGAACTAGCTCTCTCTCTTTCTCCATATACAGCGCTGCTTTCTTCATCTCCCCGTGTTGACTGTTGTGCCGGTTCCGGCTTTATACCGGCACACGTGACCTGATAGGTCATCAGGGTTCCCTCGCGGCACAGCTGCGCATGCGCGCGAGAGCTTAACCCCGGAACCAAGGCACCGTTGCCATGGGGACGAAAATAACCGAAAGAAGTCAGTTTGTGTGTGCAGGTGAGCAACATTAGCTCCTTCCCTTTTCCCCTGCAGTTTAACCGCCCCTTTATGTGGCCGCGCTACATAGACCCCCCCCCCCCCCCGATCAGCTGAATGTAGAGCTGGAGATGAAGAAGCTGCGCCTCTTTAACACGCCCACCACCCTCAGATCTGTAGCACACTCCGCGGCGTCTTCTCCACCTCCAGCTCTACATTCAGCTGATCGTCCAACCGTTGCAACACCTGAGACGGACAACCAGAAGAATGAGAAGAAAGGAGCACCACTGCCCACTTCTACTCTGGCCCAAGCTGGACCGTCCAACGCCCAGCCCCTCTCTGCACCCTCTCAGCTCTACTACGCCGTGCCAACCAAAGCCGAACCTCCTCAACCTACCTCGGAGCGGTCAGCCGCCCCTCCCAGAGACCTCGCAGAGGTGGAACCGCCTCAGCGGGAAGGTCTCCAGGTGGCGCTAATAGCCACGGTGGTCGATGTCGGAGCGACCCAGAACCAGGGTGTCTCTTTCGAACACCACCAGGGGGCGTTACACCGTAGAGTTCCGAGGAAGAAGGGAGGAGCACTCCAGCTGGTAGTCCCACCTACAAACGTCCAGACGTACCTACAAGACTTTCACCAAAAGCCGTCGGGTGGCCACCGGGGGGGGCTAAAAACCCTACTAAGCCTCCTAGACGTCGCCTGGTGGCCCACCATCCGCAAGGACGTCTGGCGGTACGTGGGTGCGTGCGAGGTCTGCCAGAACACCCAGAGTGAGGCTAAGCGAACCAGGGGCCACTGGAGCAGCCTACCACCCAACAACACTCCACAGACCCAGCCACTGATACAGAACCGACCGACACCAAGATCACAGCGGAGGAAGAGACAACACCATCAACAGGTCAGCATGCCAAAGAAGCCAGCTACCACAGTTCCCGGCAGCTCGAGGTGCCAGAGCCACCGGGCGGGCTGGTTTGGCGATGGACTCCATCTCTTTCCTCTGCCCATCAAAGACTTGTCAGGTGAGCTAGTGCCCAGTGGGAGGGTCCTGCGAAAAGACTCAAAAGAGAACCAATGGACTGACACTAGATCTGGGGGCAACCCACTAAGCCGAAAAAGTGGAACTAAAAAAGCGCTAGTGCGGTCCTCTCCTCACACGCCGGAGGCTGGTGGGGGGTCTATGTAGCGCGGCCACATAAAGGGGCGGTTAAACTGCAGGGGAAAAGGGAAGGAGCTAATGTTGCTCACCTGCACACACAAACTGACCCCTTTTGGTTATTTTCGTCCCCATGGCAACGGTGCCTTGGTTCCGGGGTTAAGCTCTCGCGCGCATGCGCAGCTGTGCCGCAAGGGAACCCTGATGACCTATCAAGTCACGTGTGCCGGTATAAAGCCGGAACCGGCACAACAGTCAACACGGGGAGATGAAGAAAGCAGCGCTGTATATGGAGAAAGAGAGAGAGCTAGTTAACGATTGCCATTGGATTATTCTGGTCCTGGACGTCAACTATACCCCTCTGATTCCGTTTCTCGAGCTCCCGGACTTACCATCTTTCACCGGTGAGCTCGAGCCGTCTCCCCATTTCACCATTCCATTCATTTACAATAACACGGACTTGGACATTCATACATACGCACTCACACACTCGCACACACTACTGACATTGTATATATTTGTTTATATGTTGTATATATTGTTTTTTTGTTGCACTTCATTTGTTTATCTTTTGTACATAATACACTTTGGTTTGGTTTTGGGAAATTGTTGTTGTGTCCGTCATTCCTTGCTCCGCGAAGGTTGCGCAATACCGGAAGTGAGTGTAATCAACCCGTTTATAGATCTTAGACCCCGATTTAGTGTAATTAGCTCAAATAATAATTCTGAG
The DNA here is from genome assembly GCA_030522415.1 of Channallabes apus. NCBI lineage: Eukaryota > Metazoa > Chordata > Actinopteri > Siluriformes > Clariidae > Channallabes > Channallabes apus. The sequence continues at coordinate 15,307,719 of CM060130.1, forward strand.
CGTTACAAATGAAGAACTCATTAAAACATCTGGGCCTACTCCAAGCAATGCAAGAAATAACAACAACAACAACAATAATAATAATACTAACCATAACAATAATACTAACAATAATAATAATAATAGCTCCATTCACATACAAACAGGACATGTAGAGTTTTGTTTCATTCATTTATGGATTTATTTGACTTTATCTGTAAATTATGCATTTGTTTGCTGTTTGAAATTACTTGGAAAAATAATATATAGAATTTTATAGCATTTTGGGTGCTTTCTGTTGTCTTTAAAATGTGCTATATAAATAAAAAGTTAGAAAATAGAAAATGGTAACAGAGGAACCAACAGCATCTTGATTGAGGAAGCTGACTGAACATCTAGACAATTTCATAACTTTGGATTTAATCCCAACAAAACTTGTGGTTTCCAGTTGATTTTACAGCAGGACTTCGAGTTCTGTCCAATATAAGGCCAAAAGAATTTTGCCTTCTGGTCTATTTTACAGCAACAGAATCTGGAGACCTCGCGCATTTTACTGCAACGGAATGTGGAGATCTACAGTAGATTAGGATCTATTTTACATTTATTTAAACTTTACAGTGTGTGTGTGTGTGTGTGTGTGTGTGGTGTGTGTGTGTGTACACACTCAGCTGTGACTGGTTTTATGGATTTCCTCCAAAGTGAAGGTTTATGTATTTATGCTGAGTCATAATTGAATAGAGAGATTTTGTCTGTAGATAATTGAATTCATTAGTTAAGGGTCTTAATCCTTTATTCATTCAGTGTTGAACTCAGTCACATTCTCTCCAGATTGGTTCTTTTGAGTGACAGAACCTCCTACTACATCCAGCAGACCTTCCTGGGTGAATACTGAAGTAACTCCAGATTCTTTACACTTGGTGATCCAACCTGAGACATGACAGAACACACAACCAGCAAAAGCGTTTTTGGACAATTAATCCATATTTACAACCATAATAATTTACCTACATCACAAAAGGAGAAAGAAAAGAGGCGCTCACACAACACCGGACTTTAATCAGCACCTCACCTGCCCCACCAGGGGTAAAAGGACACTGGACCACTGTTACACTACAGTCAAGGACGGCTACAAGACACAATCTCGTCCAACGTTTGGTAAATCCGACCCGCCACCATCTTCCTCATGCCAAAACATAGATACTGTAAACTCAGCAAAAACAGAAACGCCCCTTTTTCAGGACTGTGTATTTCAACAATAATGTTGCACAAATCCAAATAACTTTACAGATCTACATTGTAAAGGGTTTAAACAATGTTGTCCATGCATGTTCAATTAACCATAATCAATTAATTAACCTGAACCTGTGGAATGGTCGTTAAGACCTTAACAGCTTACAGAAAGTAGGCATTTAAGGTCACAGTTGTAAAAACGCAGGACACTAAAGAGACTCGTCTACCGACTGTGAAAAACACCCAAAGAAAGACACCCAGGGTCGCTGCTCATCTGCGTGAACGTGCATTAGGCATGCTGCAGGGGGACATGAGGACTGCTGATGTGGCTATAGGGCAATAAATCGCCATGTCCGCACCGTGAGACGCCTAAGACGGCGCTACAGGGAGACAGGAAGGACAGCTGATCATCCTCGCAGTGGAAGACCACGTGTAACAACACCTGCACAGGATGGGTACATCCGAATATCACACCTGCGTGACAGGTACAGGATGGCCACAACAACTGCCCGAGTCACACCAGGAACACACAATCCCTCCATCTCACAGCAAGAACTGACAAATCTGGTCCAGTCCATGAGGAGGAGATGCACTGCAGTACTTCAAGCAGCTGGTGGCCACCAGATACTGACTGCTACTGACTGATTTTCAGCCTCCCTTCATTCAGGGACACATTGGGAAACATTTTTACTTTATGTCTTATGGTGTCGACTCTTTTAGTGTTCATACAAATATTTACACATTAAGTTTACTGAAAGTAGCTGAAAGTCTGAGGATGTTTCTCTTTTTGCTGAGTGTATATACACATACATACATACACATATAGGAACAATGTGAGCAGTGGAGCAGAGATCAGTGGTGTCAAAAGTATTCACATTCATTACTTGAGTAGAAGTATAGATACTAGGGTTTAAAAAGACGACTTTAGAAGTTGAAGTTTGAAGAACTCAAGCTTTTTACTGGAGTAAAAGTGTAAAAGTACTGGTTTCAAAACTACTTAAAGTATAAAAGTAAAAGTAACGTGAGGGGGGGGAAAAAGCATTAAGGATAAAAGCTTAGTGCAGTATACAGGCCCGTGGCACAGCCTAACACCTCATTTAAAAAAAGAAAAGAAAAATGTGTTATGTGCTAAAATGCCCCCCAGCCATGGATTGCCCCCCCACTACATAATCGCTATCAAATATTGTATTAGAATATAAATTCATAGGTTAATGGTTTACAAATTACATGAGACAATAAAATAAAATAAGCAATATGAAAACTAATAATTTTCATATACAATATATTTATTTTCATATTGCTTATTACATTTTTATATTTTAAAATAAACAATCCAAATGTATACATGTTGTACAGTATATGAATTATTTTTTTCATATACTGTATAACATGAATACTTTTGGATTGTTTATTTTATAATAAAAAATAGTTTAGTCAAACTTTTCATCATAAACAATATTTATTTTTATTATATGTAAATGTTTATTTTCATATTCATGTTCAAAGCCCTGAAAAATAAATGTGCCACAAAATAAACATTATACAAGAATTTGTATTAATGGTCTTGACGGCTGTCACGTAACTAGGGTTTATTATAATATTAATATCATATTTGATAATAATAAACCCATGAATTCATCTTCTAATATAATATTTGATAGTGATTATGAGGGGGCAATCCATGGCAGGGTGGCATTTTAGCGCAGAACAGCTGATGTTGTTATCGACTGATAGTAACAAAATTCCAACCTACCTCAATATATTTTTCAAATTAGACGGCGAGTTTTTGAAAGCCATTAGCTCGTGGTACCTGGGTGCACAGAGCTTGCAGCGCATTGAAAAGGAGCTGTTTTAGCATCCAAATTAAAATTCAAATTTTATTTGTCTCATACACAGTATAATATGCAGTGAAATGCTTACACGACCGCCAGGGACCTTAAAAAGAAAATAAAATCTCAATAAAGATTTAATATCAATAAAAGGAAATATCAATAAAAGGAAATACTAAAGAAATAAATTTAACTAGTAAAATAAACTGTACAATAAGGGCATAATAAAATATTGCAAAATATAGAAATATAGGGGGGAAGTATATATATATATAGAATTTAAAGTGACAAATGGTTATGCAAATATGCATGAAAGGTGACTAGTGAAAGTGACATGTGCAGTTGTCCAGATGTATAAATATGTAGTGCAAGTGTGTATGAATGTGTCCATGATTGTCCAGTCAGTGTTGTGAGCTTAAAAAGATGTTATTAGTCCTGTGTGGAGGTGTGATTGTGATTGAGAGACCTTATTGCCTGCGGGAAGAAGCTCCTCCTCAGCCTCTCTATGTTGGCCTTTAGGGAGCGGAATCTCTTCCCAGACCGCAACAGAGAGAACAGTCCATTACTGGGGTGACTGAGGTCCTTCATGATCTTCCTGGCCTTAGTCCAGCACCTCCTGCTGTAGATCGAGTGCAGGTCAGGGAGCTCAGTGCGGATGATGCGCTCGGCTGATCGCACCACCCTCTGTAGAGCTCGTCTGTCCTGCATGGTGCTGTTCCCGAACCAGGTCATGATGTTTCCCGTCAGGATGCTCTCTATGGTGCAGGAGTAAAAGTTCCTGAGCACCTTGGAGGGCAGTCTAAAGTCTCTCAAGCGTCTGAGGTGGTACAGACGCTGCCGGGCCTTTTTCACCACGGTGTTGATGTGACAGGACCATGACAGGTCCTGAGTGATGTGAACACCGAGGTATCTGAAGCTTTCTACTCTCTCCACTGGGCTCCTGTTGATGACGGGGATCTGGTAGTTCCTCTCCTGCTTTGTACAAAAGTCCACTATCAGCTCCTTTGTCTTACTGACGTTCAGGAGGAGATTGTTCCTCTGGCACCAGTTCTCCAGATTTCCAATCTCCTCTAGGTAGTCCGACTCATCATGGTTGGTGATCAGTCCGACCACGACGGTGTCGTCAGCAAACTTGATGATGGAGGTGGAGTTGGTAGTGGCCACTCAGTCATGGGTGTACAAAGAGTACAGCAGGGGGCTCAGAACACAACCCTGGGGGGCTCCAGTGCTGAGAGTGAGTGTAGCTGAGACATGTCCGCCCATCCTTACTGCCTGTGGTCTGCCAGTCAGAAAATTGGAGATCCACTGACATATAGATGAGCTGAGTCCCAGGTGCTCCAGCTTGTTGGTGATGATGGACTCTTTGAAGCACATGGGGATCACCGACTGAGATAAAACGATGTTGAATATCTCAGTGAACACAGGTGCTAGCTGGTCTGCGCAGGCTCTGAGGATAAGGCCGGAGATGCCGTCTGGTCCTGCTGCTTTCCTGGTGTTCACTCTCTTGAAGGCTCTCCTCACGTCGTGCTCGGAGATGATGAGCGCGTTCCCGGTACTGGCAGTGTCTTCCTGTCTGCAACCGTTAGCGCTGCTAGCATTAGCGCCGTTAGCATTAGCATCACTAGCGTCTTTAGCTGCAGCCTTGAAGAGAGCGTAGAAGGTGTTCAGCTCGTCTGCCAGAGTCGCGTTCGTGTTCATCATACCGGATGTTGGTGCTTTATAGTCCGTTATTGTTCTCAGTCCCTGCCACAGGCTCCTAGAGTCACTCTGTTGAAGCTGTGACTCTAGTTTTCTCCCGTAGCACTGCTTCGCCTCTTTCACCGCCTTCCGCACGTTGTATGACGCAGCCTTGTATGGTTCCATGTCCCCCGACGCAAGTCTCGTGTTGTAGGCAGCGGTGCGAGATCACAGAGCGTCGCGGATGGTTTTATCCACCCACGGCTTCTGGTTGGGAAACGTTCTGATAGTCTTTTTCTCCACCGTATCGTCCACTAGCTTCCCAATAAATCCCACAACCGCTTCCGTAAACACGCTGACGTCATCATCGGAGCTGTTTCTGAACATGTCCCTGTAACGCGGCCACCGATTGGTCCGTCTAGCGCGCGACCTCCCTCTGAACCGGAACTTCCTGTTTCAGCCTTTGTTTATATTTTGGCATGAGGAAGAAGGTAGCGGCGTGGTCGGATTTACCAAACGCAGGACGAGATTGTGCCTTGTAGCCATCCTTGACCGTTGTATAACAATGATCTAGTGTTCTTTCGCAGGTGATGTGCTGATGAAAGTTCGGCGCTGCGCATTTGAGGTTGGCACTATTAAAGTCCCCCGCCACAATAAGCGCAGCGTCCCGGTGCTGTGTCTGGTGCTGTGAGTGCCTCATGCAGCTCGCTTAAGGCAGTGTCCATGTCCAGTGTCTAGGATGCTAGGCAGAGGTGTGCGGTGTGCACGGGCTCCGAGCCTATTCCTGAACCGTGTCATGTCGTACTATGCAGTGGAAAAGCGCCAATAGAGAACCCCCGCAAGGCATGACGGTCGTCAGCCGCCGCCCCGCCCACACCACAATATATACTGTAGATAAAATTAGAATAAATAAAATGGAAATGTCTACATACATACTGTAAACTTTGCAAATAGGACATCAGCCCCTTCAAGTCTTTAATGAACAATAACCAAGTGGGCTGCAATGAATGTCTGTGCACATAATGTGTGTGTATCTGTGTGAAACACGCATATAGGAATAAAAGAGCGACCCCCCCCCCCAGCCGCGACTCGGCTCCCATCGTTCATGTTTATGAGCCGTTCAAAAGAATCGGTTCGTTTGGTGTGAGTGGTGTGTGAGTGGTGTGTCAGTGGTGTGTGAGTGGTGTGTCAGTGGTGTGTGAGTGGTGTGTCAGTGGTGTGTCAGTGGTGTGTGAGTGCGGAATGGTGTGTCAGGTCTGTGGTGAGGGCTGCTGATTATAATAAAGGTAAGAGTCTTCAGGTTTCATTTAGAATATGATCAGCGCTACACTGCTTATTTTTACACAGTTACTGGTAACTCTCTCTCTCTCTCTCTCTCTCTGTGTGTGTGTGTAACTGGTCCTGTTTAAACACAGACAATAAGAAGTGTTTATAACTCATGTGTTTAATACACACAGCCTCCTGAATATGTTGATATAAATCTGACTTTGTAAACTCTGAGTTTGTAATAAAAGCAGACAGTGAAAGCCTGAATGTATATAAGATGTGTCCACTCCGGCAGGGGTGATGGAGGGGTGAAGAATGCAGTCCAATAGTGGACCGCAGACAAATTATATATATATATATATATATATATATATATATATATATATATATATATATATATATATATACAGTGTTATCTTCATTTTAGAAACGGGTCCAAATGGCTCTTTATGTGTTTGTTTTAGAAGTTCATCTGGCTGTCAAAGCTTTCTTTCTGAAACTCCTTATAATCATACACAGGTTCGGTTATTTACTTTAATACTATGGCGTTATATTCCTGCCACAATTCTGAGCGCGTGGTTTGACATTTTGAGAGCAGACAAAGCACTCGATGCGCGTGCAATGTCGCCACTGCGCGCGCTCAACAGCTCGATTCTGCGCGTGCAGTGTCTTCTCCGCGCACGCGCGACATTTCTCTATTCTGTGCGCGCTCGACTCTGCCTGTACGCGCGTGCAACATTGTCCAGTGTTACAAAACTGCCACGAAACATACCACGCGCTGAGAATTGTGGCAGGACTATAACGCCATATAATACAAAGTGCTTTAAATTGTACATGTTTTATCAGTATTGAAATATATAATTTGTTATATTTTGTTCTGTAGAGATACTGTATGCAGACCCTCTGTACTGATGGAGGTCACTGACACACAGGACTGTGAGTGTAGGGAGGCTGTGAAGTCTGAAACCCTAACATCCTGACATAGACATGTTAGTAACGCTAAACTCGACAGAAATGTTACTTATCAGAGACATTGTTGCCATGGCGACGCCTCCAGTTGGCTGGTCTTGTAGTGCAAACAGGAAGTGAGGTGTGTAAGTCTACTGTAGACGGAACAACTGTCATTCAAACTACACGAGTCTGTGTTCAGATCAGATTTAGTCTAAAGCCTCTTGCTAGAACTGATAAAAGCTTTTCCGCACTTAGTGTCTGAAATCATCACCAAGTATTAGCTCTGTGTCTTGTTTACTCTGACTACAATCAGCCTCGGTTTCTGACATCTTTCATCCTCTACGTAAATATTATCTTCATGACCCCTGATTGGTTTTATATCTTTAACTCTTTAACTGCAGGGAAGGAAAGAGTAACGCTACAAGATACAGAGACGTTCTATACAACAGAACCACATGTACTGTAGGTTTGGTGGCCAGGGGTGCACATACTTTTGGCTGCATAGTGTAACATTCCTCTGTGTTTCCACAGGCATGAAGAGCTTCAGCATCCTTGTGTTTCTGGTGCTGGTTTTAAAAGGTGTGTTTTTCTTTCCCACTAGTGTTAGTACTAGAAAACACACACACACACACACACACACACACACAGGCATTCATGGAGTGTGTTTACTCTGGTTTCCTGCAGCAGTCGCCTCTGTGCCAGCTGGTTATATGATGGCCGAGCTGAACCAGTCCGTTACACTCCTCTGTACTGGGAGATGTTCTGGAGTGATGAAATGGATCCAGCCCCGGATTAAAGGCGTGTGTGTGGCTGGGTGTGATCAGACATCCTGCTGGTCAGAGGTGGGCTATGAACTCTCTCATGATCAGTACGTGAGGGGGAACCTGTCTCTCACCATCGCTGCAGCTGAGTTCAGTAAGAGAACCTGGTACACGTGTCGGTGTGATGGCAGAGACGTCTGTGATGTGATTCTCCGCATCGAGCGTAAGTGTCACCTCTTGTCTCTCCTTTATCCTTAGGAATTATGAGGTCACAAAATATTACAATTACAGTGGATATAGAAACTATCAACAATCAGCTATGGGTGGCACGGTCAAAAAAAGTCACAAACACAAGTCAGGAGATGGACACAAAAACTTTATCATCACCAGAAGAACAGTGTGGACTGTTATTAAGAAGTGGGAGGTAATTGGTACAACAGAGAATGTGAATGTGACAACAATATCACAAATTCGAAATGTGGCTTGGATGTGAAAGTTGCAAGAAAAAATCCGCTCCTCAAAAAAGGTCACATGGAGTCATGACTGAGCTTTTTCAAAACGCAGGAGAGCAGATGAGAAATCCAATATACGTAGCTAACCATCCAAATAACTCCATTCCTACAGTAAAAAAAAAAAAAAGCAATTTCCCTTTGGGATTAATAAAGTTCTTTGAATCTTGAATAAAGCATGGAGGTGGTAATATCCTGTCATGGGGTGTTTCTCTGCAGCACTTATCAGGATAGAAGGAAAATAAATGGGGAAAAATACCATCAAATCCTTGAGGAAAATCTGGTGCCCTCTGCCAGAAAGTCAATGAGCAGAATGTAGCACCGTCACCATGCACCTCCAGGGTCCGGGTTCGATTCCCGTCTCTGTGTGCATGGAGTTTACATGGTCTCCACATGTTCTCCAGGTACTACGGTTTCCTCCCACAGTCCAAAGATATGTCAGTTTGTTAATTGCCGTTCCCAAATTGTGTAGTATGTGTGTGTGTGTGTATGTGTGTGTGTGTGTGTGTGCCCTGTCCAGGGTGTACCCTGCCTCGTGCTGTAAGTCTCCTGGTATAGGCTCCAGGTCCCTGTGACCCTGAATACAGGATAAAGCGGTATAGATGATTAAAGAGTGAGTGAGTGAGTGTCTTTGCATGGCCTAGACTTAAATACAAGAAGCAACAAGAGTTAAATTTCAGGTATTCCTGTAAGTAAAGCAAACACGATTGGCCAAATACCAAGGCCTTGCAATAAAATGCCTATCCCAGGAGGCTTAGGGCACAAGGCAGGAAACCGGAGTACCCGGAGGAAACCCACCAAGCACGGGGAGAACATGCAAACTCCATGCACACAGAGACGAGAATCGAGCCTGGCCGGGAATCGAACCCGGACCCTGAAGGTGCAAAGCGACAGTGCTAACCACTACACCACCGCGCCGCCCTGCATACACACGAACAACTTAAATACAAACCGTACGAGTCAATACCAGAACCTCACCAGAAGGGTAAACCAACCACGTTCCGGGAAGCTGAGAACTCAATTAGTCCAGCAGGAAGACAGCAAGTTTACCGGGAGGAACAAACACATCCACAACTCCAGGTGAATGCCCATATTATCTTAAATCATTTTTAAAATTAAATCATTTTAAATTTTTTAAATACTACTCTTGACATATAAAGCATTAAATGGTCTCGCGCCGCAGTATCTGAGCGAACTGCTAGTGTCTTACGATCCGCCACGCCTACTTCGGTCAAAGGATGCAGGCTGCTTGTCAGTACCGCGTATTATGAAAACTACAGCTGGAGGCGGAGCTTTTTCTTACAAAGCCCCAAAATTATGGAATAGTCTTCCAAATAGTGTTCGGGACTCAGACACAGTCTCAGTGTTTAAGTCTAGGCTCAAAACCTATTTATTTAGCCAAGCATTTTTATAAATAGATTTGCCATAAGGTAAAGGAGCAGATCTGGGGGACTCATGGACGTAGAGTATTATGGTGAACTGGTATGTTTAGATGCTGTCTTCCTCACTCTCATTTGATCACTCAGGTTTGTTGACGGTGAGGTGATTGTTTGCTTTACATCTCAGTTCCCCCTCATGTTTGTGTTTCCTTCTGGCTCCTCCCTTTTAGTTATGATGTCATAGTTAGTCCTGCCGGAGTCCCTGCTTGCACTCTACAGTAAATATACATTCACATTAGACATTGTGACTGTGACCATACCTAATTGCAATTTCTCCTCCTCTTCTCTTTCTCCCCCTCTTTCTCTTTCCTCTCTCCCCCTGTCTCCCCCTTTCACTCTTTCTCTCTCTCTCTCTGTCGAGCTACACATGTGGTTCCTGAGCTGCCAGTGATCCAGACTCCCTCTGCCCTCCGGACCTGTCTGATCCATCCTGGTGCCCGGTTTCTGGTTGGAGGTCTCATCGCATGGATGCCCCGCGTGTCTCTTTGGGATGCGTCTGGTGTCTGGGGATGATTCTATCTACTTAGAAGATGGTTCTGGCCTCGACTGGTGTGGTCAGCTGTTTCTCTGAGGACTTGACAATTCGATAGTTCAGGACTGGAACTTTCTACAAGTCTATCTGAGTCTCCAATAACTACTGGACTCCATTTTACATCAACTATTATAACATCAATTAACATCAACTATTATAGCTGAACCTAACACTTAACACTGTATAAATGCAGATCATTTCCTGCTATCTGTTTCACCCAGATGAGGATGGGTTCCCTGTCGAGTCTGGTTCCTCTCAAGGTTTCTTCCTATTACCGTCTCAGGGAGTTTTTCCTTGCCACTGTCGCCCTCGGGCTTGCTCACCAGGGACTATCTGAACATTTTCATTCATACACATTCACATTCCATACAAACTTAAATAATTCTTTTGATTGTGTAAAGCTGTTTTGAGACAATGTCAATTGTTAAAAACGCTATACAAATAAAACTGAATTGAATTGAATTAAATCAGGCTTGCTAGACTCTGTGTAAATACCACAGAAGAACCACTGCTATAGTATGCAAATCCCAACTGAAGCACACACCGCAGCTGACATCCTTGAGCACAAAGACATGTTTAGCTATAAGCCTGGATTGGACTGTCATTCAAAAAGATACCAGCAAAAGGAAAAAGGTTTCATCCAAGAATGATTAGGTGGTAATAGGTGTGATATCAAAATGCTCATGAAAGTACAGTAGGGACAGAAAATGTCCTTCACAGCGTCATGGAAAACTGCCTTTTGCAGGACATGAAGTTTAACCTGCACCGTAAGTAAAATCTAAATGTTGAGTAAAAGCGATGTGATGAAGAGTTATGCGCTGGATTTAATAATCTATTTTAAAATAAATTACTAATGAGCTACTTGCTCGATGTAAACAAACACCTGCACCAATAGATATTGTATTAATTTGAAAAGCAGAATATTTTTTACTGCGATTAGTTCATATTCTTACCACTGAAATAACGCTGAAATGGTATAAGTGAATTTTAATGTGCTGGAGTCTTTCACTCTCCAACAGGGAGTGTATGTGACTAACAAAAAAAAGTAGTACACCTTAGTGTAAGCAGGGCATAAGATACTCAATCTTATTTCTTTGTATTAATAAGTTATACGGAGCGTTCCTTCGAACAGAAAGACAGGCAGAAATGATATCACTGATTACATAAAGCTGATCAGTTTATTTTAGCTTTAACTCTTTAACTCTTTCTACAAACTCCTTTTCCGTCAGCGATGGGTACTTCAGCTAATAACACTAAAATCATGCAACAATAATTGATTATAATTCATAAAATTGAATGAATAACAGTCATCACAAACTACTGTATTTCATTGGTGTTACTTGTTACACAAAAAGAGTTTTATTTTGAAATATATTTGACAATTTTAAATCGTTTCTGCGTCATAGATCTCTAGATTAAGAGCACTGGAGAAACTCAAAAGGTATGTCAGATGTCATTTTTTTATTTAGAAATGTCACCATTTGTTTTGCAAGTTTATAAGAGGCTTTTAAGTCTATCATTGGTGTTACTCATTTTGTAATTAATGACTGTCAAAAATTGGACATAAAATTGATTACATCTAATAATTCATTTATTTTGACATAAATTGAAAACCATATGATCTTAAACATGGAAGCCATTTTGTAAATGTTTTTTCCCCCCAAAATTGTCATTGGTGTTACCCGTCATTGGTGTTACCCGTCATTGGTGTTACCAGCAAGAAAAGTAACACCAGTTGTTAAGTATATTAAAAATAAATGCATTAAACTCTTACTTGTTATGGATTCATAAAGTTAAAATCAAAAGTTACATAATATTAGCAGTAATGGTGAAAAGAGACATTTCTTTATTCTGCAAGCAGAGATGTTAAACCATGTGAAGCGCTTCTTCACCCGTGTAGCGTGACATCATTCAAACGCACAGAAACAGTAAGTAAGTCCAAGGGAGTAGATTTGCTCTGGACATTGGTGGGGACCTATGACTCCAACGCCCCCCCCCCCCCCCAATCCAGCTTTATTTCACAATATCTTATTTTGTATTCAACAAAATAAAGAAAATCTTAAAAATTTGAAACAACTTAAGGAGTAAATAATGAGCATGTTTTTTTTTTTTTTTGGGGGGGGGGGGGGGTGTGAACAATGCCTTTAATAGGCCTTACCTTTGACCCTAACTCTTCCCCTCTGACTGCACTAGGACCGGACAGCATTGCCACCTGATGAAATAGCGTGACAAAAAAGTGAAATGTCAGTTCAAAACTTTTGCCAAAAACACTAATGAATCACTTACATCCTCAGCCTATCACTCTCATAATGCTAAATATTAGTATAATCACCATGTATAATACACACACACACACACACACATATTATATGTTATATATAATCTACATTCAGATTGACCTCCTGTGACCTCGCCTCTTCACCTGAACTACAACATGGCTGATCTGCTTCTGTCCCCTAATAATAAAACACTGAGGGATTCCTTATGCGCATGGACAGAGAATGTCTCAGTCTATTATTGGTAACAATGTTAAATCTCAGGACAACTAGGTCTAATAATATCATGTCATCATTCAGCATCACCTGTGACCCTCTCTCTCTCTCTCTGTCTCTCTCTCTCTCCATCTCTCCATCGCTGTCTGATATACAGCACAGGTGTTTAGGTTCTGTCACCTGACAAAACAGGAGAAACACATGCCATTTAAACAGCAATCATTTTATTTCACTTCTTCTGAGTCTTTAGTGTGCAAACCTCGAATCAAATCATTAATGCTCGCCAAGTAAGTGAATGCATTTTTAAAACTATTTGTGTGAAGTGGATTGTCTATTGGTGAACTGTAACTAAACTCTAGCCATATGGCAATATTAGTATATTATCATATCAATTTCTATCACAAGACTGATTTCTGACAAACAGTCGTCATTAGATTAGGAGAACTGACAGCGATCATATTTATACTTTTACATTTAGCTGTTTAATCTGCTGTTAGTTTGAAGGCCGTATTCACAGACTATAACCTGCCCTGCTGTAATGAATGTGCATCAAAGCGGTGGGAAAAAAAACATTAACGTTAACTGTTGTCGTTACTTTGATGGACTTTGATGAATTCATTAGCGAACTTGAAGTGACTTTACACTTTTCTATGAAAAAAGGCTCCTCATGTCCAGCTTCTTCTTTTTTTTTTTTTTTTTGCTGCTCACATGTCACCAACGCACCTTCTTGCACGGGGAAAAAAAAACCACTGCATTTGGCGCTGCTTGTGTCTGAACGCAGCCAATCGTCTATCACATGATAGCAGGGAAAGGCACAGCCAATCAAAATGTTCATATGTGTTTTGGGGGCGGGAGGACTCAAGGAGAGAACGTGATTTATCCCTTTCTGCGTGTCTAGGTTAATGTTGACAGAACGATTTTTAAAGAAATAAGTGGATTAAATGATTGGTGGGGACATTTCAATGGTCGGAGGATATTGGTGGGGACACATCCCCTCCGTCCACCCTAAATCTACACCCCTGCAATAATGTGTGAATGACAGTCTGGCGTCAAGCCGGCAACCTGATCCGTTAAGTAACTGCCACAGAAACTATGGATATACAGTATCTCCAGGGTGGTAAGTATTCATCGCCCGATGTGACGGATGGCATGTGGATGGACCAAAATACTAAAAGTTGTTTTTAGGCTTAAAGGTACTGTAGGCACTTATGTTTAAAGGCAGGGTCAGGAAAAGTGTTCAGGGAAACTATGGAAACCACAGAGGACGTACCTGAGAGACGTCCTTGGCCCATGAACGAGGTATAGTTGGACGCGATCTGTTCTCAAATACAAAGTTGAGTAGGTCTTCACGGGAAGGATTGCGTCCCAGTTCCGTCTCATTGGGCAACATATGTTCTGGACCCGGAAAATCTAGAAATGATCAATAACATAACCAGTGACATTGAGAAACATACCTGGAATGTAAATATTTGTTTTATTACTTTTAGCCATATCGAGAGGGTACATAAAAGAATTATTATTTAGGCCGCATGAACTAACCAGTTGGAATTATAATCAGGCTTCCTTTATTTTACTACAATGAATTGAAGACTGTTATTAGATTGTCCTTAAAGCCAAATGCGTAATGTTCTTTTAAAGCATAAAGATTTTTTTTCTTACAAGCATCTATTTAAAAAAAAACCATGAAGCTATACCATTGCAGAGGTCAGAACACCGCATCAGCAACTCCCAGAGCAGTAGTCCTAAGGAGTACACATCTGCCTGAAGCAAAAATCGACCACTTCTCAGATTGACACGTCTGTCCAAGATCTCAGGCGCCATGTACCGCAGAGTCCCCCTCTGAATTCTGCCCTGCCACTTGTCAAGAAGAAATCGTTATCATCCCATTTCAGTGCATCAAAAAAAATCTGTGTTTCATAATACACAATTTCAGATGGACCAGTTCTTAAAATTCATTTGATGGCCCTGTGGCCAGAATTTGGTAATGCTTGATTCTTCTTTAACATCTCAATTCATTTCTTTACCGCATGTTTACTAGTAAACATATTTACAGTAAGTGGCTACTCTATGCAACCCCTGATCACATTTCATACAATAATCAGAGGTGGAAAGAGTAATAAAATTTTGTACTCAAGTACAAGTACTGTTACTTCAGTGAAATTTTACTTAAGTACAAGTAAAGTTACCATTATAAAAATCTACTCAAGTAAAAGTAAAAAGTAGCTCATTAAAAAATTTACTGAGAGTAAAAGTTACTGAGTTACTTTTTTATTTTTTTAACAGCGGGGGGTGGGGGGTGGGGGGAGGATGAGACATTCTAGCGTAGTTCAAAAAAGATGAGCAGATATAAATCTCAAACTAGTTGTTTTTAACTGAAGGAACACCTTTGCATAATAAAGCTGTTGTCTTTGTTGTGCTTGAAAATCAAAGTGGTCACTTAAATATGGTGTTACGTCCCAGTCTAGGGCCATACAGCAAAAGACTGGTTCAGGGTTCTATTTTAAACTGTATGGAAATGGTGGTATATGGCAGAAAGAACTAGATCCAATCATTAACTGATGAAATAAGGAGGAGGAGGATCAGATTCAGGGTGGACCCAGGCCAATATAATAAACAAAATGGTATTCATATTTAGTAGCTAGATTACCTGCAAGAAAAAACCACAAACCAAAATACAGGTACCTTCCCGGACTCCCTAAACCAAAAACAGTGAAATTATCTACAAATATATACAAAGACCAACCAAACCAAAGGGACAAAGCAATAATCAAAGTCAATTGGAGGCAAAAAGTCAAACCGGAATACACAACCAAATGTCAAAACGCCAAAATCACAACCTCTTTCATCTTTCCCGCGTCTCTCTCCGGTTTATACATGGTCACGCTAGTCGATGACGTCACTCTCAGGGCGGAAGCGACCGTGTGGAAGGTCAGGAAGATGCCGATGTCAGAAAACCTGGAGTGGAGTCTGGAGCGGCGCGCGACCAGCACATGATACACACACGCGGCGCAACGTAGCATTTATACAAAGCATAATATTTTCATTATTTTAACATTTTCATTCATTTATTTTTCACTCAGTAGCGGATATGATTTAAAATGTAGCGAATTACAATACTTCAAACAAAACGTACTTAAGTAAATGTAAAATTACAGATTTTTAAAACTACTTTAAAAAGTAAAAATACAGAAAAAAACTACTCAATTACAGTAACGCGAGTAAATGTAATTCGTTACTTTCCACCTCTGACAATAATCAAGCAAATTGTGTTTAACATATCAGAAAAACCATAAACAAGGGTTAGATAATGAATAAATGAAACAAACCTCTAATGTGCTAGTATAACCCCGCAAGGCTTTGCATCAACCATCAGCTTTCACCAGAACATTACTGCTGCTGAGATCACAGTGTGCTACTTCTGGTTTATTGGCTTCTAAAAGATAAGGAGAAAAACAAACAAACAATGTACTTTTGGGTTGCATCAAGTGCATCAACTCTGGAATTAATGGCACCTTCCAGAAATATGAGCAGACCTAATTGAAAAACATTTGTTAAGAAGTAGGGTTGTTCCGATTCCGATACTGGTATCGGAAATGCAGCCGATACCACAAAAAAATCTGGCATCGTAATCGGCGAGTACTTGAGTCCACGTACCGATCCGATACCATTTTCTTAAACATAACCTATTTATGCCTGCTAGCTTTGCTAGCTTAGCTTACTTACAGAGTGTCACGGCGTGCGCCTGTGATGGGCGTGCGCCCAAATTGATATCGCTCCTCGCTCACTAGTTAGGCGGCCTCCACCCCTTTAGGTATGTGAAGGAGCAGGGCCGCAGAATCAGGCAACGGCCCATGAGCTATCGCCGCTAATGATCCCGGCGCTATAAAACACAGCGGGGAGTGTAGCTCGGGGTCTGACTGTTGGGAAGCTGGACTTTGCGACGCGGTGGATTTTATGAGAGACAGTGGCACAAGAGCGGGGCGATGTGATGCGCCCCAGAGACTTTAAAAAGGGGGGCGACTTTGATCTCCGCGAGAGGAGCGCGTGAACGAGCAGAGAGCCTTTAACCCTTTCCTTACCCATTTTTCTAAATAAATGACCCGTGGTCCGTGTAAATGGTGTCGCCCGTTCACTTAGGGTCGAACCCATTACACAGGGCTAGTAGTATCGGGAGGGGAAAAATGGTATCGGAACATCTCTATTAGGAAGTAAAACAAGTGGCAAAGAGTCTTATTTTCAAAATTTCACGGTTTAGTCAATTCAGTAAATTTGAAAATGATAAGATGCACCCTCTGTATCAACAGGCAGTCTGAAAGGGTTGCACCTTCCAGTGGCGATCCGCAAAATGCAAAGCCTGAACTTCTCCAAGCTTTTGTATAAGCATTTCACTGCATATCATACTGTGTGTGGGTGTCTACATGACAAGTGAAATTTTAAACCAAAATATATTTAAGATATATGTATATTTAGAATCAGGAACTTCTCCAAGTCTCATTAGCACTACAACTAGAGTTTATCATTAAAACTATGGCACAGTTACACAGAAGAGAATTATGGCCACTACATTCAAATAAATAAATAAATAAGTTCCTGACTTTTTTCCCCACAACATTTTGACTTTAATCAGAGAATTCTGACTTTAAACTTTAAATGTAAAAATTTTTACATTTGTCCACCAGAATTCTGACTTTAATCTTGGAATTGTGACTTAAATTGCGATTAAAGTTTGAATTCTGAGGAAAAAGTAAAAATTCTTAGAAAAAGAAATTAGATTTTCACTTTTTTTATGCTGGCCCAAATCCTCTACAAAATCCTGTACAATTTTCTCAAGTTTCCTTAGAGTTACTGAATAGACATCAACACTATTAAAGCTTCAGTACAACTGGAATTATGAGATTCATGCAACTTTATTAGGGTGACAATTATGAGTGGAATTATGAAGATCATCAGGTTAATGTTACTCATTATCTATTTGCTCATACTGCTGAATGGAGGTACAAAATAATGTGTTACACATGGGTCTCACCGTATGAATGCAGATAGGCCAATCCTTGCGATAGGGTCTGAGCTAGTTTCAGCATACATGCCCAGTCACACACTGCTCTAGATAGAAATACATTCAAAGAACCCTAAAAAAAATAAATTTGATAAAATAAATTTGATTTTGGACAAGCAGAATCAAACTGATACCAAGTAGCAGGATTTCATTACATTTCTCATCTTCTATACCACTTTTTCCTGTATTCAGGGTCGCGGGGGGCCTGGAGCCTATCCCAGGAGCCTTAGGGCACGAGGCAGGGTACACCCTGGACAGGGTGCCAGTCCATCGCAGGGCACACAGATACACACACTCATTCACACACTACGGGCAATTTGGGAACATTAAATAGCCTAATCTGCATGTCTTTGGATTGTGGGAGGAAACCGGAGTACCTGGAGGAAACCCACCAAGCACGGGGAGAACATGCAAACTCCATGCACACAGAGACGGGAATCGAGCCTGGCCGGGGAATCGAACCCGGACCCTGGAGGTGCAAGGCGACAGTGCTAAACACTACACCACCGCGCCGCCATGCTTATTTAAGATACCATTTATTTATTCAGTTTTATTACATGCAAAGTTTTTTTTATTAGACACCAAATAAACATTGACCAAACTCTTATTATAAATAAGAAGCGTGAATGTTAGTGAATGAAGTTGAAGCTACAGAGCAGCAGCTGCCCCAACTGACAATCTTCCACTTGTCCTGTACATTATGTGATTCCTTTGTGAAGTCATGGATGCTGTGCCTGTTCCATGTATTGCATATGGTTGACTCATGAACCAAGATGTTCTCCAGCTCTAATGAATCCTTTAAGACTTTAGCTGTTACACCGGGGTTCTTTTTACTTCATCTTGTGCCTTTTTAGTTATTTTTGGCTGGGTGGCCACAGCTATGGAGATTAGCCACAGTACCAAATTATTTCCATTTATAGACAATTTGTCTAGCTGTAGACTAATGAATATCTAAACTTTTTGAGATTACTCTGTAACCCTGTTCAGCTACATGGGAATCTATAACACTTGTAGCGCTGCCACACAAAAGGGACACTTTCAACAACAGGGAATTGGTTATGGAGCTAATGCTGCTCACCTGTGGCCGAAGGTGTGCCCTAGCGGTTTCTGTTCCCCCATTGACAGTGGTTTGGTCACCGGGCAAGTTCCCGCGCATGCGCGATCGCGTCGCAAGGGAACCCGGAAGTGACGTGGGTCACGTGATCCGGCATAAAGCCGGAACCGGCAAGGAAGCCGTTACGGAGAGATGAAGACAGCGCGCTGCATGTTTTTTGAAGCTGAGCGACTGCTTGTGGATTACCTTTTGTTAATTTCATTCAGTACCCAGCTCATTCCGTGTGTCGATCTCCCAGACCTACCATCTTTATCTGGTGAGATTGACCCATCTCTCCAACTCACCATTTCACCCCAATTGCCGTTTTTTCAGACTCTGGACTATCATACACTCACTCACACACCCGCATACATCGCATACACACTTTTTTCTATTTGTATATATTTGTATATATTGGTTTGTGGTGCACCGTGTTTGTTTATTTATCTGTCTGTCTTGTATAATACACTTGGTTTAATTTATTATAATTGTTTTGTGTCGCGTCGTGTTTTGTCCAGCTGCGATTGCGCAATACCGGAAGTATTGTTTTCAAGCCCCTGTTTAGATTCCCGAATCCGTTTATTTGTAACCAAGCGGTTAATAAAATCCAAGCGTTACATAGTGGTGGCCCGTACGCACGGGGAATCTGTATTTAGGGATATTTTCCGGTTTTGTGTGATGTGGCTGAACAAAATGGACGCTAATGCTAACATCGCTAATGCTAGTGCTAAAGCTAATGCTAAGGCTAATGCTAGTAGTGCTGCTAAGGCCGACTGTGTAGTGCATAATAACATGCCGGTTGATGTAGATGATGCATTTTATACACGCCGTGACCTTACAACTGAATTAACGTCATTGATTAGTTCTTTATATATATCAGATAGCCATGATAATGTCAATGCTGATGATTATATTGTTCATGGGACTGATATAGAGGTAGTGCACACACTACAGACTGAACTTTATCAATGCAAGATGGACATGGTGGCGCTTACTGATAAAGTGAGCTCCATGGAGCAGGATTATAGACAATCCCTAGACAGCAGTCTCAACCGAGAAATCAGTCTGCGTGATGCAGTGGACGCGAGCCTGGAAGGGCTGCAGCGCTACTGCCAGGAGGCTCTCGAAAAAATGGAGAGAGCCATCGTTGACTGTTTTCTGCGACGGGACGTCATCTGGGAAAACCGGATGAAGAGACTGCGTCTCACTAGTACGCCCACCACACTCAGGTTACAGGCCTGCACCCCTGCATCCCCTCCATCTCCTGCACAACATCTGCCCAGCACTCCAACCACTACAGCGACGGCCAAGGTGAAGCTTCCAAGCACTCATGCCATCGCCGACGTTCCTCCTGGTGTTCCAGCACACTCCTCGGCTCTGCTCTCCTCCCCACTTTCTTCTTCTTCTTCTCTGCATGCTCATCCATCCATCTGTGTGGAGTTCCCTGCCTTCTGCGACGCGTCAGAGACAGCTGAGGTGAAGAACTTCATCGAGCAAGCAGAGAAATACCTGGAGATCAGACCCCTGACCCGACCAGAGCTACTGGGAACCCTCGGCTCAGTTCTCCGAGGGCCGGCTCTCAGTTGGTGGAAGGCGGAGAAGGGCAAGGTGAAGGACTGGCAGTCTTTTAAGCAGGCTTTCCTGGCGGCGTTTATACTGGATGACGACCTCGACGAAGAGGAAGACAACTTGAGGTCTCCGGTACGGCAGCCAGGGCAACGCCAGGGAGACTACGCCGATGACCACCCCGCCCTCTGTCTCATGGGAAAACCTGATATCTCCGAGGAAGAACTAGTGGGGCGAACCCAGGAGAACATCATCACGAGAGTGGCGTTAAGAGGAGCGGTGAGCACCGTGGAAAAGCAGGTGGAGAGAGGCGCTAGGGGAGAGAAAGACGGCGTGGACCGCTTTAATCCGGGTCCAGATGCCATACCCCGAGCACCCCCGCCGCTGAATGGAGCTGACACCCCACGTCTACCCACCACGTCCACTAAAGAGGCCTCCAGCTTCCCGAGAGACCTGAGCGAGATCAGCAGAGCCCAACAGAACGACCCAACGATCACGAAGCTGCTCTCCAAAGATCATCAAAGAGGTACACAAGATCTGAGGGTCACCTTCGAATGTCGTCAGGGCGTGCTATATCGCCGGGTACCGGTACAGAAAGGAGAGAAATTTCAGCTCGTTGTTCCCCAGTCTCTAATAAAGAGTTTCCTACAATACTATCATGACAATCCACTAGGAGGACACTGGGGACAACTGAAAACCCTGCTGAGGCTATTAGAGGTGGCGTGGTGGCCGACGGTGCGGAAAGACGTCTGGCGTTATACCAAAGCTTGCAGCGTTTGCCAACGACACAAGACACAACATCCATCATCACCCCGATTAAGACCTATCATGGAGGAGGGCCAACAAAGAGCAGAACATCGCAGATCCAGACAAGCCAGATGTCACAATACCCTGGGGGAAGCAGCGCACTTCGAACCGGGAGAACTGGTTTGGGTCAAAACTCGACCTCCCTCCTCCACAACAAAAAGATATTCTGCAAGGCGAGCGCCCCAGTGGGAGGGTCCAGCAGAAGTACAAAGAGGACCGAATAAATACACAATGTCTTGGGGATACCCACAAAAAGCCGATCGATATCGTGTGGCGAATTTAAAGTGCTTGTGCGGACGTTCTCCTCAGACGCCGGAGGCTTGGGGGGGGGTCTATGTAGCGCTGCCACACAAAAGGGACACTTTCAACAACAGGGAATTGGTTATGGAGCTAATGCTGCTCACCTGTGGCCGAAGGTGTGCCCTAGCGGTTTCTGTTCCCCCATTGACAGTGGTTTGGTCACCGGGCAAGTTCCCGCGCATGCGCGATCGCGTCGCAAGGGAACCCGGAAGTGACGTGGGTCACGTGATCCGGCATAAAGCCGGAACCGGCAAGGAAGCCGTTACGGAGAGATGAAGACAGCGCGCTGCATGTTTTTTGAAGCTGAGCGACTGCTTGTGGATTACCTTTTGTTAATTTCATTCAGTACCCAGCTCATTCCGTGTGTCGATCTCCCAGACCTACCATCTTTATCTGGTGAGATTGACCCATCTCTCCAACTCACCATTTCACCCCAATTGCCGTTTTTTCAGACTCTGGACTATCATACACTCACTCACACACCCGCATACATCGCATACACACTTTTTTCTATTTGTATATATTTGTATATATTGGTTTGTGGTGCACCGTGTTTGTTTATTTATCTGTCTGTCTTGTATAATACACTTGGTTTAATTTATTATAATTGTTTTGTGTCGCGTCGTGTTTTGTCCAGCTGCGATTGCGCAATACCGGAAGTATTGTTTTCAAGCCCCTGTTTAGATTCCCGAATCCGTTTATCTGTAACCAAGCGGTTAATAAAATCCAAGCGTTACACACTTGATCATAACCTTCTGATATCTCGTCTATGAGGCCTCAGCTGAGGCTGCATGTAAACAGCACACTGACATTGTTTGAATGTTCTCTAATCCACACCTACGTATAAGCCTCGTGTTTCATTTACTTTTTCACCACAACTTTGTAGGTTAGATGTGTGTTTAATAAAAATACAAATCATCATTATTGATTCATCAGCTTAGAAATATTATGTTTGTTTTCATTTCTGACTTTGTTGAAGATCACATTTCTGGACCAATTTATACAGAAATAGCTTATCTACTTTTTCTTACCACTGTATACACATGACAATCGTAGATATGCAATGCTGATCTTTTTATTGGAGATTAATTTGTATTCAGTTTTTTTTTTATTTGACGATGATGTGACTGTGTGTGGACTGAGTGTGGGGAGGTCTGAATGAAGATGATGCTTTAGAAATGGGATCGATCTTTAAACAGCTATAAGAACAATCTGGTGTATGTAAAATCGGTATTCGTTATTGTAAGGGTTCCAGTCAACTAACAGCTTTTTCTCATTTCTTTTCTTGAGCATTAATAGACAAGGTTGAAGACCCAGAAATGGTCCCTTGTTGGAAATGTAGTACGAGATTAAAGAATAAAGGTGTTTAATGTCTCTGTAGAGATTCTAACAGCAATAGTATTGTTCTGTGCCAAGCGCATGTTATATCTTCTTCTCCAGTGTACTGTGAAAACAGCAGGCACAGAAACGATTTCTCACACGTTTCCCTGTTCTTTATCTTTTTTTTATTTTGATATGCTTGTCTGATTAGAAATGCAAGTTATATGTACTGGACTCAAATCACTATAATAAATACATTTATATAATCTTTCAACCTGTTTGCTGTGGCTCGTTTTATTGTCATATGTAATTAGTCACATTTAAGTGAATTATATGAGTCATTTAAGACTTATCTTTATACTTATAATTAATATTAATTCATTTATCTTTAACTATCCATCATCTTTGTCCAGGACAACGATGGTAAGAAAAAATGAGGTCAGGATGCACATTTAGGAAAGCACACAATAGAGTTAGAAAATTTTGATTGTTAAAACTCCTTCAAAGTGAGCATAGGAAAGCTCACCTACCACTACAATATGAAGAACGTTAATAGTATTAATATTTAGTAATATCTTGGACACACATGAATGATCAAATTGACTTTCTGTATGGCTTTATATCCCGGTTATGAGCGTGCCGTCTCTCCCCTGAGCACTTGACCTGTCTTTTTTCTTTTTTTCAACACCCTGTTAAATAGTGATGGGAAGTTTGAATCATTTTAGTGACTCGGTTCTTTGAATCTCGTTTATCAAAATGAACGA
Source organism: Channallabes apus (assembly GCA_030522415.1). Taxonomy (NCBI): domain Eukaryota; kingdom Metazoa; phylum Chordata; class Actinopteri; order Siluriformes; family Clariidae; genus Channallabes; species Channallabes apus. Next base: position 15,331,290 of record CM060130.1, read on the forward strand.
ATCTTTTTTTTTTTTTGTTCATTTCGTTCTTTTGATCAGAAATGAATTAAAATGTTGCGTTTTTAATAAAAATACCCCCAATACGTCTACATACACACATTTCTACTATAGTTCCAGTTATGAAAATGAATATCTGATGGATATCAGTAATGTAACTAACATCCAGGGGCGGACTGGGACCAATTATGTGTTAAGCATCTACTGTATGGGGGCTGAGCCCCCCTTAACTGAAAATCCTAGAAACATCCGTGTCTTTAATACCAGTAATGAGCCAACATTGTAAATAAATAAAGTCACTGTCTCATCCTGAAACTATAAGTTAATAGACCTGATCAAATGATTCAACATCTGATTAAAAATCAAGAGGTTGTACTTGCCTGGTATTTATTCATGATATGCTGTACCACATTTAAGGTAAAGTAGTTTTTGTTAATTATTTTTGTTGTTTGTTCTTCACACAAGCTAGTGAAAGGTCAATTAGATGTTTTTATTGTAAAACTGCTTAAAGATAAATTATTAGAGAATGAAACCTCAAGAACAAAAACAATACCATATAAAACATCACTTAGCAATCTTTAAATATATACTTATTGGTCAAAGTCCCAACTGTACTGAACTATAGTCTCGTTACCGCCTCTCCTCCTCCAGCAGGGGGCATCATTAATAGTGTAGGAGAGCTGAGTGAACTGCAGGTCTACAGCCGAGCGCTGGGGCAGGTGGGAGAAACTCTGGGCCTCTGTGATCGGGTTCTCCGGTTCTCCTGACCTCTTGGTCTCCTCCATGGGGATGAACTCTGACTCTATGGAAATTTCAGCCATTTCATCAACCTGTAAAACAGAGAGACACTGAGTGTGTGTGAGTGTGTGTGTGTGTGTGTGTGTGTGTGTGTGTGTGTGTGTGTGTGTGTGTGTGTGTGTGTGTGTGTGAGACAGTGTGTTAGGAAGATTATTGTCACATTGTACTCCTGTATTAATACCGTTTCAAACTTTCAGATTTTCTTCCTAAATTTGTATTTATTTAATTATTTGTTGGTTTCACTAGTAGCCATCTACCCGGTGTAAGTAGGTTTACAGTGTATTCAGCCCCGCGCACCTGACCTGACTTTTATACATTTATTTTTGGTGATTGTGTGATAACTTTAAATATATTTATTGCACTAAAGTAGAAATGAAAAGGGAAAGTGAGAGTTTTGATGCATAATAAATTCTTCTGTACTTAGAGTTCTACATTTACACTTAGCATCTAATTGATTGCATAATCACTAATTAATATACTAATTTCATATTTTCCTTGACGCAGCTCATTTGTATTTATTGCAGCTAAAAAAACTAAAAACTCATATAAGATGAATATTACGAACATGCCAGTGTTTTACTTATACGACTTTGCAAAGCTGTTAAATATCATAATATTGCACTTAAGTCTCTTTGTGTGTTATTCTTATGAATTTAACTTCAAAAGCAGACAAAGATTAGCAGAGGCAAAGACTTTAGTTAAGTGAGATCTTCTCTTTTACCCTTTTTGGCCTTTTTTTTGAAGATGCTTTGAGTCCTTCCTCTCGAGGTCCCTTGTCTTGCAGGTTGCCTGCTAACAGTGGAAAAGAGAAGCAACAATATTAAAGTATAGCACAGTGACTCGTGTAATCGCTGAAATGTACAATAACTTTTAAGGCAGTAAAGGCAGAGCTGGAGAAAGGAAAATGTATATGGTGAAATACATCGCGTTCCAAATTATTATGCAAATTGGATGTAAGTGTCATAAACATTAAACGTTTAGTGTTTAAATTAACCTCATGGATGGTGTCGTGTCTCAGGGCTCTTTGGGTCACTGAAATGAATCTCAGACACGTGTGATAATTAGTTTGCCAGATGAGGACAATTAAAGGAAAAGTACTGAAGAAGGTTGTTCCACATTATTAAACAGCCGCAGGTTTCAAGCAATATGGGGAAGAAAAAGGATCTCTGCTGCCGAAAAGCCTCAAACAGTGCAATGCCTTGGACACGGTATAAAAACATTAGATATTTCATGAAAACTTAAGCGTGATCATCGTACTGTGAAGACATTCGTGTCTGATTCAGAGCACAGACAGGTTCGTGCAGATAAAGGCAGAATCATCTTCATTCACGACAATGTATGGAACGATATCGCGGACAATATTCAAATGCAATTGCGTTTCCCAGATGTGGCCGCACAAACTGCGCCATAATTCAAAAGCAGTTGCTAACTCTACATTACCGTTTGCTGATTCGCCTTCACGAGCCGCACACTGACTGACACATTTCAAATGAAAAAACAAAGTCCATTTGTATTTGTATTTCCAGGTCTTACACGTCATGAACCTGTCATATTTAAATAGCAAAATCAATCACCACGTTTGCTTTTTCACTTTCTCTGCACCGCGCGTCAAGCCGCCAAAATTCAAACGCAATCGCTAATCCATTTACAATTGCATTTCCAACACGTTACACAGAAACCTGTCAATCAGCGTCAGGGGCGGGTCTATACTGTGGGGCGGGATTGTATGGGGAGTGACGTCACTCGCACTCGCCGACCAAGAGGGGGATATTTGAGCACTGGAGGTGAACCGAGATTATCTCATTTGTTTATCAAGAAATAAACACACAAAAATGACAAATCGCATATTTTCTTGCTCCGGAGTGGACAGAGAAGTTTTTACAAATAAAAATATTTTTTGATCTTCTCCTGTTACAGCCTGCTGGAGCTAAATCTTTCAGAAACGCTGCGTACCGGTGTTATGCGCTAAAATGCCTCCCTGCCACTGATTGCACCCCCCAACATAACCTCTATCAAATATATGAGGACATCACAATCAAATATTCATATTATTATTATCAAATATAATATATGAGTATTATCATGAAGCGATTTTTATTATAAATAAGAAATATAAAAATATACATGTACAACCCCTGGCAAAAATTCTGGAATCACCGTCTCAAGATATTCATTCAAATGTTTAATTGTGTAGAAAAAAAACAAGCACATACATGCCACAAAACTATTTTCACTCAACAATCCAAACTTCTGGCTGTATAAAACACTTAAAAAAACAAAACAAAGAAAGATAACTATAGTCAACGACAACTGTTTTAACAGCTCAAACAGAGGAACAAAATATGGAATCACACAAATCTGAGGAAAAAAATATGGAATCACCATGCACTTTGCAATTCTACAACTGCTAATTAGTCTACAGTTAAAAAAGAGTGCTTGCACACATTAGAGATGTGTTGAACCAAGATGATTGACATAACTCATAGCTCCAACACGAGAGATGTCAGTTGAAACAAAGGAGAGAATTATCAAACTTCTTGAAGAAGGTAAATCTTCATGGAATGTTGCAAAAGATGTTGGTTGTTCCCAGTCAGCTGTGTCTAAAATCTGGACCAAGTACAAATCAAATGGAAAGGTTGTAAAAGGGAAGCGTACTGGTAGACCAAGAAAGACATCAAAGCGCCAAGACAGAAAACTTAAAGCAATATGACTTGAAAACAGAAAATGCACAACAAAACAAATGAGGAACAAATGGTCAGAAAGTGGAGTCAATGTCTGTGACCGGACAGTAAGAAACCGCCTAAAAGAAATGGGATTTACATACAGAAAAGCGAAAAGAAAACCATCATTAACATCTAAACAGAACTAAAACAAGGTTTCAGTGGGCTAAAGAAAGACAATCTTGGACTGCGGATGACTGGATGAGAGTTAGAGTCAGTGATGAATCACGAATCTGCATTGCGCAGGGTGATGATGCTGGAACTTTTGTTTGGTGCCGTTCCAATGAAATTTATAAAGACAACTGCCTGAAGAAAACATGCAAATTTCCACAATCATTATTGATATGGGGTTGTATGTCAGGTAAAGGTATGGGGGAGACATGACAGTCATTACATCTTCTATAAATGCACAAGTTTATGTTGAGATTTTGGACACTTTTCTTATTCCATCAATTGAAAGGATGTCTGGTGATGGTAGCATCATTTTTCAGGATGATAATGCATCGTGCCATAGGGCAAAATCTGTGAAAACATTCCTACAGGAAAGACATATAATGTCAATGGCATGGCCTGCAAATAGTCCGGACCTTAATCCAATTGAAAATCTGTGGTGGAAATGAAAGAAACTGGTCCAGGACGAGGCTCCAACCTGCAAAGCTGATCTGGCAACTGCAATAAGACAAAGCTGGAGACAGACTGATGAAGTATACTGTTGGACATTAGTTAAATCCAGGCCTCAGAGAATTCAAGCTGTTATAAAAGCCAGAGGTGCTGCAACAAAGTACAAGTAGTGTTTTTATTTGGTGATTCCATATTTTTTTCCTCTGTTTGAGTTGTTAAAACAGTTGTCATTGACTATAGTTATCTTTCTTTGTTTTTTTTTAAGTGTTTTATACAGCCAGAAGTTTGGATTGTTGAGTGAAAATAGTTTTGTGGCATGTATGTGCTTGTTTTTTCTACACAATTAAACATTTGAATGAACATCTTCTGAGAGGGTGATTCCAGAATTTTTGCCAGGGGTTGTATATGAAAATAATATATAATTACTATATTTCCCCCCTATACTACGTGTTTTTTTTATATAGATTATTTTCGTTTGGTGCAATTTGTAAATCATAAACCTATTAATTTATGTTGTAATATAATATTTGATAGAGGTTATGTTGGGGGGTGCAATCCGTGGCAGGGAGGCATTTTAGCGCATAACACCAGTACGCAGCGTTTCTGAAAGATTTAGCTCCAGCAGGCTGTAACAGGAGAAGATCAAAAAATATTTTTATTTGTAAAAACTTCTCTGTCCACTCCGGAGCAAGAAAATATGCGATTTGTCATTTTTGTGTGTTTATTTCTTGATAAACAAATGAGATAATCTCGGTTCACCTCCAGTGCTGAAATATCCCCCTCTTGGTCGGCGAGTGCGAGTGACGTCACTCCCCATACAATCCCGCCCCACAGTATAGACCCGCCCCCGACGCTGATTGACAGGTTTCTGTGTAACGTGTTGGAAATGCAATTGTAAATGGATTAGCAACTGCATTTGAATTATGGCGCAGTTTGTGCGTCCACATATGGGAAACGCAATTGCATTTGAATATTGTCCGCGATATCGTTCCATAACAATGCACCATCTCATGCTGCAAAGAATCCCTCTGTATCATTGGCTGCTATGGGAATAAAAGATGAGACACGCCACCATCCTCCCCTGACCTCAACCCCATTGAGAACCTTTGGAGCATCCTCAAGCAAAAGATCTATGAGGGTGGGAGGAGGTTCGCATCAAAACAGCAGTTCTGGGAGGCTATTCTGACATCCTGCAAAGAAACTCAAGCAGAAACTGTCCAAAAACTCACAAGTTCAGTGGATGTAAGAATTGTGAAGGTGATATGAAAGAAGGGGTCGTATGTTAAGATGTAACATGTAGCCCTGTTAGGATGTTTTTGATTGAAATAGTTTTTGATTTCAGTAAATATGACCTCATAATGCTGCAAATTCAACAAAAGCCCATTTTCAGTTCTTTACAACCTATAAAATGTTTGAACTCTGTTGTGCATAATAATTTGGAACAGTGCATTTTCAGTTTTTTATTTTTGAAATAAATATTATTAGGAGTTTTGTTCAATAAATTTTTAATTATACCCTTATGAAAATTATACCGACTGCCATTTGCATTGACTAATGATGAAAAACAGAGAAAGATATCATTTGCGTAATAATTTGGAACGCGGTGTAAACACGCGTACCATTCACATGCTCCTCACACTCTTCACTTCTACAGCTCGAAGTTTCCGGATCTGCCTCATCATCGGACCTGTCGCTGGACACATCTATTTCATCTGATTAAGACCAAAGTATAAAGTTTTGAATGCCACCATCACACCATTTCTACTTATCTTGTCTTGATGCGGCCTGTTACAAAAATCTGTGAAGCTAAATTTCTAATACATTGCTGCGATATTAAATTACCTGTGAATGTTTGATATTTTAGAAGATATTGACAACACTTCTAATCATGATTACCTATTGTGTTAAAGTTATACAGTATTACACAATTCTATTTACCTTGTGGGTCTATTGTTATAGCATCCAATCCTTTACGCTGGAGTTCTGGCAGTTTCCATTTCTCCACTTTGCCAGCTGTAGCGTGTTTTCAGGGAGGCGGTTGAACTCGCGATGAACCCTGATGTCGTGTCCAAGGAAGTTGGCTAATTGATCCACTCGTTGTCTTTAAGGTTTAATACTGTGGACAATGCAGCTACTTGCTTGCGCAGCTTTGTTGAACAAAGTTGCACTCGATCTACAGCAGGAGGTGCTGGACTAAGGCCAGGAAGATCATGAAGGACCTCAGTCACCCCAGTAATGGACTGTTCTCTTGGTTGCGGTCTGGGAAGAGATTCCGCTCCCTAAAGGCCAACACAGAGAGACTGAGGAGGAGCTTCTTCCCGCAGGCGATAAGGTCTCTCAATCACACCTCCACACAGGACTAATAACATCTTTTAAGCTCACAACACTGACTGGACAATCATGGACACATTCATACACACTTGCACTAAATATTTATACATCTGGACAATTGCACATGTCACTTTCACTAGTCACCTTTCATGCATATTTGCACAACCACTGACACTTTAAATTCTATATATATATATATATATATATATATATACCCCCCCTATATTTCTATATTTTGCAATATTTTATTATGCCCTTATTGTACAGTTAATTTTACTAGTTAAATTTATTTCTTTAGTATTTCCTTTTTATTGATTATTTATTTTACGTACAAGCTTTTATTTTCTTTTTAAGGTCACTGGCGGTCGTGTAAGCATTTCACTGCATATTATACTGTGTATGACTGTGTATGTGACAAATAACATTTGAATTTGAATTTGAATGGCTGACGAAAAACAAAATGAAGACTTTGGAGTGGCCTAATCAACGTCCTGGCCTGAATCCAATTGAGATGCTGTGGCGTGACCTTAAAAAGGCGATTCATGCTCGAAAACCTTCCAAAGTGGCTGAATTACAACAATTCTGCAAAGATGAGTGGACCAGTGTTCCTCCACAGCGCTGTAACAGACTCACTGCAAGTTATCAAAAACACTTGACTGCAGTTGTTGCTGTTAAGGGTGGCCCAACCAGTTATTAGGTTTAGGGGGCAAACACTTTTTCACACACGTAGGTGCTACGTAGTTTTGGATTTTGCTTTCCCTTAATTATAAAAACCTTCATGACATGTTTACTTGTGTTACCTTTGACTAATATTTAATTCTGTTTGACTATCTGAAACCTTTAAGTGTGACAAATATGCACAACAATTAGAAAGCAGTAAGGGGGCAAATACTTTTTCACACCAGGGTAGATTACATTTGAAATCTACTGAGAGTCTAAAAGGATCAATACGACCATTGTGTCTTATCAGAAGATCAAGAGCTTGAACTAAACCAAGAATATTTACCTGTTCAGTTGGCTTGGTAGGAGGGCGTGTCTCTTCCTCTGAGGGCGTGGTCTCACCACTGCAAGGGACTGCTCGGCTTTATCTGTAAAGAGAGAACCTGCTCTGAAAACTGGAAGGCCATTTCAACAAGAACAAGTTTATGTCTGCACTATGTAACGCTGTGTCAATACTCCATCATTAATATTTAATAGACAGACCAGAAACCAATTAAGTTGTTCTTTTCTGGTCACCAGGTATCACAACACTGAACAACTAACACAATTCAACAACACCAACTCAAATTAAATAGAGACCTAATTACCAGAGTACGCCATGGCCAGTTTGAATCTCCATGATTGTATATTTCTTCTCCTGGAGCTACTGTATGTCCTTAATTGAAAACAAGCACAAATGTGGTTTGCCTTCAACACCTATTATTTTAATTTTACAATTAGGAGTTTTGTATTCATCGTTCACTAGTCTGCCAAGTGAAGCATCTTCTTTTGAGGCATCAATGCCAAAATTGGATAGAGGAAAAAACATTACATTTCTTTCAAATAAGTAATTTAAAAATAGTCAGTCAAAATGATTCCCAAAACTTACCACCATTGTCTTCCATTCCAATCAAAATCAAATAAGAAGGTTAACTGCTGTTCACAAACGCTGTCCATCTAATCTGACTGAGCTGGAGCTGTTTTGCAAAGAAGAATGGGCGAGGATTTCAGTCTCTAGATGTGCAAAGCTGGTAGAGACATACCCTAAAAGACTGGCAGCTGGAATTGCAGCAAAAGGTGTTTCTACAAAGTATTGACTCAGGGGGATGAATAATTACGCACACCCCACTTTGCAGTTATTTATTTGTAAAAAATGTTTGGAATCACGTACGATTTTCGTTCCACTTCTCACGTGTACACCACTTTGTATTGGTATTTCACGTGGAATTCTAATAAAATTGATTCATGTTTGTGGCTGTAATGTGACAAAATGTGGAAAAGTTCAAGGGGGCCGAATACTTTTGCAGGCCACTGTACTGTATATACTGACTAGATGTCGCCTTGGGCCTCTAAGCATACGTCAACATCGCCACCATCTTGGGTCGGGGATCTGCCAACTTGCAGACATGACACTGGTTAACATGTGTGACAACAACAATCAGCAGCGCACACAGTGTGACAACTTTTACAAAGCAGACGAAATGTAAAGTCAATAATATTACCCTAGAAAAACACGCACAAATATATACAGGCTAAATAAATGCCTTCTGCAATGTGAAGGTGCACGCCGATGTGAGCAGCTTTATGTCAGTTATAATATAACACTGTGATTATAATAATATTGAACATTTTTGCTGTGTAGTTTTGTTTTTCTGCATAAGAATTGCATTTCAACAAATGTTTCAGAAACGCCTGACTTTTGTTTTCTTTCTGTTTTTCTTTTCTCTTTAGTTTCTGTCGCTGGCCTCAGTGAACCTCAGTGAGGAATCCGAGTGTGTATACAGTAGGTGTGAACAGCTGAGACATCAATAGAAGTCCTGGGAAAACCTAGTGTCACCTGAACCGGGTGTCAATACATCTGACATATTCATCACCAGTCGTGGATTATTGAGTTAAACAGAAGGTCTGCTGAGAAAAACAGTTAGGAACAGTTACTTAACCCCAAATAAAAGCTCTTTGAGTGTTATAATTTAGTTGTTTCGCTGTGGCCACACACCCGGGACTTTCATGAACGCAATTGTGTGTTCAAAACAATCTGCAAGGTTTTCTTCAATACTTACCGCCACTCCCAATAAAATAAAAATAATGAATACAATTCTGTTTGACTGGTGGCACTTAGGTAGTAACCCAGTGCAAGTATCTACTCAATGATGGAAATTTCAAAGCAAGTCTAAGTTCTCGTAAGCCTAAATGTAAATGGATATTTATTCTCTATTTTCACAGTTTTTCTGCTAGAGTTTGAAATTGTATTTTTTTTGTGTGTGCTTTGACAAAGTTTAAAAGTCACACATAATCTAACTTTTACATCAACTTTTACATCACTATGAAAGCCCAGTTTGTGCTCTTTATAAATAAGTGAAATGTATTACATTTAGGCATTTGGCAGACGCTCTTATCCAGAGCGAATTACATTTTTATCTCATTACACATCTGAGCAGTTGAGGGTTAAGGGCCTTAGAGATAACATGATGAAGTGATGTGCAAAAGGATACAGTGCTGTAATCCAGAAACCCCGCACCCCGGGAAACCACTGCATTGATTGATGGAGAACAAACGCGCTAAATTCACAAGAACGATGGAGACAGAAAGGTGTCAGTGATACAGACACAGATGTAAGTGAAACGCCAACAAATGCTTATGAAGCAAAAAACGCCCTGGCCATATTTAAGCGACCACTTTGATTTCAAGCACAACAAAGAGAACAGACGCTGAGAGAGGACAGAGGACGCTGAGAGAGGACAGAGGGTGCTGAGAGGGGACAGAGGACACGCTGAGAGGGGACAGAGGACACGCAGAGAGGGGACAGAGGACACGCTGAGGGGGGGACAGAGGACACGCTGAGGGGGGGACAGAGGACACGCTGAGGGAGGGACAGAGGACACGCTGAGGGGGGACAGAGGACACTTGTACGAGGACGCTGAGACGCTGCTTTTTTCCGAGCTCCACCATACTGACCAACTTTTAAACTTTTTCGTCCCCTTACGAAGAGTGTACATAAAACGGATAAGTACCTTATAATATATTTACTCGAAACGCGTGTTATATCGTTAAGTTTTAATTGTTTTGCAGCACACCGCTTTTAGCCGGCATTAGCATCGCTAATTAGCATTAGCATCGCTAGCCCGGCTATCACGTTTGTTTGTTTGTTTGTTTGTTTGTAAAGTTTGTTTTCGCTTCTTCACACCGATTATTTTCCGTGTTTAGACACCATGTCGGTTGTGATTCTGCCTCTGAGTGCAGGTGAGGAGACATTGGAGCTGCACTCGGTGGATTTGGAGCTGGAGGCCGTGGAGAAGCTGATCCGTGAGCTACAGGTGAAGCTGGCCCGGCTACAGCAGCGGAAAGCCACGCTGGAATCGACGCGGACCGACGCTCACCTGTCCCAGGTAAACTCTCGGCGTGACACAATCTCTCCGACAACCTCAACCCCGCGTGTTTCTCTGCCCAGGTCCAACACACCAAGGACGCAGCCCGCCCAGTGTTCCTACACCCCGGCGTCGGGATACCACGGACCCTGGATACAGCAGCGGCGGAAGAAGCACGCCAAGCCCCAGGCGAGGACCTCTCCCCCTCCACCACCACCACCCGTCTTCGACATCTCGACCCGAAACCGCTTCGCTCCTCTCCGCGAGACGGCACACGACGTCCTGGTCATCGGAGACTCCATCGTTCGTCACGTGCGTGCTACCACGGCTAAAGGTAAGGTGCACACACGCTGTTTACCTGGTGCACGTGTTCTTGATGTTGCTGCACAGGTGCCTGCTGCCCTGAGGAAGAACATTGGAGCTGTGGTTCTTCATGCCGGCACGAACGACACCAGGCTGAGGCAGACGGAGATCCTAAAGAAGGACTTCAGGAGCCTGGTCGAGAAGGTCCGCAGCACATCACCCACGACAAGGATCATCGTATCTGGACCGCTTCCCACATTTCAGCGAGGAATCGAGAAGTTCAGTAGATTATTTGCTTTTAATGAATGGTTACAATCTTGGTGTCAACAACAGAAATTACGCTTTGTTGATAACTGGAATGTTTTCTGGGAGCGTCCTAGGCTCTTTCACACCGATGGCCTACACCCTAGCAGAGCTGGAGCAGCGGTCCTCTCTGACAACATCTCCAGAACACTACGAACCATCTGACTGGCGGTAAGTCATACTGTAGATTCCAAACATATTAGTCACATCACAACTCACCGTAGTGATAGACGCACACACATAGCTTGTCCTATAGAAACTGTGTCTGTTCCCCGAATACTGAGAAAAAAGAATAAATTTGTTAAATTCACCCGAAACAATCTGATAACCATAAAACCAGAAAAAGGCAAAATAAGTAGTCAAAATCCACCTCTAAAGTTTGGACTACTCAACATTAGATCCCTTGCGCCTAAAGCACTTATTGTTAATGAAATTATCTCAGATTATTGCCTTGACGCACTCTGTCTCACTGAAACCTGGCTTAAACCAAATGAATATTTTGGTCTGAATGAGTCTACTCCGTCAGGATATTTCTATAAGCACGAGCCCCGTCTAATTGGTCGCGGCGGTGGTGTCGCCACTATCTACAATGATGTACTCACTGTTACCCAGAAAATAAGGCCCAGGTTTAATTCATTTGAAGTGCTTATCATTAATGTTGCACTTAATGAAATACGTAATAAACCCTTGCTATATTTTACCCTGGCCACCGTGTACAGACCCCCGGGGCCATATGGCGATTTTCTTAAAGAATTTGGACATCTGCTATCAGAACTATTGGTTAACTCTGACAAAGTGTTGATAGTAGGAGACTTTAACATTCATGTAGATGATGCTAACGACGCTTTAGCACTCACATTTATGGATTTACTAAATTCCTTTGGGGTTAAGCAAAATATAATTGGAGCAACTCACCGCTTTAATCATACGCTAGATTTAATTATATCCCATGGTATAGATGTCTCTAATATAGAGATCATACCTCAAAGTGATGATATCACAGATCATCACCTCCTGACATATACTCTACCCGTAGAACAGATTAGCTGTGTCTCCCCACGTTATCAATCTGTTAGAAATATGAATCCCACTACTAAAGACAGATTCACAAGTAATCTGCCGGATCTGTCCAAATTTCTTATTAGACCCCTAAATGCAGATGATCTAGATGAAGTGACTAGCAGCATGGGCACTATTCTTACCAGTACATTAGACACTGTTGCTCCCATCAGATTAAAAAAAGTCAGAGATAAAACATTTGCACCGTGGTACAACAGTCATACTCGCGCCCTAAAGAGAGCAACCCGTAACCTCGAGCGAAAATGGAGGAAAACTAAATTAGAAGTTTTTCGAATTGCGTATAAAGACAGTATGTGCAGCTATAGACAGGCTCTAAAAACTGCTAGGACCGAGCATCTTAGCCAACTGATAGCAAGAAACCAAAACAATCCCAGGTTCTTATTTAGTACAGTGGCTCGCCTAACAAAACCTAAGATGCCCGCAGAGAGTATCCCATCACAGTTTAGAAGTGAAGACTTTATGGACTTCTTTAATGAAAAAATCAATAATATCAGGAAGAAAATAATGGAGGTTCAACCTCTAATAGTATCTCACGATCCAGTTCAGCCTATAGCTTCACATTTAGATTTTCACTGCTTTACAGGTATAGGACAGGAAGAGCTGTATAAACTCATCACCTCGGCTAAATCAACAACGTGCCTGTTAGACCCAATCCCAACCAGATTTTTAAAAGAAGTGATGCTTACGGTTGGAGAGCCACTCCTAAACATTATTAATTCTTCATTACATCTAGGTCACGTCCCTAAACCTTTCAAGTTAGCAGTTATTAAGCCGCTTCTTAAAAAATCTAATTTGGACGCGAATGAAATAAAAAATTACAGACCGATTTCAAACCTCCCGTTCATATCAAAAATACTAGAAAAAGTAGTATCAGCTCAAATTTGCACATTCTTGCAGGATAACAACATCCTTGAAGAATTTCAGTCAGGTTTCAGGCCCCATCATAGCACAGAAACTGCACTAGTTAAGATTACAAACAACTTGTTTTTAGCTTCAGACCAAGGCTGCATCTCATTGCTAGTCCTGCTTGATCTTAGTGCTGCATTCGACACTATAGATCATAATATTCTCATAGATCGCTTACAAAATTATATAGGTATTCAGGGACAGGCATTAAAATGGTTTAGATCTTACCTGTCTGATCGCTACCATTTTGTAGATCTAAATGGAGAACCGTCTGGTGTAATGCCAGTGAAATATGGGGTCCCACAAGGGGCAGTTTTAGGACCTCTGTTGTTCTTAATATACATGCTTCCCTTGGGTAACATCATTAGAAGACATGGGATTAGTTTCCATTGTTATGCTGATGATACCCAATTATATATCTCAACCAAACCAGACGAAATACCTAAGTTGTCTAGATTAACTGAGTGTGTCCAGGACATAAAAGATTGGATGACCAATAACTTTCTTTTATTAAATTCAGATAAGACAGAGATATTACTTATTGGCCCAAAAACCAGCACACAACAGCTTTCACAATTCAGCCGGCGGTTAGAAGGATGTACTGTTATTACCAGCTCAGCAGTAAAAGACCTGGGCGTAATATTAGACAGTAACTTGTCTTTTGAAAATCACATTTCAAATATCACAAAAACAGCCTTTTTCCATCTTCGAAATATTGCTAAACTTAGGAACATCTTATCCGTATCTGATGCAGAAAAGCTAGTTCATGCATTCATGACCTCCAGACTGGACTATTGTAATGCATTACTAGGTGGTTGTCCTGCATCCTCAATAAACAAGCTTCAGTTAATCCAAAATGCAGCTGCCAGGGTTCTCACTAGATCCAGAAAATATGATCATATAACCCCAATATTATCATCCCTGCACTGGCTACCTGTTCAGTTTAGAATAAATTACAAAATAGTATTACTTACATACAAGGCCTTAAATGGTTTAGCTCCCACATACCTAACCAGTCTTCTGATACGCTACAATCCACCACGCGCCTTAAGATCACAAAACTCCGGACTTCTGGTAGTTCCCAGAATTTCAAAATCTACAAAAGGGGGTAGGGCTTTTTCATATTTAGCTCCAAAGCTTTGGAATAGCCTTCCAGACAGTGTTCGGGGAGCAGACACGGTTTCTCAGTTCAAAAGTAGACTCAAGACGCATCTTTTTAATCTGGCATACACATAACTCATCCCATAATCTCATACTCCAGTACACCTATACCGAATGGCAACTACGCTAATTCTCCCCATCTGTTCTGTATTTCTCTACCCATCCCGAGGCATCGGGAGATTTTGCCAGCTTCAGTAGACAAAGGCCGACCCTGCGAGGTTCCTGAGGCATCCAGAGAAGGACCAGCTCCAGCTGGATTCAGCTTTATGATGGTTGGAGCTACACATGCTGCTCCTGTGCTTCCAGTGATCCAGACCTCATCTGCCCTCTGCACCTACTGACTCGTCCCTATGCTGAACTGGTCTTCATGTCAATTTAAATAATTTCTGTCATATTGAATTTTCACCTGCACAACACACAAGATGTTATATCATTTCTATCTGTTATCGCCCAAATGAGGATGGGTTCCCTGTTGAGTCTGGTTCCTCTCAAGGTTTCTTCCTAATGCCATCTCAGGGAGTTTTTCCTTGCCACCGTCGCCGTCACCCTTGGCTTGCTCATCAGAGAAATTTCATTCATTCGTCTCATTATTATTATCTGCACATTTTTCTCACACATCCACACTTCCAATTATTTTCTTTTCTATAATTATTATTATTATTTGTTTTTATTTATTTATTTTCTATTATTATTATTATTTTATTTATTTATTATTATTATTATTATTATTATTATTATTATGATTTGTTAAATTTCTTTAATTTTTGTGAAGCTGCTTTGAGACAATGACCATTGTTAAAAGCGCTATATAAAAATAAATTGAATTGAATTGAGAGGACACGCTGAGGGGGTTACACGCTTCTCCTGCTGCTGTTTTTATTGTTATACGGACTATTTTCACCCGAAGGCTGTTTTTTAAACTTTAGTTTTTTACCTTTGGTTTTTTGGCGTTTTTCAGCGCTGCTAAGACGTTGTGTGCTTCCTTGTTCGTCCGCTCTGTGGTTCCGATACACTGGAGTTTTTGAGCCTCTGCAGTTATTTGGCTGCATCTCGGCGCGCGGCGCGTGACTATAGCTTGTTTTGCTAGTTTTCCGGCGGCCGGCGTGAAGCTAAAATACACCATCCCGCAGTAGTTAAGTCATAACAATTATTCCATTCCAACGTGCATTACAGCCATAAAAGAACTCGGACTTCTGCGCCGACCGCGTTATGTCCACAGAAGTTCTCGGCGAAAGTTTGTTTACAATCAGCCTGGCTGTTCCGCTGTCGCTCATCAAACACGTCATCAGAGCGACGTTACTCCAGGTGTTTGTAGCCAGGGAAACAGCACGAGATTTCTGTCGGAGCTCCGGAAACTTCCCGAGGACGGCACTCACCAAGCTGGACAGAGAACGCGGAGTGGATCTCACTGTATTACGGCCATTACAGAAATTTACTTTTTAATTCACAATCTCTCACAAATAAATCAGTCCTCATACAAGATCACATCATGGATTCTTCCCATCACTAATCTATTGCACTGCATAGCCTCAGTGGGAGTCACGTGACAAAGGACCGAAAAAAGACTCCATTTCCATTTATTTTTATTGAACAAAAATATGGAACAAAATATACATTTATAATAGCATCATAAAGCTGTGTAAACGTTGAGCAAAAAACAAGGCACACATTAATTAGACAGAAAAATAAGTATTGAAAAAGCACTCAAGGAAATAATAATAAAAATATACATAAAGAAAAAATAAATAAATGAGCAAAATAAACAAGTGAATACAAATGAAAAAGGGTCTCTTTTTTCTTCTTCTAATAAACCAGAGTCTCTTATTATTCCAACAAGTTTCTTGTCCTTTTTACCTTTCATATGTTCCAATGATGGAACATAATTGCAAATAAAATCCTTTTTAAAGACTGAAAAATAAGGTTTAGTTTTTATAAATTTGCATTTATGAATGAAAAATGTGCCTAAAATCAGCATTAAATTAACGAGAACGTTATTATTCTAATCATTCAGAAGTTTTCCGAATATAATATGTTTTCTATCAAAAGCAGGCAGTGATTGTATCTTTGGCTCCAACCAATAAGACATATTTTCCCAAAGGATAGCAGAATACTCACAAGAAAAGAAAAAGGTGATCAGTCGTCTCAATGTCAACTTTACAGAAAGTATAAAAGCATTTTGTTCAGAATTAAACCGGTGTGTTAAAAACTCAGATGATGGATAAATACCATGAAATATTTTGAAGTGGGTTTCCTTTGCTTTAGGAGCCACTGGAAAGGCAATGTATTGTGTATTTTAACGGTTGGTTTAACACAAGTTTGTAAAATATTGTTATAATATAGCAATGTTGGATATATTATAAAAATTTAAACAAGAGCGGATGATTTTGTTTAGAAGCATTGCTTTGAGGTTATTAACATTAAAAAGAAGTGATGGGAGATCACATGATCATCTGAGATGTTGATAAAGCTGTTTTGTACAAGGCTTATAAAACGTATAAAAACGAATCGTTCATGAACGACCATCAGTGCCCCACAGCAAGGCAAGGCAAGTTTATTTGTACAGCACATTTCATACACAATGATAATTCAAAGTGCTTTACATAAAAGAGAAGAAGATAGTTATAAAAAGAAATAGAAAATAATAGCACTAAAACTTTTAAAATTATTTAAATTTGATTTAGAAACAGTTTTTAAAAAATTATTTAATAATAATAATAATAATAATAAAAAAATTTTAAGTAAATATAAAATACAGTGCAGTCAGTTCGGACGTAGCACAGTGCTCATTTAATAAATGGGCAGCTAAACAGATGAGTTTTAAGTCTCGATTGAAATGTGACTAATGATCCTCTGATTCTGGACCTTTGCACAAAGTCACTTTAATAAGGCACCTTAATAAGACACTTTTTTTAATGCATACTTGCACACCATATTTCTTCCACCAAATAAAAAAATCATTAAAAAAAAACATTTCTATTGTACAGTATATTTTATTTTATGTACAGTATACTTCTATTTTTATTTCTATTTTATTCTTAAATTGTAATTTTTCTATCGTATTTCTTTTATTCATATTTATTTCTTTTAAATTCTCTTTTTAAGGTCACTGGCGGTCGGGTCGTGTAAGCATTTCACTGCATACCGTACTGTGTATGACTGTGTATGTGACAAATAAAATTTTAATTTGATTTGATTTGATGATAGTATGCTGATTTAGTTACTGCTTTGACATGACTACTGAAACTAAGGTCTGCCTCTAGAATTGATTTTTTGTTGTTTGACTCCTAGAGTGAAGGTCTGCATTCACCTTCAGAGCTTCATCTTTATTTCCAAATGCAATGACCTCAGTTTTCTCCTTCTTTAAATGAAGAAAATTTTGGCACATCCAACTGTTAATTTCATCAATGCATTTGCAGAGGGAGTCTATGGAGCTGTAGTCATTTGGAGATAAGGCTAGGTAAACCTGGGTATCATCAGCATAGCTGTGATAGGCAATTTGGTTCTTTCTCATTATCTGACTTAGTGGGAGTATATACAGGCTAAACAGGAAGGGTGCAAGAATTGAGCCTTGTGGGGCTCCGCATGTCATGGACGTCCGCTTAGACTTGTGCTCTCCTATAGTCACATACAGTAATAACCTCTCCCTTCTAAGTATGACTTGAACCATTTGAGTACCCAGTGGCGGTTCTACACTGAAGTGCGCCCTGGGCGAGACTCCCTCCCGGCGCCCCCATTAAAAAAAAAATCACATTTTGTACAAACCACACGTTTTATTAAATTACTCATAACTTAAATAAATATACTGTGTAGAAACAAATATTATATAAATATAGAATTAATATAGAACAAATCACACTAAAGAAAAATAACTTATTTACTTCACTGCAGAACAGAAACCACAAACTGAAACTAAAATCTGACAATAATGGCATAATGGCATCATATGAGATCTGCTCCCCTATTGCATGATTTCTGCTTATGACAGCGAGGCCAGTGAGCCGTTCCTGAGACATGGTTGACCTCAGGTATGTCTTGATTAACCTGAGTTTGGAAAAGCTCCTCTCTGCTTGAGCTACAGTCACTGGCAATGTAAGTGCAATCCTGAGAGCAGTCCAAAAGTTGGGGTAGATCTCAGATAGATCCTTATCGTGCAGAAAAGTGAGAAGCTCAAAGAGGCTCATGGTTTTTGATGGCAGTCATTAGACACTTTATTAATCTAATCTAATCTAATCTAATTTAAGGGAGGAACAATTAGCTCTTTGGTTAATTTACTGACCTCAAATTATAAGCTTTGTCACGTAACAGAGTTATAGCAAATGGAAAATGTCTTTTAAACTATCTACACATATGTAAATTAAACTGGCTATTTACAGTATACTGTAAATATATTGTAAATATATCGGCTATAGCCAACATTAACATAATAAACAATGGAAATAAATAACTGTACTTGCTGCAGTCTTGCTGCAAAGCATCATTTTGTGGTATTTAATAGAAACCATTAGAGTTTCTGTGATGGTTTGTAAATTAGGCTTTTATTGTGTGTGTGTGTGTGTGTGTGTGTGTGTGTGTGTGTGTGTGTGTGTGTGTGTGTGTGTGTGTGTGTGTGTGTGTGTTAACAAGGTAAGCATAGCAAGCATCATAAGCAAGAAGGCTAACAAACCTAAGAGTTAACGTTATACCACTAATTAACATCATGACATACATGAATAACTTAATCATACAGAGAGAACATTGTTATATATCTTTATCTTTTGCCCATTTCTCCTCATCTTCTTTTCTTTTGTTTCTAAATTGGGCCCCTGACAGCTTTGGCCTTTTTCTCCCCATCGCTGTGTTTATACTTTATAATCGACGATTCGACAATCAGCAGATTTCCCCCAACGCTGTCACTCACGACCAGAAGTCAAGACTAAACCAGTTCACCTCCACATCATCATCGCTTTATTATCTATTGTTATTAGCCATTTCACACAATTAAATAAATGAAAAAAAAGTGCAAATTACTGGTGTGTGTTTATAATATTTTGAATGAAATGTGCGTTATTTGTAAGAAAGTCAGGTAGACATCATTTAGCCCCCTTCTTGTCCGCTTCATTTGGGAGAGGTGAACTGTACAGCAACAAAGCCCAAGTGAGTCGACCCAATCGCAGGTGAAGATTAGGCAAAGAGCAGGCTGAAAAGTAATGTAATGCACACATCTCATATACTGTGGATTGAGGGAGGGACTCAGCTGTCTCCTACCTACACTAGGTGTTTCCATTTTTTCTTACTTCCGTTTGCCAAGTATGGTAGATTTGTTACGTTTTTTGCACAATTGGTAACTTAGGGGTTTAATTTTTTTCTTACTTCCTTTTACCAAATTTGGTTTTACTTCTGTTTGCCAGGTTTGGTGCCCATTATCTCCTATCTTGTTCTAGAAGATTTCCCCATTATAATCCAAACCTTCCATCATTTTGTATACAGTACATCACTGTTCCTGTCACTAGATGGATTATTATATTTTTCCCAATATAATCCCGTTCCCTCATATTATATTTCTATCATGTTTTAACCGTCTTTGTTGATTTTATTAAGAAAATAGCAGGTGTGCTTAATTTCTTCATACAGGCCCCATTTTCTGGGTCTACAGTATGTCATCAGTAACTCCGAGACGGATCATGGGTTAGCATCTTCTGTTTGATTAAACTTTTATCTCTTAAGCATTTTTGAACTTGCTCATGTCTAAATCATGTCATGTCTAGTCTTGCTTATTTCCTGCCTCTCTCTAGCTAAGTGCACCTGCAATGCTAACACAATAGCGACATCGTGTATAGTTTCGACTCTCCCCCAACCAACTTTTGATTGCGCTGCTTTGGTCAAGAGTTTGCTGATGTGCTTATCAGCAGACGGATGAGCCCACGCATGCTTCTCACAAAAGAAGCTGTTTCTGCATCTGTGTATTGCTGAGTCCAATACACTGGGCACACAGACTGATTTTTCAAAAAAGGTGACTGTCAACAGGAGTATCTCTGTTTATGTCCCTCCGAATTCTCAATTGGGGTGGTTCTTTCTCAGACCCATTGACCTCTTCATCCAATCAGTAATGCCATTTATGCACTGGGCTCTTATTTTTCTGATGCTTCACACATGCTCCGTACCACATCATATCTGAAGTGCCTTCTACTGTTAAATTTAAAGTTTTGTTGATTTTTTTTTTTTTTTACTTCTCTGGGAACGAGCCACTATTTTCCCCACTGTATCTTTGTCACTTGTGTTCCCATCTGTATGCATTTTATTCATGCAGCAAATGAAAGTAGAAAACTCGAGTTTTTGTTGTGGTTTAACCGGGTCCTCACCTGATAAGAGATAATGAGCGCCGCTTGGCCCAGTGCTACAGAAACCCATTCATGCTTCTTGTCTTGTCCCCGCACACCACTATGCTTCAGCATGGCTTCTCTCCTCAAGCAGCTCATTAAATATGTCTTAAAAACATGCTTACAAGTGTAAACTTAGTGTAAAATACTCGACCTTACACAATGTCATTTATTCTGCCATGCAGAAAGACAGGTGTGGAAAGACGTGGGCTTCAAGCTGAAATACTGTAATAATAGCTCGGATTAAATTAAAGCTGATCAGCTTCTTTTTAGCTTTAAGTAAAAATCACAAGACTTTCTGATCTTTTCCATACTTTTAGAACTGATACTTGATAATGGTGCAGTGCTGAATTAGATTTGGTGCACGAGGACACTATAGGCAGATTTATCATGATGAACCTGAAAAATCACCAATTAACAGCCCCTCAGATTAGAGGCGTTATGAAGTCTTTACAGAGCAGAAGTAGCAGAAACATCTCAATATCAACTGTTCAAAGCAGATTCATGCAGTTACTGGACGCCTTCAGCAAAACTTTACAATGTAGACAGAAATAAACATCAGGAACCATCATGGAGTTAGAAAGTGTCCGAAAACTTCTGAACGGTAGTGTATATTATTACTGCTGATCCCATAGAGATCAGTGCAGTTTTTAAATCATTTTATTCCTCCCTTTATAAGTCTGAATGCCCTACAGACACAGAGGCTTATTTAAATTGAGTTTTATAAAACGTTTATTGGTTTTTTACGTGTTTTCTTTATTAACACGACGACAGTAAGAAGAAGAAGAAGAAGAAGAAGAACGGAACTGGCGTAACACACCACTGCTGTAACAGTGTAAAAGCACCACAGTGACACCTATTGGCAGATTACTGTACTACAACAGCTTTTTGGTGTGTTGAATGAATCCTTAGACCAGTGGTTCTCAAACTTTTTCTGTCATTCCCCACTTAAGGGGGTGAGCGAATTTTCAAGCCCCACTTGTCAACAAAATAATCGGCCGAATTTACTGTTTATTGAAATATCAATTCCTAAACCAATACGATCAAACACCACCAAGTTAAAAAAAGATAAAATACACGTGCAATTGTTATAAAAGGCTTACGTTGTCACTTATCTTTGCATAATTGACCCCATGTTTATTAGCTGCTCAGCAATCGTTTGTAGTTTTTTTTGCACTGGCCAATTCTGTATGCAACTTTGAATGAAGCCATTTGAGCTTTGCTGTCCACTGATTCAGATTTTACCATGCAATTATCCTGCTGTCTGTATTCTACCAGCTTTCTTTCAAAGACGTCCAGTGGTTTATTAACGTGACTGGAGGGTGTTGTCTCTAAGTGTCTTCCTAATTTGTTGTGTCTCATGCGGTCTGCTGCCAGTGGTTTAAGACACAAAGCACACACGCGTCTCTCTCCTACCCCCACCATCCCCACCATGAATCCAAGCTCAAGATAGGCTTCATTAGGGGTGGGTGATATAACCAAAATCTTCTATCACGGTAGAAGCAATTTTCTACCTCAAAAACGATATATATCACAATATAGCAATTTGTATCTGAAAATACATAAATAAAAATTCAAACACAAAGAAACTGTTTTACATAATGTAATTTTTTAATGTAATTTTATTTAAACTGTGAATTGCTGAGGTTTGCCGCATTTTTTTTACTTTGGCCATATTCGATTTGTATTTCAGATGATGGAAAAGGTTTGACGTGTTTCCACCACTTGTTAAAACAGTGCACTTGTGTACCTTCCAAATCACGTTCATCTCATTCGTATCACTTTTCTTATATCCAAACCAATTCCACACCACAGACGAGGCACCTTTTTTCTTTACAATCTCCTTGTTCTTGGTTTTGTCACATGTAAGCAAACTCACTGCTGCTGCACCGTCTTCTTCCAGTGTCGAAGTGTATGTGAAGCCAAACACATCAAAAGTGGGACGAAACCGTGGCACCCGATTGAACCAAATATCTGCGCAAATACAGAGCAGCGCGACTATCAGGATAGTGCAGTGATGATCTGGTTTATTCACGCAGCCCGGTGGATCGCGCAGCGCCGCTCGAATCACAAACCTGCGCGACCCACTGTGTTTTATTTAAAAACAATTTATTTAAAATGTCAGGACTGTTTAATATTGTTTCCGCCTTGCCATGCCTGGTTTGTACGTGCGCATCCCAGCGGGGTAAAATGTATTTTGATGGTCGGCGCGGTTTATTTCTGTTAGAGTCGCGCAGCGCTGCCCAGTGGGTCGCGCAGGTTTGTGATTCGAGCAGCAAGTTGGCCCGAAGTTAAACCGTTATTGTTCCACTATGGTTCCACTTTTTCTCCCGGCCCACAACTGATGTTATTTTAAATTTACTTGTATTAATGATCCATTTATTTGTGTGTGATTGTTTAGTTTTGACCGTACGCTCTTCATTATCAATAAAGAAAATCATGAATTAGAATAGGTACTTTCCTGTTTTTCCTCCGGTTCATTGCGCCCCACCTGTCATATCTGTATTCCCCACTAGTGGGGCGCGCCCCACACTTTGAGAACCACTGCCTTAGACTCATTACCACCTACTTTTCACCAGACCCCAATTGCTCTTCTTCTTGTAAAAGGGAAAGAATCTCATTCAGTGTGATAATCATTAATAAATGCTGATGTGAAGATGCTGAGGAGCAGACCGGTTTCATGAAAGGATAGCATTTGATTTTTAATACTCGTCCACTTTAATAGAATTTACTCCAAACATCCCCTGGAAGTTGTAATTTCGCTAGATGCTGAGAAGACTTTTGATAGGGTCGAGTGGGGCTGCACACAATATTTTTGGATGAACTCATCTGAATCCCCATGTCTTGTAGATAATCCTCAATCATCCTCGGTTCACAATTCCAGCGTGTCTCTTTGCTTGGAATTTCCTCATTGTTCCAAGGGACTGATTGTGGTACCATCTCTGGCAGGTCTCACATTCTATCCGCAAGGGATAAGAGTATAACATAATTAAACATTTTATAAATTTCATTAAAATCATAATACTTATTTAATTAATAATTCAAGTTTTCTTTATACCCAAAGTAAATTAGCAGTAGAACTGGGCAGGTCCAGATTTCCACAGGATGAACAATACCCATCTTTTGATTCTGAAAATTATATTGTCAAATAAAACAACAAAACAAAACAAACAGACAAATTAATTAATTAATTAATTATTGTAATGACTGTTCAACCATTATAATTAACACAATTTACATTAAGGTGTGTCATTTTGGTTTAAATCCTTATATTAAAATGATTAGCAATAATAATGGATAATAAGAAAGAACAACACCTTATCTTTTAAGAATTCTCCCTGCCATCTCTCGCCTGACAGATTAAATTGAGTCTGGTGAAGGGTCATTGTGAATGTCTGGGGAATTTGTGGAAACTCCTTTACTGTAATTACTGACACCTGAAGGGGGAAAAGATAAAACTGGTTTCATTTTAGTTGTTTTGTACACATTTAAACATTTTTTAAACTGCTTTCATTATTACTTAAAGTTTTTTATTTAGAATAATGCATAATAAATAGTTATTAGTGTTTAGTTTTCAGGTTGTTGTTTTTGGCTGCTTCCATGATGGAGTCGCAAAGTAGTTAAACAAAACAAAATAAATAAAATACTGATATAGATTAGACAAATGTAAGGGAAAGAAAATGATATTCCAATTATATTATTGAAGTATCAATACTAAAATTGTATTTTTTTTAGTAATAGATGTAAACATTAGCTGCATGATAAAGACTCCACAGCTTGTTGGTTCATTTTGCCTGGTGTCCACTTTTTGTGAACCCAGTCTTGCTTTCCAAGTCTGTTTAATCGCATCCTGAAGTCTGTTGTTGGAAAAATATGGTTTGGTTGAGCATTACACATTTATAGCTGATCAACTAATACATGATAAGTTTCTACGTCTATGTCATTTTTTATATTTTTCTGAAGCGGGTTTAGGAGTTTTCCATTTGTTAAATCATGAAGTAAAAACATTTAGATCTGCTTAATAAATTTTTTTTAAATCCGTGATTCACACAAATCGAAGGGCTGCATCTTTTGCTTCATGAATTTCATCCGTTCCACGCTGAGGATCAATAAAAAAAAATCTGGTTGGAAATTGCGTTGAGATACTAGAAGAAAAATTAATTAATTTCCATAAATATCTTCTATTAATAATATCTTCTATCTTCTAATAATAAATTATTAGCAATATTTAAATATAGATTAACATTCATTTAAACAATGTAATGTTTTATTTATGTTTATATTTATAGGACTACATAACTATAAACATATAAAAGTATGTAAAGTATATCTATAAAATATATAAATGCAAGTTTGTCTGTTAAATATAAATATATAATGAACATGGTGTATAATGACAAACACTCATTTTAATGTTGGAGGCCATAATTTAGGTCTAAATAATGTATATGCGTTAATTGTAAAACACTTCAAATACATAATCTGTCATAAAAATGGTTTTCACTTACCACAAACTTACACATACATACACTTACCAGTGTATATTTTGAATATTTAGAGCTCCAGTTATTCCATCATGGACATCAAAGTCAGAGGTGGAAAGTAACGAATTATATTTACTCGCGTTACTGTAATTGAGTAGATTTTTTGTGTATTTCTACTTTTTAAAGTAGTTTTAAAAATCTGTAATTTTACTTTTACTTAAGTACGTTTTGTTTGAAGTATTGTAATTCACTACATTTTAAATCATATTCGCTACTGAGTAAAAAATAAATGAATGAAAATGCTAAAACAATAAAATATATTATGCTGTGTATACTGTGTGAGCGCCTGGTGGTCGGGCCTGCACCCATGGGGCCCGGCCGGGCACAGCCCGAAGAGGCAACGTGGGTCCCCCTTCCCATGGGCTCACCACCTGTAGGAGGGGCCAAAGAGGTCGGGTGCAGTGTGAGTTGGGCGGTGGCCGAAGACAGGGGCCTTGGCGGTCTGATCCTCGGCTGCAGAAGCTGGCTCTAGGGACGTGGAATGTCACCTCTCTGGCGGGGAAGGAGCCTGAGCTAGTGCGTGAGGTTGAGAAGTTCCGGCTAGATATAGTTGGACTCACCTCTACGCACAGCTTGAACTCTGGAACCAGTCTCCTTGAGAGGGGATGGACTCTCTTCTACTCTGGAGTTGCCCCCGGTGAGAGGCGCCGAGCAGGTGTGGGCATACTTATTGCCCCCCGGCTCGGGGCCTGTACATTGGGGTTCACCGCAGTGGACGAGAGGGTGGCCTCCCTCCGCGTTCGGGTGGGGGGACGAATCCTTACTGTTGTTTGCGCTTATGCGCCAAACAGCAGTTTGGAGTACCCGCCCTTTTTGGGGTCTCTAGAGGGGGCGCTAGAGGGCGTCCCTCCTGGGGACTCCATCGTTCTGTTGGGGGACTTCAATGCTCACGTGGGCAATGACAGTGAGATCTGGAAGGGCGTGATTGGGATGAACGGCCCCCCCGATCTGAACCAGAGCGGTGTTTTGTTATTGGACTTCTGTGCTCGTCACGGATTGTCGATAACGAACACCATGTTCAGGCATAAGGGTGTCCATATGTGCACCTGGCACCAGGACACCCTAGGCCGCAGTTCGATGATCGACTTTGTGGTCGTGTCGTCGGACTTGCGGCCACATGTCTTGGACACTCGGGTGAAGAGAGGGGCGGAGTTGTCAACTGATCACCACCTGGTGGTGAGTTGGCTCCGTTGGCAGGGTAGGATGCCGGTCAGGCCTGGTAGACCCAAACGTATTGTGAGGGTCTGCTGGGAACGTCTGGCAGAGTCCCCTGTCAGGACGAGCTTCAACTCCCACCTCCGGCAAAGCTTCAACCACGTCCTGGGGGAGGTGGGGGACATTGAGTCCGAATGGACTATGTTCCGCGCCTCCATTGTTGAGGCAGCCGACCGGAGCTGTGGCCGTAAGGTGGTCGGTGCCTGTCGCGGTGGCAACCCAAGAACCCGTTGGTGGACACCGGCGGTGAGGGATGCCATCGGGCTGAAGAAGGAGTCTTACCGGGCCTTTTTGGCTGGTGGCACTCCGGAGGCAGCTGATAGGTACCGGCAGGCCAAGCGGAACGCGGCTTCGGTGGTTGCTGAGGCAAAAACCCGGGCGTGGGAGGAGTTTGGGGAGGCCATGGAGAATGACTTCCAGACGGCTTCGAAGAGATTCTGGTCCACCATCCGGCGTCTCAGGAGGGGAAAGCAGTGCATGGTCAACACAGTGTATAGTGGGGATGGTGCGCTGCTGACCTCGACTCGGGACGTTGTGGGTCGGTGGGGAGAGTACTTCGAAGACCTCCTTAATTCCACCAACATGCCTTCCGATGAGGAAGCAGAGTCTGGGGACGTAGAGGTGGACTCTTTCATCTCTGGGGCCGAGGTCGCCGAGGTGGTCAAAAAGCTCCGTGGTGGCGGCGCCCCGGGGGTGGATGAGATCCGCCCTGAGTTCCTCAAGGCTCTGGATGTTGTAGGGCTGTCATGGTTGACACGTCTCTGCAACATTGCATGGACATCGGGGACAGTGCCTCTGGACTGGCAAACCGGGGTGGTGGTCCCCCTCTTCAAGAAGGGGGACCGGAGAGTGTGTTCCAACTACAGAGGGATCACACTTCTCAGCCTCCCCGGGAAAGTCTATTCAGGGGTCCTGGAAAGGAGGGTCCGTCGGATAGTCGAACCTCGGATTCAGGAGGAGCAGTGTGGTTTTCGTCCGGGTCGCGGAACAGTGGACCAGCTCTTCACCCTTAGCAGGGTCCTGGAGGGGGCATGGGAGTTCGCCCAACCAGTCTACATGTGCTTTGTGGACTTGGAGAAGGCATTCGACCGTGTCCCTCGGGGAGTCCTGTGGGGGGTACTCCGGGAGTATGGGATATCGGATTCCCTGTTAAGGGCTGTCCGGTCCCTGTACAACCGGTGTCGGAGCTTGGTCCGCATTGCCGGTAGTAAGTCTGACCTGTTTCCGGTGAGAGTAGGACTCCGACAGGGCTGCCCTTTGTCACCGATCCTGTTCATAATTTTTATGGACAAGATTTCTAGGCGCAGCCAGGGCGTTGAGGGGGTACAGTTTGGTGGGCTCAGGATTGGGTCACTGCTTTTTGCAGATGACGTTGTTCTGTTGGCCTCATCACCCTGTGACCTACAGCTCTCACTGGATAGGTTCGCAGCCGAGTGTGAAGCGGCTGGGATGAGAATCAGCACCTCCAAATCTGAGGCCATGGTCCTCAGCCGGAAAAGGGTGGAGTGCCCTCTCAGGGTTGGGAGTGAGATCCTGCCCCAAGTGGAGGAGTTTAAGTATCTCGGGATCTTGTTCACGAGTGAGGGTAAAATGGAGCGGGAGATTGACAGGCGGATCGGGTCAG
Organism: Channallabes apus; assembly: GCA_030522415.1. Classification (NCBI taxonomy): domain Eukaryota; kingdom Metazoa; phylum Chordata; class Actinopteri; order Siluriformes; family Clariidae; genus Channallabes; species Channallabes apus. Next base: position 15,359,313 of record CM060130.1, read on the forward strand.
CGTCTGCAGTGATGCGGGCTCTGTATCGGTCCGTCGTGGTGAAGAAGGAGCTGAGTCAAAAGGCAAAGCTCTCAATTTACCGGTCGATCTACGTTCCTACCCTCACCTATGGTCATGAGCTGTGGGTAGTGACCGAAAGAACAAGATCGCGAATACAAGCGGCCGAAATGGGTTTCCTCCGCAGGGTGTCTGGGCTCTCCCTTAGAGATAGGGTGAGAAGCTCAGTCATCCGGGAGGGGCTCAGAGTAGAGCCGCTGCTCCTCCGCATCGAGAGGAGCCAGATGAGGTGGCTTGGGCATCTATTTAGGATGCCCCCTGGACGCCTCCCTTGTGAGGTGTTCCGGACACGCCCCACCGGAAAGAGACCCCGGGGAAGACCCAGGACACGCTGGAGGGACTATGTCTCTCGGCTGGCCTGGGAACGCCTTGGGATCCCCCCGGAAGAGCTGGAAGAAGTGGCCAGGGAGAGGGAAGTCTGGGCATCCCTGCTGAAGCTGCTGCCCCCGCGACCCGACCTCGGATAAGCGGAAGAAGATGGATGGATGGATGGATGCTGTGTATAAATGCTCCGCTGCGCCGCGTGTGTGTATCATGTGCTGGTCGCGCGCCGCTCCAGACTCCACTCCAGGTTTTCTGACATCGGCATCTTCCTGACCTTCCACACGGTCGCTTCCGCCCTGAGAGTGACGTCATCGACTAGCGCGACCATATATAAACCGGAGAGAGACGCGGGAAAGATGAAAGAGGTTGTGATTTTGGCGTTTTGATATTTGGTTGTGTATTCCGGTTTTGACTTTTTGCCTCCCATTGACTTTGATTATTGCTTTGTCCCTTTGGTTTGGTTGGTCTTTGTATATATTTGTAGATAATTTCACTGTTTTTGGTTTAGGGAGTCCGGGAAGGTACCTGTATTTTTGTTTGTGTGTGTGTTTTTTTGTTTTGTTTTTGTTTGCAGGTAATCTAGCTACTAAATATAAATACCATTTTGTTTATTATTTTGGCCTGGGTCCATCCTGAATCTGATCCTCCTCCTGGTGTGTGTGTGTAGAAACCTCATTATTTCATCAGTTAATGTTTGGATCTAGTTCTTTCTGCCATATACCACCATTTCCATACAGTTATATATATTATAAATAGAACCCTGAACCAGTCTTTTGCTGTTTGGCCCTAGACTGGGACGTAACACCATATTTAAGTGACCACTTTGATTTTCAAGCACAACAAAGACAACAGCTTTATTATGCAAAGGTGTTCCTTCAGTTAAAAACAACTAGTTTGAGATTTATATCTGCTCATCTTTTTTGAACTACGCTAGAATGCCTCATCCCACCTCCGCTGTTAAAAAAAATAAAAAAGTAACTCGGTAACTTTTACTCTGAGTACATTTTTTAATGAGCTACTTTTTACTTTTACTTGAGTAGATTTTTATAATTGTAACTTTACTTGTACTTAAGTAAAATTTCACTGAAGTAACAGTACTTGTACTTGAGTACAAAATGTTATTACTCTTTCCACCTCTGATCAAAGTTTACCTATGAAATTTGATACTCATAATTTTGGCAAGCAGTAACAAAACAGGAATTTAGTAAAGCAGAACGTACAGTATGTGTTATGCACCTAAATACTTACTTTGGGGAAACCTCGTCAGGCCCATCTGTTCCCTTCAGCCATGCAATATTGAACCCATGCTGTGGTAGTTAAGTTGGTATATTCTTCCACCTTTATCCTCTGTGTTAAGTCTGGAACATTCCTGATGTAACATTCAATGGCCTTAGTTGGGGAAACATAAAAATCAAACATAATCGAGCCTGAAAACATATACAACAAATGTAATTATGGAGCAGAACTGAACATCTAAAAGTGGATGGAAAAAAGTTCTTGGGTACTTCACAGGAATTTACCTCTCCGGTTAGCCACACATGTGGCCTGAAAGTCATCAATTCACTATGTCTCAGGTTAAAGGTCATTTTCTGGTCGGCTGATTTCAGAACTGCGACAATCACTTCAGTAGGTTTAGATCTCCAAAGTAAGTCCACCTACAGATAAACATTTTAACACAAGTACCCCAAACTCACATGACATGTTCAGGTAAAATGTTCACACGTTTTAGCAAACTAAATAAAAACCTGAACAAATTTAAATCATAAAATGTTCAAAGGTTGTTTTGGGGGAACCATGTGCTACATTCTCCACATGGAATACAGTCCTTCATGACATTGGATAAAAATGGCCTATCTCCTTACAGAATGAAGAATGTTATTTAATTACCAAAATCAGTAAATCATGGGAAACCAACAAGAAAGTCAAAAGCGAATTATTTAAGTACGTTTTCATGGCACCTGAATACTTGTCCCTATATATCTAATGCACATGTTCATCACTCAAACACCTGTTCCATCAAGACTAAAGTAAGTGTAAAAATTATTTGCTAATAAGTCAAACATTTAATAAATGATCATTGTCACATTTGGGTTGTCGGTGTTTTCGTGGCATAAATGCAGAGGCAGCGTTGATGGTTCAAGATGTTCTTTTATTGACGAAAGAAAGCAAAAATGAAAGAAAACACTAAGAGAAAACTTTACTTTAAATCCAACACTGACTATGAACATAACAACAACCATCACAACAATAACCATAACAAATGCTAGACACTACTGTCAACTTCAACAGGCTATTTATAATCTAACTAAAGCTTCACCTCGGTTCAGGTGCGTGCTCTCATCACCTGACCGAGGTGCCTTATGGGAAATGAAGTTAACTCAAACGAACTACAACAAAACATAAATGTAGTCTTTGGGTGTTTAGCGCCCTCTAGGGGTTAACCCTTACAATCATGCCACATTTTTGATGCTATATTTAATATTTTTTAGCTAGATTACTTTTATTACCAATATATATATATACAGTATAATTATACACTCTTGGTTTACGTTATAGTTTCAGGAACCCTTCTGTTGGTTGGTTTGATTGATTGATTGATTGATTGATTGATTATCTGTCTTTGCTCTGTCCATCCTAATCGTCTTAGACTGAGAGAATTTTACTTTACTTATAAAAATATTTGCAGAAACAATTTAATAACATGTTTGGTGATTGGCCACTAATATTTAAAAATCACAAGACATGAAACCTTATTTGTCCCAAATTACTTGTTGTCTCAAATTACACAACTTCACGCTACATGAGAAGCAGCAGCATGACAATATGCTTTATAAGTTCACTCACTAATAACAAGTTTAATATTCATAACAAATTGGGTGATTGTAAGCAGATAGCTGTTTATTTATTAATCATGATGTTTATGCATGTTAAAAACATATGTAATGATTTTAAAAATATTAACATATATGTTTCAGTTATTAAGTGTATGTTTAAATTTATAGTTAATCTATTTAATGTACAATTAAATTAATAAAAAAAATATATAAGGTATGAGAAAGTTTATAATCTGTTTAAACCTTTTTTCGAGGCTGCTAATTCCAAAAACAATCACAATTAAACATTTAGCAAAAAAGTACAAAAGTAAGTGCTTACTGTTAATAATGCTACAACGTCTTCCTGACACGATTCTTCAGTTTTTTTCTCTCTAGTCAAAATGCAAGTGAAATTTTTTTTTCAAAAGATCCAAATGTTGGTTATCACAGTTTATCATGTGAAGACTATAGACCACTTAGCTACCTATGTTTAGTTAACCGTAAAGAAGGTGTTGAATGGTAGTTCTTTCCTTAATATTCCTTGGCCATTCCTTACACATGTTCATTGTACACTTAACAGAATGGTTGGACAGGTATGTGAAAATGTACAATAGTTGGATTTTGAGGATAGTTTCACAACAGATTGTGACATACAAGTTGTAATTTTATTTGTTTTTTATGTAACCATGTATTAAATAAATGTAGCTTGAATATGTACCACTCAAGCAAAGGATAGGATCTGCAAAACACACACACACACACACACACACAGATTTTGTTCTGTGGCATTGACTTTGTGTGTAATTTTAAAAGGTATTGTTTTACACATGTAGTATTTATCAGTTAATCATAAAAATAATTATGTTCTTTTGCCAACACAGCACATTTTTGTAATATTAAACATCAAATAACCTATAGTTCTCCCTAGTTGAAGTCCAAGTGTTTTTGACGGCCTCTCAATAAACAATATAAACTGTTTGCTGAATAAGCTTGTTAAATTGTCACATAATATAACTTATTAATGTTCATATGGATTAATGCTATTCATATTCCAACATTGACAAGAAGGACAATAAAAATGGCATTTTATTTTTATATTTTACAGCATTTTTTTTTTCTTTGGTGAAACAAAAATTGGGAAGATAAATTAGTATTTTTGTAACAATTTTTATTGTCAGGCTTCAATAGCATACATCAGTAACTGAACATTGTTTATTGTTCACTTTATTACAGTGAAACAGCATGCAATTCACCATCCAATTATTTCACATATAGGATATTTATTTACACGGGGCACTGGTGGCTCAGTGGTAGGTGTTTCGCCTGCCATGAGGACGGCCCGGGTTCGATTCCAGCACACCCCAGCCACTGGATACAGTGCTGGTCCCAAGCCCGGATAAAATGGGAGGGTTGCGTCAGGAAGGGCATCCGGCGTAAAACCTGTGCCAAGTTGTAGTGCGGACTGGATATTCCGCTGTGGCGACCCCTTACCGAGAGCAGCCGAAAGACCAACATTTACACAGACAAATAAAATAAATACTTATTAATATTTGTACTATTGAACAGACATTGGACTTAATATGTTATTAAAAATATAAAAATTGCTTAAGAATAGTCCCTTGGTCAAATCCACATCTGACATGAGGAATTGTACAAACAGTGGGATGCTGTTCCAGGATCCTCCCCGCTGTGATGTTGTGCTGTTAAGGTGTCTTATCCCTTTGTTATGCGTAATTTGGTGAAAGCCCAGGTGAAAGACCTGTCAAGTTTGGAGTCCTCATTTGAAACTTGTCTATCTGATGAAATCCCTTGAAGTCCTCCACTTTGTGTATTCTGCATGTCATCGATGTCTTTCACCTTTCACTCATATATCTCTGAAGAAAGAGCTTTTTACACCTAGTGTACGTGGCACAGCCAGCAACTTTGTTATAGCATTGCACGTCCTTACTCTGATAAAAAATAAAAAAAAAGTTACCCTTGGTTTCCTTGTTGTTCTTACCTGAATAGTTTACACTCATTCATGTTGAATTTACTTGCTTGGAGCTTCATGATTTATAAAATTTTATTTTGTTAGCATCGTGTTCTTTTTAATGGTATTAATAACATTTAATTCAATTTGTCTTTGCAGTCAGAATAGCATTTTAAATCGTATATACCCTTTCCCACATAAAGCTAAACCATTTTGTAAACTTTTTTGTGGCACCTCGGTTGTGGAACTCGCTCCCCCCCCCCCCCCTACATACGGAACAGTGACATATTGCAGCTTTCTTTTTCTTTCTTTTTTCTTTTGATGTGTGATGGATGTATTTATGCTGTAAATTTTATAATGTCATTTTTACATTGTTACTATTTTATTGGATGTTTGCTGTAAGGTGTCCTTGGGTGTTCAGAAAGGTGCCTTTAAATAAAATGCATTATTATTATTATTATTATTATTATTATTATTATTAAACTATGATTCGCTGTGGCGACCCCTGAAAGGGAACAGCCGAAAGACAAAGAAGAAGAAGATTATTATTAAACTATGTTGGAATTCAAATAACCAGGTTCACACTTCTCTTTGCAATAAGAAGCTTTTTAGAAGACCTTTTCAGCTGAACTTACAAATAAACTTGTACAGAAAATTTACGTTTAAAGTAAAAATAGGACACATAAAAAAATAGAGTTTTACAAAGGAACAAAGGAAACAAACAGTTTAAAACAAAACACGAATTTTAATAAATACTGATTAATGTTACACAGCTAAATATTGTTGTTGTTAGATTTTTGGCCACCAGGGGGTGTTCTTTGTACGTCGCTAACTCAGTTAGCTGGATTTGATTGTTGTGGATTTGTCCTGGTCTTGGATTGTTTCGTTCTTCGATGCTCATCTCGCACTTGTTGTCATAGCAACATGTCCATAAGCTTGAACCTGCTCGGTAGCAGCTTTATTTCATGTAAACAGGATTAAGGCTCCTGGCGGGTTATGATTGGTTGAAATGGCGAGTTCACATCTGATTGGTTAAAGAGCATGACTGATGTGGACTGACTCACGTGGGAAAAGAAAAGTATCTTGCACACACACACACACACATTATATATATATATAGTTATGCACTTAAATGCCCCCCTGCCATGGATTGCCCCCCCCCCCCCACATAATCGCTATCAAATATTATATTAGAAGATAAATTCATAGGTTTATTATTATCAAATATGATATTACTATTATAATAAACCCTAGGCACGAGACAGACGTCAAGACCATTAATACAAATTCTTGAATAATGTTTATTTTGTAACACATTTATTTTTCAGGGGTTTGTCACGAATATGAAAATAAATATTTATATATAATAAAAATAAATATTTTTTATACTGAAAAATTGGACGAAACTAATTTTATTATAAAATTAACAATATAAAAGTATACATGTTGTATTTGAAAAAAATATTAATATTTATATATTTTTCATATACAACATATTTATTTTCATATTGTTTATTTTATTGTCTCATGTAATTTGTATACCATTAACCTATGATTTTATGTTCTAATATAATATTTGATAGCGATTATGTAGGGGGCCAATCCATGGCAGGGGGGCATTTCAGCACATAACACGTGTTACAAAAAAACTGAGCCACTCTTTTGCCATTTCGTCAACCAATCGAAGGGGTTGTGATCAGTGTTTCTACTGTCGATGCATATCGTCTTTTAAACCAACGCACGAACGTGGAGTAATACTAGACTACACCTGCTAGGTCTTTAGTAGTCTTCAGCACAACACACACAGTCTTTATAGCCACTAGTGGGAGAAAATATACAGATTCTTTGTGATCACAAAAATAAACAAAGTACTTCATAGTCTTTCTCCAAACATGGATTGAACAAACATAAAGAATATCCAACGTACGCAGTCTTTTTACTGATGGAAATAAACAGCTCAGTAGTTTAATAGGTCCAAAACTCTACTCCTGTGTCCCAGCTCCAGTTACTCGAGAAAATCATGGGTGATCTGTAGGGGGATCTGTTACCATATCTTCATGATATATATATATATAGTATCTGCAGTGGTGTCAAAAGTATTCACATTCATTACTTGAGTAGAAGTATAGATACTAGGGTTCAAAACTACTTTTTTAGAAGTTGAAGTATCAACCCAAGCTTTTTACTTAAGTAAAAGTTTAAAAGTACTGGTTTCAAAACTACTTAAAGTATAAAAGTAAAAGTACCGTGAGGGGCGACAAAAGCATTAAGGTCTCGCTTTCTGATCATGCGACGGGGGGGGGATGGTGTTGTGCACGTTCTGATCATGTGACGGGGGGTTGGGGGGGGTGGGGGGCTTTGTGCGCGTTCTTATCATCCGACCGGGGGGGTTGCGCGTTCTGATCATAAAAATAGAGTAACGAGGCTGTTTTTAAAATGTAAGGAGTAGAAAGTACAGATAATTGCTTAAAAATGTAAGGAGTAGAAGTAAAAAGTCGGCTGAAAAATAATTACTCCAGTAAAGTATAGATACCCAAAATTTCGACTTAAGTAAGGTAACGAAGTATTTGTACTTCGTTACTTGACACCTCTGAGTATCTGTGGGCATTAAAAATAAAGCACATGTCAAATAGGCAGCACCAGCAAAAATATAAATATGAAGTGCACATAAGCAAATAAAATAATAATAATTATAATAATAATATTACACTGAAAGGCTCGCAATCAGGACTGAATATTCACAAACCTATAAAGAACCACTAAAATGTAAGCTTTTGATTAAAAAAGAAAAAAAATGATAGAACTTAAAAAATAAAGTGAATAAATAAATGAAGGGGAACTGTCCATGGTGCTACGAGTAGCATTCTCCATTTTTCTTTGTTTAAGAAGCTATTAAATAATAATTAAACAAATGAAAACAAGCAAACAAAAAACTGTCCATGGTGCTATGAGTAGCATTCTCAATTCCCTTTGGTCAAAAAGCTACTGAATTTTTTAATAATAAAAAAAAGTTAAAAAATATTTTAAAAAATTAATAATCTCTAATATTCAAAGGGTGTAGTAAGTAGCTGAGGGGGCGCAGTTTATGATGGCCTGAGTGGCACCTGTCCATGCCCTATGGTTAAAAAGCTATTGAATTTTAAAAGAATAAAAAAATGTGAAAAATGAATAGACCATAAAATTAAAGCAGTGTAGTATGTAGATGATGGGGGCAGAATATGGTGGCATGAGTGGCATTTGTCCATATCCCTTAGTTAAGAATATACTGTTCATATACAGCAGAAGGAAATATTCTTAGTGTATATACAAGTGGCATCTATTCTGTGTATATATATATATATATATATATATATATATATATATATATATATATATATATATATATATATATAAAGATTATTATATAGAGATAACAGGGCTTATATTCACATTGCACAAGTTTTTAATAATAAGATTTATTTGGGATTTACATTTCTGAGATTTATTATGAATTATTTTAAATATTGCATAAGTTCATATTCTACTTTACTCAAACTCCAAAGCACTGTTATACAGCTCCGCGCAGTTGCGCTGGTTCAATTGACGCTAATGGGCTGGTGCTGCACTTTGTAGACGGTCCCTAACTCATCCGCGTTGTGAAAAGCAGGGTTTTTTTTTTACAGTCACTTCGAAATTAAATCATTTAACTCGGAATTTCAAGGAAAAAACGTGTGTAGTAAATTGTCCGTGTTCTCGCAAACATGACTGCACTGTAAAGAATTACTGTAGAATTTACAATAATTTACTGGCAAAAAAGTTGCCAATAAAATCCTGTAAAATAGCCGTTAATTCCTGTAAAATGTATTACAGTATAATACTGCTTAGCAATTTACAGTAAATTGATGCTTCCAGAATACAGTATTTTTTTGTATTTTTTACAGGATTATAAAATTAAACTTGTAAAAAGGCATTACAGGTTTTTTTTGTAATTACGCTAAATTACAGCACTTACCTGGCAACAAAAGTTGCCAATAAAATCCTGTGAATTCAACAAAAGCCAAGATGTAGCTGTAACATTTTTACTATGAAATTCCTGTAAATAACTGTGAACTGTACTGTGCTGTAACCTGTAACTGTACTTTACTATTATACTGATGTAAATGCATCAAAACAAAGATTTTGAAAAATAATCACTCAAATTCAAAGCTGTTGTAAGAAAACTGTTTATTAAAGCTGACAACACTTCAGCAGTGTCACTGGTAACATACAGTCATTTTTCTTTTTCAACTACAGAAAAACTTAAAAAAAAAAAAAAATCAGCTGTTACAAATGCTACTGACTGTGCTGATTAATCAAACCTAGAATATTCAAATATTTAGCCATTCTTTAACATTTTTTGTAAGTTGACCATTTTTTAAATTAAATACATTTTTTTTTTTACATGACCAAAGAACAAGTCTGAAATTAAGTGTCATTTTATTGATGGCTTCTCCTGTAGGTGTAGTTTTGATACATTTCATACATTAAACTTACATGCTTAACCACTCAAAGTCCATTAGCCTTCTGAGAAGAGAACACACATGAGGATTGACTGTGTTGTTCCTCTTCTCGGAGACCTTCCCACTTTTTTTTGCCCCAACCTTTGATGTGCCTGTCTTGGTGCCGGTTTGTGGGTTGATTCCAACAAAACATCTGCACAAACATCAGTCAGACAAACATAAGCATGTGCAAAATTTAATAAAAACTAGTTCAACAGTTCAAAAGTATTTGCTGAACTATAGTAATGCATTACAAAGGAATAATTCATCCAAAAAAAAAAAAAATTAGGTCAATTTTTAAGAAACCTGAATAAATGTATTTCTTCTACTATAATAAAAGAATATAATAAGAATGTTTAAAAAGATTTAATAATATTTAATATGAATGAGTAAACCAAACAGTCCTTTAGATTTTAGAAGATGTGTGCCTGGGTCAGATCATGAATTCCTTGGACTTCCTCTATGATGGTCTGAATTACAGATGAAGGTAAAAGAAGCTTTGCCTGCAGTTTCAAATAAAAGAGTGACAAATTCTTCAAAAAAACATCTTCATCTACACTTTCAAAGACCTCACTTGCCTCAGGCCCCTCAGTCTCATCTTGAAATGTACTGGGCTGACACACATGTTGTAATGGGTTTGATAAAACTACTTCATGTAGAAGCTCAGGTGGACTGTTTTTGTGTGTTCTTGAGATATGAGATGCAAATGTGGACTTTACAGTAAATGTCCTTTCACAACCCTTAAAAGGGCATTTTAATTCTCTACCCTCATCTATGTGGCCTTTTAAATGTCTAATTAGATCACTCAGAACTGTACATGTGAAATTACAGTGCTCAATGTGACAAATCAGTGTTGTGTCTGTTTGCTCAAATCTGACACCACTACGTGACTTCTGATAAGCCTTATGGTCTCTATATAGATGAGACTTGAATGCTGAAAATTTAGTAAAAGCATGGGAACAGTCAGGTACTCCACAGGTGAAAGAGCAGTTTGGAACATTACTGTGTACTTTTACATGTCTAGTAAAACCTACAATGGTATTGCTCTCATATTGACAGAATTTACAGTGATACATTTCTCATTTAGATTTAGGTTCAAGCTTTATATACAAGTAGGTTATGTGAGAACTTTTTTTCTGTCTTATATCTGCTTATATCGTTTGAAGCAAAATTGTTTACATTACGTTTGGTTTTGACTCAGGCATTACAGGTTCTCAATAAACCAGCATTTCAGTCTATATGCAATTATTTTAAAAATGTTCTATCGAGAGTAAGGTGTATGAATCGCATAAAAAGCAGCATTCATCAACACAGGCATGACATTCTGTTTTTACTTTTTAGCTACGTGATGTTTCGGCTTGCCTGACAAAAAATATAAATAAATAGCTTATATAAATAAAGAGCTCGAGAGAACTCTTCCAGCAATGGTATTATATCAGCAAATATCTATCAGCAAAGACAACTGAGCACTTCATGTAAGGTTAATTTAACATCGATAGCGATGCTGTGCCTGCCAAACTACAAATACTCTCTAGAAAGTAAAGCCAAATAAAGTTAACAAACTGAAGCATACTGTATATCAACATTAGCATGAGGATAACGATTTACCTTTTAATTTAGGCTACTTTCTGAAATGGCACGCACCGTTTCTCCTTCTCGCCTGAAGCAACAGATAAATAACGTTAACTGCACATCCCTTTACAAAATAGCTAAACATAACTTTTAGAGGGAATATACTGGTAAAACTTATATAACGTTATATGAATTACTTGACATTAAACGAAATAATTATGGAAGTAAATTTAATTGAACTTACCAAAAAAAAAAATCGTTTGCTGTTTATCTTCAACTGTTGTCGCTTCACTCTCTCCTCGGTCCACCAGATTTCAAACTATATCAGCCCGTGCAATACCATAATGCAACAGCACAGTAAATTCTTGTAAAAATATTAAAGATACAGTGAAAGCACCTCCTACCTGTAAATTAATTACAGTTAACACTGAAATATACAGTTAACACTTGTAAATCCCTGTATAACCCATAATGCATTGCAAATTACAGCAATAAATTGTAAAATGGCAAAACAGTAAGTTTCTGTATAATTTTGCTGTAAAAAATACAGCAATTTGTTACAGTGTGTGTAGATTTTGTGTACTTTGGAGAATTTATTATGGAGGTATCGAGGACGAAATTCTGAATGTGACTTTACTGAAACTAACTTTACCGCGGTCTTTTACTGTATGTTTTGTATTATAATTTTGTGATGTTGAAAAAGGCTGATAAAGGTTGTTTATGCTGAACGCTATTGTTGACTCTGAGCTCTTTTTCCCGGCTATCCGGTGTAAAGCGTCACAGTTTGTGAGCATGTGAATGTATTGTAATCTTATTCCATACGTGTTCTTAAACCATGATGAAACAATCATGAGTGATGTATCTGACACTGATGAGTGATGTATCTGACACTGACTGCATCAAGATGACCTCCCCTGACCTGCTAAAATATATTGTCTTTATAGTTTTATATGTTATTTGTCTTAAATGTTCTTTCCTTTGTTTTACAAATATGTCCCAATATATATTCAGTGATACTTCAAATAATATGTTCAAAAAACATTTATTTCTATATTGTGTTATATTTTTATAAACAAAACAGAAACAAAAACAGCTGGAATTAAATAAAATATCTCTGCAATAATTTCTGTTATTGGGAAAAATAATGACCATGAAATATTATTCCATAATAATAAGTAAATTTATATAGCAGAGAGCAATATATTTCACAATATCATTTTTTTTTTTGTAAATGGGTTCCATTATTTCACAATATCATTCTCATATTACATATCTGTGTCTTATTTATTCATAGAGTTATTTATTTCATCATGTCCTATTAACCAGGCCCCAATTGCTCTTCTTGTAAAAGGGAAAGAATCCCATTCAGTGTGATAATCATTAATAAATGCTGATGTGAAGATGCTGAGGAGCAGACCGGTTTCATGAAAGGATAGCATTTGATTTTTAATACTCGTCCACTTTAATAGAATTTACTCCAAACATCCCCTGGAAGTGTGTTTAATTTAACCATATAAGGGACACTATAGGATTGCTATAGGATTGTGGGCTATAGACTAAAATTCATCATTTTGTAGATGTAATTTATATTGTGTGCTAAAAATAAAAATATAAATAAATATGGGGATCGGCGATATTGGGCCTGTATTTACTTGGTATCGGATCGATACTAAATTTCGCATTTCCGCCCACCTCTAGTGATTACAGCAGAGAGGTAAGTGGGTGCTGGGCCATTTTTAGCTTTGTAGTCCAGCATCAGGGTTTTGAACTCGACCACAAGGTGGCAGGCGATAACCATCCAAAACACCAAGTGCTGCCTAAAACCCATTCTTCCTTCTTTAGACATTTCTGCTAATTAACTAATCATATTATTATTATTATTATTATTTAATTTTTAAACCAGTAGAGCAACTGTCTTTAACCTTCAATTCAGTTAATGCTGTTTTGTAATATGATTACAGAAAAAAGAGAATTACTATTTTATCATAATTTCAAATCATGTTTATTATTATTATTATTTTTTACATCTCGTCCATAGCTCTTTGTCATTTTAGTTCATAAATGGTTTCTTTAAACTTTGTCTTCATCAGCAGGTTCCTGTTGGGTGAAATTACTAACCTGCCGAGGACATAAACACAACTAAGGATATTTGAAATGACTTAAACTACGTTAAAAAGTGACCAACATATTAAAATCATTTAAAGAGACCTCACATCAGCAAAGGACGAAAAAAAGACCCCCAACACGTCCACACACACAAATTTTGGCTCTAATTCCAGTAAATATTACAAGGCAGCTAAGGACATATTATAATAAACAGAACGAGCAGCTCACCATCATACTGTATCTTCTGGTCCGAGTCGTTGGTTCTTTTGAATCTATTGCACCGCATAGTGTCTATGGGAGTCACGTGACAAAAGAACGAACGATTCGGACCAAAAGACTCGAAGGTGTCGACTTATTTCTGTGTCCTGTACATAACCTACAGAGGTTCACTATCACTCTCCGAGATACTCGTTCTTCTGAGGCACGTTAAAGACTCGTTCAAACAGAACAAATCGTTCATCAACGACCCATCACTAGTCCAGAAGGTCAAAGCATCTCTCCAGTATATATGTAAGATTTTTCCCTTGTGTGTGCTGGTTTTTTTCCGTGTATGCGCAGCTCTCTTTCTCATTTAAGTTGCGAGCTAAATGCTAAAGCTAATGCGCAAGGCACTACGGGATTTGGAGGCTGACGAGGACACGGTGAACACAGAACCATGCCGGTGCAGCTCCAGGACTTATCATGGTGGAATATACAGTGAATTATAGCGTGATCATTGTGAATCTGCAACACTTACCAGATACTACATGTGAAATGAGTTGGACGTTGCTGTTTAGAGCAGTAAACAGTAGCTTTAGAGCTTTGTAGCAGTGCTAATACTATTGGAGTGTTTGGGGAAAATGCAGAGCCGAGTGTAAATGTCAATCATTAAAAGGAATATCATCTCATTTAGACCATTAAACACACTGATGTAAACAATCAGCTCCGTGGCACGAGCTTTACATCCTGAGCAGAAGGTGAGTGAGAACTTTCAGGAACACCTCTGTACATTTAGCATTTGATGTGAAAATCAAGGTGCCTTATTTTGAGAATGGCTTTTACCGTTAAGTACTGCATACTGTTAACATGTGAACACACACATCATGTCCATGAAGAGAGAGACGCGTGTGTCCCCGTCCCCAGATTAAGACGTACTCAGTGGTGTTTCTGAAAAGAGAGGTGAAGCCTTACATTATCACTGACCTTCTGCTCAGGATGTAAAGCTGGTGTAGAAATCAGCTGATACACAGACAGTGGATGATTTACATACAGCTCACTGTGAGAAGGAAAACACACAAGCGTACATGTTATAAGCCGTATGAACGCACATTTAATGACTTTATAATAGAATAGACAGAACCCGAACAAAAGCCCCTTTTCTTGACTGTTACGTACGTTGTGTAAGCACATGGCTAACTATTCAGAAGATCTATGATAATGCCACTACATTATACACCAGTACACATTATACGGCACTACAACAGCACTGATAATTCAATTCAATTGAATTCAATTCAATTTTATTTATATAGCGCTTTTAACAATGGTCATTGTCTCAAAGCAGCTTCACAAAAATTAAAGAAATTTAACAACAACAAAAAAATAATAATAATAATAAATAAATAAATAAAATAATAATAGAAAATAAATAAATAAAAACAAATAATAATAATAATTATAGAAAAGAAAATAATTGGAAGTGTGGATGTGTGAGAAAAATGTGCAGATAATAATGAGACGAATGAATGAAATTTCTCTGATGAGCAGCCAAGGGTGACGGCGACAGTGGCAAGGAAAAACTCCCTGAGATGTCATTAGGAAGAAACCTTGAGAGGAACCAGACTCAACAGGGAACCCATCCTCATTTGGGCGATAACAGATAGAAATGATATAACATATCATTTCTAGCTCCAATAAGTTGCGTACAAAAATATAATCATCATCTGTAACATTATCCCGTAACAGGAGCAGGAGCTCAGGGCTAATTAGCGCTAGGCAACCGTTAATAGTCTGCTATTAGCTCTTTCAGTAAGCTATCGGGTTAGCATAGTGATATTAGCTTGCTTATAACTCCATATTTGGACAAGAATTTTACAGAAACAATGGAGCTAATTGTTTACATCAGGTATGTGTCCAAATATGAATTAATAAACAAGCTAGTTTACTATGCTAAGCACTAGCGGTTAGCATTCTCACATTAGCTGGCTTATAAATCCATATGTGGATGTATATTACGTATATACCGTCTATTTACAGTGGGCGTCCCTGTCTATCTGGTGGATGGAAAGCATTCAGTCAAAAGTCCATTACATTTAATACAAGTTAAGATCTCGTTATAAATGATTTTTATCCAGAAAACCTTCTGTCAGGCCAGCAGAAAAGACAAAACAGACAAGACCGTATCCACATACAGACGCGGCAGAAACGGACTACAACTCCCAGCAGACACACGTTCCATGTCACCTGAACTCTAAACACACCTGCAGCCGATTACCCAGGTGCTTAAAAAGGACCCAGTAATGGAGGAACGTTGTGAAGTTTACGCTCCTGTGAGTTTTTCCGGACGTTACCAAGCTGTGTTTATTTGTTTCAGCTTTTCCGTGTATGACTTTGTTCTGGTATTTTGGTTTACGAGTTTTGATTGCGAGTTTCCGAGTGTGTGTGTGTTTTGCAGATCGACCGACCGTTGTCTGTTTCTGACTTCTGAGTACGAACTACCCGTGTTTGTTTTGGTAATTGGTTTAATAAAACTAGTCTTGCTTATCTGCACTTGCGTCTTACTACACGTTAATCCTGACACCTTCTCTGAAACCAGTTTTTAAAAAAACATCATACATATATTTGTATTTGACACTTTTCGACGAGCACTAAGACCCAGCAGGGGAGACGATTACCCACAATTCTGCAGCACAAGAGAGAAAACCATTGGCTCAGCTGTAATTACGTGACGCTCCGCGTCAAAACAAGAGCCGCATGCGCGATACATGATACTCGGTACTCGTAAACCAAGACTCGTTCGTTATTTAAGTCAAAATTTATTTTAACATTTTGCTCGTCTTGCGGAACACTCGCAAACTGTGTTACTCGCAATCCGAGGTTTCACTGCATTTCAGATAAAAACTCTTTTCAATTGGTTCAATCAGTAAAACTTTGTTAAGACTTTAAAATGTGTATTAAGCTTTGTGACTGGCCTGAGGTTTTTAAGATCAGCTTTATCTCCTTTTTTCTCATGTACAGATTTATCGTTCCTGTTTTCATTGTTTCTCTAAGTTGAAAATTTATTCATAGATTGCTTTCAAAGCCGCTATTCGCTGTGTTGTAAATTTCTTGTACACTTGGTTTGTTAGCCGGTCTATTCCGGTGCTTTTCCCTGGGTTTAGATGTTTAACTGTGTTTTCTATTTCATCATTTTATTGACTTCTGTTACTCTTGTGTTCATGTGTTCCAGTAGGGCTTCTGCTTCTGCCTTGTACGTACCTCTGCAGACGCCTCAAATAGCCGTGTAAAACTCCTTTTAACACTTTCATCCGACATTTTCTGCTATGTGGACGGGAAGCTGCAGCATCAGCTATGACCGAGGCCGGTGTTCTATTCAAACATGCTACCCATCGAGTTGTGCTAACTACCGGATCTGCGCATGCGCAGTGCCACATGTTTGCACTCCGTTTCCACGCCCATAAATACATGCTGCCTTCGGTAGCTCAGACTTCGGTTGACGGCGAGTTTAAACTGTTTGAAACGTTTGAGTTTCTGCATAAATTGTCATGAATGAGCCTCAAGGTTGAGGAAAATAAAAACTTAGAGCAGAAAACTATGGTGGAAAAGCTTTATTGCTCAAATTTAGACTCCTACGTTTTTACATCTTTTTGTGTACTTGACTATCTTGTGCTTCTCGTGTGTGTGTGTGTGTGTGTGTGCAGCAGTATTCAGTGCACAGAGGAGTTGATACAGAAATGCTTACACACGTGATGAGCTGCGTTTCTGATGACATTTATGATGATGCTAATAAACACAAACAGCTCTGCTAGTAACACTGAACGTCCACAGTGTCGGTTTTCACTACTTCCGGTCAGCAGGTATTAATGTACAGAAACGTTAGTAACCGGAAGTGTGAATGAGCTCCTAACTGCCTCCTGCTCCACATTTACCCCGGTGTGGGGAAAATACTGATGGTCGCTCAGGAACGACTCGTTCTTTTTCAACGAATCTTTAACATGACTCAGATGAACGAGTCGTCCCGGAGAGTGATTCCTTCATTTTCTACTGGGCGCGCATGCGCAAAGCATCGCAAAACCTCCCTCTGTTATATACAGGACGCAGTATTGAACGATTCTCAGCAATAAGTTCAAGTCTCGAGTCGTTCGTTCTTTAAACACGTGACTCCCATAGACGAATAGATAGGTGCAATAGATTCAAAAGAACCAACGACTCAGATTGGAAGGTTTAAGCAGTGAGCTGCTCATTCTGTTTATTATAAAATGTTCATAACTGGAACTATAGCCAAAATTTGTGTATGTAGATGTATTGTGGGTATTTTTATTGAAAACGCAACATTTTAATGTATTTCTGATCAAAAGAACTGTACGAACAGCGGGCTACAGCACCACCTGTAGGGGGCGCTGATCAGCTTCTCCACGGCCTCCAGCAGATCCAGTGTGTCTCCTCCCCGGCACTCAGAGGCAGAGACACGGCCGACCTGGTGTCTGAAGACGGAGATCATCTGGGTGTGACGCAGCGGAAACGGACTTCAGGTAGCTAACGGGCTAGCGGTGCTAATGAAGCGGTGTGCGGCGACACTAATTACAACTGAACCATATCACCGGCGTTTCGAGGGAATAATATATTACCAGAGGTGGAAAGTAACGAATTACATTTACTCGCGTTACTGTAATTGAGTAGCTTTTTTGTGTATTTCTACTTTTTAAAGTAGTTTTAAAAATCTGTAATTTTACTTTTACTTAAGTACGTTTTGTTTGAAGTATTGTAATTCGCTACATTTTAAATCATATTCGCTACTGAGTAAAAAATGAATGAAAATATAAAATAATAAAATATATTATGCTTTGTATAAATGCTCCGTTGCGCCGCGTGTGTGTATCATGTCCTGGTCGCGCGCCGCTCCAGACTCCACTCCAGGTTTTCTGACATCGGCATCTTCCTGACCTTCCACACGGTCGCTTCCGCCCTGAGTGACGTCATCGACTAGCGCGACCATATATAAACCGGAGAGAGACGCGGGAAAGATGAAAGAGGTTGTGATTTTGGCGTTTTGATATTTGGTTGTGTATTCTGGTTTTGACTTGTTCCCTCCAATTGACTTTGATTATTGCTTTGTCCCTTTGGTTTGGTTGGTCTTTGTATATATTTGTAGATAATTTCACTGTTTTTGGTTTAGGGAGTCCGGGAAGGTACCTGTATTTTTGTTTGTGTGTGTGGTTTTTTTTTTTTTTTTTTGCAGGTAATCTAGCTACTAAATATAAATACCATTTTGTTTATTATTTTGGCCTGGGTCCATCCTGAATCTGATCCTCTTCCTCCTGGTGTGTGTGTGTGTGTGTGTGTGTATATACAAACCTCATTATTTCATCAGTTAATGATTGGATCTAGTTCTTTCTGCCATATTCCACCATTTCCATACAGTTTAAAATAGAACCCTGAACCATTCTTTTGCTGTATGACCCTAGACTGGGACGTAACACCATATTTAAGTGACCACTTTGATTTTCAAGCACAACAAAGACAACAGCTTTATTATGCAAAGGTGTTCCTTCAGTTAAAAACAACTAGTTTGAGATTTATATCTGCTCATCTTTTTTTAACTACGCTAGAATGCCTCACCCCACCCCCGCTGTTAAAAAAAATAAAATAAAAAAGTAACTCGGTAACTTTTACTCTCAGTAAATTTTTTAATGAGCTACTTTTTACTTTTACTTGAGTAGATTTTTATAATGGTAACTTTACTTGTACTTAAGTAAAATTTCACTGAAGTAACAGTACTTGTAATTGAGTACAAAATTTTATTACTCTTTCCACCTCTGTATATTATAATATCGGTTATATGTTCAGTCTTCGTAAGAGGACGAACAAGTTATAAAGCTGCTCAGTCTGGGGGCGGAGCTCGGAATAAAGCAGCGGCTCTCTCTCTGCTCGGGTTGCCAAGTATTCCAATAACCCCAGGTGTAGCATCTGTATGGACCCCAGAGTTTTCAGGAAACTGAAGTGTGAAGGTGTTCAGTCTTTCAGGTGTAAAATGTGACTCTGTGATTCTATTCTAATACAAAAAGTCTACTTTCCACATATGAACTGTATAATACTTGTGGCAGAAGTATTGTTTATGTTTACTAATGAGATCAGTTCAGCTCATTGTTTATGATCAGCTCATTTGTAAAGTAAACCAGATTGAGTTTAGACATCATGTCCTGTCCAATTGGGGGAATAAATGTTGAATTAAAATGGTAAAGTGTTTATTGTTTATTTGTTTATCATTTGGTGTCATTATAGATACATTGAACTAAAAAAAAACTTGATTAAAAACTAAATTTATATTTAAAAAAAACATTAAGTGTAAGATATTAATTGTGTGATGGAGCAGTAAGAATTAAATGCAGTTAAAATATTTAGTAAATGGAGCACATTTGTTTGTTAAATAATAGTGTAATTTTCAGTTTCTTCTACTTTGCACTTCAATCATATCTACTCAATTATTTGACTCATTTTCACTCGGGGTAACTATTGCATTAACTCCTGATTTTCATTACATTTACTCAATTTTGTACATTATTGTACTAAATAAAGTTATTCAGGTCTACTTCATTTTTTTTACTGACCTGTAACTCAATTCATGAAGTATATTTTACATGATTTTGCAATTTCTATATTTATTTTTATATTTTTAAGTGTAAAAATGTTCCAACAAAAAATTGAGTAGAGCACAGTTAAATTTTTTTGAGTGTAAAAGGGAGTTACAGAGCTGTTTTATTTTAATACAGGCTCCCCAAGACGCGCTCGATGGACAACTTGCTGTGCGCTTTTGAAAATGGCGTAGCCCTCACACGCACCTCCAGCGATCCCGACTTAAATAAGCAGTGCCGAGAGGGACGGCCTCCTCTGGAGACAATCATGGGCCAGGGGGCGGAGTTTCACAGACCACCAAGAGTTACCCTCTGACAGTGAACTGTGTACTGAGGACCAGGAAGTGGCCCCATGTCAGGAGACGCCACCCTCGCCATAAAGGACGACTATGGCACCGTGGCCGAGCTGCATTCTGTTCAGCGGGTCAACACGGGAAAGGCTCCGGTCTCCGCTACAAATGATGAAAAGTGGACCCAGGGTGTTAGGAAGCTCCTCCGTACCCAGTCCGGTAACACCAACCCAGGGTACAGAGAGGCTCAGCGTAATCTGAGCAGTCCAGTCCAGCCTGGTTGGATGTCAGCAGTGAAAAACGCTGCACTCTGCAATTCTTCATCCTTTTCTTCAGCCCTGGGACCATCGTTCCCTCAGATTCCGTCAGCGGCCCACTGCGCGGATGACGACGGTCTGCCGGTGGCGCTACGTCAAATTGAGGCGAGCTACGAGCAGGAGGGGTTGCGGAGGCAGGTCAAACAGCTGCAGATGAAGCTGAAGAGCAGGCAGTACAGCTTCATCCAAGCCAGACATCTACTACGAGGATGACATTGTGAGCGCCACCACAGTTACTGCATAGAACAAAGGAATATTGATGGTGGGTTATTTTAAACCATTGATGTGCTAACCTTTTTTCATTCCAGACATGCCTCCGAGAGTCAGATGATGATGACGAAGAGGACTCGCCTCGGCGAGGGCAGCTGGGATCGAGTGGAGAGAAAAGATACCGAGGTGAATCTGACTGTATGACCGGCTCTGCCGGTTTCACATCTCCGGTGTCAGCAACTCAAATATAGACAAATCATTCCGAACTGCTTTACCCTAATAATAACCAGTAACCAGTCACTACATAGCGGACACTTGTATCTTCATGTCATTTTTCATTGGGACAATCTTGCTGCAGTTTATTAAATCATGCAGATTCGGGTCTTTAGGTGATGTTTTTTGGCATTAGTGGAGTAAACTACAAACTCCAGATCAGCAGTGGGAGGTGGTGTGTGTCTGTTTTCATGCCTTGAAAGTTTAGATTTAGTCATATTTTAGCCATATACAGTGGTGTGAAAAACTATTTGCCCCCCTCCTGATTTCTTATTCTTTTGCATGTTTGTCAAACAAAATGTTTCTGATCATCAAACACATTTAACTATTAGTCAAAGATAACACAAGTAAACACAAAATGCAGTTTTTAAATGAGGGGTTTTATTATTTAGGGAGAAAAAAAATCCAAACCTACATGGCCCTGTGTGAAAAAGTAATTGCCCCCTGAACCTAATAACTGGTTGGGCCACCCTTAGCAGCAATAACTGCAATCAAGCGTTTGCGATAACTTGCAACGAGTCTTTTACAGCGCTCTGGAGGAATTTTGGCCCACTCATCTTTGCAGAATTGTTATAATTCAGCTTTATTTGAGGGTTTTCTAGCACGAACCGCCTTTTTAAGGTCATGCCACAACATCTCAATAGGATGCAGGTCAGGACTTTGACTAGGCCACTCCAAAGTCTTCATTTTGTTTTTCTTCAGCCATTCAGAGGTGGATTTGCTGGTGTGTTTTTGGGTCATTGTCCTGCTGCAGCACCCAAGATCGCTTTAGCTTGAGTTGACGAACAGATGGCCGGACATTCTCCTTCAGGATTTTTTGGTAGACAGTAGAATTCATGGTTCCATCTATCACAGCAAGCCTTCCAGGTCCTGAAGCAGCAAAACAACCCCAGACCATCACACTACCACCACCATATTTTACTGTTGGTATGATGTTCTTTTTCTGAAATGCTGTGTTACTTTTACGCCAGATGTAACGGGACACGCACCTTCCAAAAAGTTCAACTTTTGTCTCGTCGGTCCACAAGGTATTTTCCCAAAAGTCTTGGCGATCATTGAGATGATTTTAGCAAAATTGAGACGAGCCTTAATGTTCTTTTTGCTTAAAAGTGGTTTGCGCCTTGGAAATCTGCCATGCAGGCCGTTTTTGCCCAGTCTCTTTCTTATGGTGGAGTCGTGAACACTGACCTTAATTGAGGCAAGTGAGGCCTGCAGTTCTTTAGATGTTGTCCTGGGGTCTTTTGTGGCCTCTCGGATGAGTTGTCTCTGCGCTCTTGGGGTAATTTTGGTCGGCCGGCCACTCCTGGGAAGGTTCACCACTGTTCCATGTTTTTGCCATTTGTGGATAATGGCTCTCACTGTGGTTCACTGGAGTCCCAAAGCTTTAGAAATGGCTTTATAACCTTTACCAGACTGATAGATCTCAATTACTTTTGTTCTCATTTGTTCCTGAATGATGTTAATAGAACATATGGAGGGAATATTACAGATGTTAATAGAACATATGGAGGGAATATTACAGATGTTAATAGAACATATGGAGGGAATATTACAGATGTTAATATGAACATATGGAGGGAATATTACAGATGTTAATAGAACATATGGAGGGAATATTACAGATGTTAATAGAACATATGGAGGGAATATTACAGATGTTAATAGAACATATGGAGGGAATATTACAGATGTTAATAGAACATATGGAGGGAATATTACAGATGTTAATAGAACATGTGGAGGGAATATTACAGATGTTAATATGAACATATGGAGGGAATATTACAGATGTTAATAGAACATATGGAGGGAATATTACAGATGTTAATAGAACATATGGAGGGAATATTACAGATGTTAATAGAACATATGGAGGGAATATTACAGATGTTAATAGAACATGTGGAGGGAATATTACAGATGTTAATATGAACATATGGAGGGAATATTACAGATGTTAATAGAACATATGGAGGGAATATTACAGATGTTAATAGAACATGTGGAGGGAATATTACAGATGTTAATAGAACATATGGAGGGAATATTACAGATGTTAATAGAACATATGGAGGGAATATTACAGATGTTAATAGGACATATGGAGGGAATATTACAGATGTTAATAGAACATGTGGAGGGAATATTACAGATGTTAATAGAACATATGGAGGGAATATTACAGATGTTAATAGAACATATGGAGGGAATATTACAGATGTTAATAGGACATATGGAGGGAATATTACAGATGTTAATAGAACATATGGAGGGAATATTACAGATGTTAATAGAACATATGGAGGGAATATAACAGATGTTAATAGAACATATGGAGGGAATATTACAGATGTTAATAGAACATATGGAGGGAATATTACAGATGTTAATAGGACATATGGAGGGAATATTACAGATGTTAATAGAACATATGGAGGGAATATTACAGATGTTAATAGAACATGTGGAGGGAATATTACAGATGTTAATAGAACATATGGAGGGAATATTACAGATGTTAATAGAACATATGGAGGGAATATTACAGATGTTAATAGAACATATGGAGGGAATATTACAGATGTTAATAGAACATATGGAGGGAATATTACAGATGTTAATAGAACATATGGAGGGAATATTACAGATGTTAATAGAACATATGGAGGGAATATTACAGATGTTAATATGAACATATGGAGGGAATATTACAGATGTTAATAGGACATATGGAGGGAATATTACAGATGTTAATAGAACATATGGAGGGAATATTACAGATGTTAATAGAACATATGGAGGGAATATTACAGATGTTAATAGAACATATGGAGGGAATATTACAGATGTTAATAGAACATATGGAGGGAATATTACAGATGTTAATATGAACATATGGAGGGAATATTACAGATGTTAATAGGACATATGGAGGGAATATTACAGATGTTAATAGAACATATGGAGGGAATATTACAGATGTTAATAGAACATATGGAGGGAATATTACAGATGTTAATAGAACATATGGAGGGAATATTACAGATGTTAATAGAACATATGGAGGGAATATTACAGATGTTAATATGAACATATGGAGGGAATATTACAGATGTTAATAGAACATATGGAGGGAATATTACAGATGTTAATAGAACATATGGAGGGAATATTACAGATGTTAATAGACAGTAAGTCACACTTGTGCACTTTTATAATTATAACCTGTGATTATATATTTATATATTTATCTGGTGGAATTCTCTAGACATTATGACGCGACGTTTATAAACGTTTGATACGTCAGAATGAAAACCCGTTAGTGACGCAGTTGCTGAGGATCCGAGATCCTAGATGAGGCTCGACTATGACGAGTCAGCTTCCCCCTGATCGCTGCTCGAGACCCCAGTGTGTGTCAGTGTGTGTCAGTGTGTGTTAGTGTGTGTTACCTGTCTGGTGAAGATCTCTGGAGTTTATCCAACATGATGAGACTAATTCTGTCATTTCTTCTGGTTTCCGGGTTTAAAACCTGCCTTTGTGCTGATGGTGAGTAACACGAAGGGGGCAGTTTAACTGTTTACCCGGATTCATGTTTTTAACTAGTTTTAACTAATTACCTACAGTAACACACTGGCTTTGTGTTGTGCTTATTTAAAGCGTCTAAATGACTAAATGTCCCCACAGTATTTGTCATTGTCGCTTCACTCCCTATAAGGTATTTAGCTAAAGATAATAAAATGAGTTCGACTGTTAGCTTTAATGAGTTTAATGAGGAGGGTTTGGTTAGACGATATCCAGCTTTATTTATTATGAGGAAAGTTTCATTTTATTTAGTTTTAACTTGTAGTTCATGTTTTTAACATGTTTTTATAAGTTAGTTTGTAATCGGCCAGCTATCTATATACTTCAGTGTGTCAGACAGTTTGGTTTATTTCTTTAAGAAGACACTATTTTATTAATATCGGGGGGCGTTTGTGGCCCACCGGTAGGTTACTGTCCAGTTGCCCCCCGATGCCCAAACTGCAGCAACTTGTGCAGTGCCGGTGTTATGTACTAAAATGCCCCCCTGCCATGGATTGCCCCCCTACATAATCACTATCAAAGATTATAATAGAACAGAAATTCATAGGTTAAAGCTTTACAAATTAAAAATTACAGGAGACAATACAATAAAATAAGTAATATGAAAATAAATATGGTGTACATGAAAAAATATTAATATTTATATATTTTTCATATACTGTACAAGATGTATACTTTTATATTCTTTATTTTATAATAAATTTAGTTTTGTCAAATTTTTCATCATAAACAATATTTATATATAATTTTTAAATGTTTATTTCGCATTTTTTGCATATTCATGTTCAAAGCCCTGAAAAATAAATGTGCCACAATATAAACATTATACAAGAATTTGTATTAATGGTCTTGACGGCTGTCACGTGCCTAGAGTTTATTATAATTGTAATATCATATTTGATAATAATAAACCTATGAATTTATGTTCTAATATAATCTTTGATAGTGATTACGTACGTAGGGGGGGGGGGCAATGCTGATGTCATAATGTGCGAATGTCCCGCCATCTGCCTACGTCCAGAATTATTGTCCTGCTATTGTGTGCAGAACAAAGTGACCTTCGCACATTATGACATCAGCACTATTGAAACATCATAATTACCATAGTTGTTATATGTCGCCACTGTGCTGATGTAATAATAGTGCTTGGACCCTAATAATGATCCAGTGCAAAACCAAAATATGGTATGAGTGCTAATATGTGACTCACCTAAGTAGCTGAAAAGGTGAATTTCCAGATCATATAACACCACGTGTCATAATACTTAATACTTCTTGTCTCACTATCCATGCTCAGTGTTCTGTAAATATGCACTTATTTATAGATAAACACTATCAAGTAAAATACAAATTTGCTAAATACAATTTCATGGCCTTTTATGTAGTGTCCGTAACTTCTTTAAATTCAGATCTTTCAATGCTCTTACTGTAATTGTCATTCAGATTTAACTTGGCCAATTTAGATTTCACATGAAAAGACATGAACCTGAAAAAGTTTATTGAAAATTATTCTAAAATGCAAAATTGTTAAGATGAATTTGACAATGGTTACAGACACTACAGATTTTCCCTTTTTAATGTTTTATCAAAAGCAAGTATACTGTTATAATAGGTCATATGCTTCTAAAGGCTGAAACCAATTTTAGTATCAATACTAATATATATGAATAATTAGCATTTTAAATGATTATTGTTTGAAGCGAGAGACTATAGTGCTGAAAAATGGCCATTTTTGAGGCACATATAAAATCATCTCTCCAAAAGGGCTGAATTTTAGCTCGAGTCTGGTGGTGGAGCTGCTTGTATTTCCTGCCAGTTCACCTTCACCTACCGAGGTCATAAAGTGTTTATTTCTACAGGTATAATTTTTAAAGGTTCGTTCTGCTGTCCATTGTCCATCCGATACAACTCCGAGATGAAGATCTATGTAGCCCACCTTTTATAAATAGTTTTAAATCCAACTGAAACACCCTCTAGTTGAATGAAACTGGGAAGAATGAATTGAATAATCTTATTATAGTATAAACCTTCCTGCTTGGTGGAACTTGAATTTACAATTTGTGTTTGTAAGATGAAGTGAGACAATAACGTTTGTGCTGATGGCTGAATAAACAGGCAATAATTATATCAGCACGCAGGCGTACGTTCCAGATGATCGTGCTTTATGTAGAAAAAGGCCTGAGGGTATCACAGTAGACCTCGGAAGTGCCATTATAAACTGCTTCTTTGCCACTATGGATACAAAGTCAATTTTGTAAACACACAACTAAGATGGTTTAGCAGGGGCTCAGCAGGTGAGCATGGAAAGACACTTTCCTGAATATCTGAGTGTTTAAACAGAACAGAGGAACGCTTTAATAAGGGCTGGTAGTGTTTTATTTACCGTACTACTCTGATAATCTACGGTCGTAATCTACGGTGTCTTACAGAAGACCTAAAGGGTTAAGGGGCGTCATTCATACAAACATAAAGTTATACAATTTCTGCATCATTTGTAAAGGTGTATACACGGGTAGATGTACAGTAGCCCATGATTAAATGTTCATAAAGTATCATGAAGGTTTATTAAGTACACATGGAGATCAGCTTAAAACATATCTCACACACACACACACACACACACACACACACACACACACACACACACACACACACACACACACACACTTTGGGAATACCACTTAGCCTAACCTGCATGTCTTTGGGAAGAGACCCAGTAAGCAGGGCGACAGTGCTGACCTCTAATCCACTGTGCTGACGCCCATAAATATGAGATGATGCTTTTTTTGATGCAGATTCTACAGATCCTCCAGACTGGTGCTACGACTCCCAGCCGGACGTCATCACGGATTGCAGAGGTAATAATAAATGATCACAGTGGAAGATTTTTGCCTTCAGTAGTTTTGTACAGTTTTTTTTTTCAGGTAAATTTTATTCTAATCCTGTTCAAATCTCTGTTGTGTTCAGCCCCAAGTGAATGGTGCGTGGTGAATGGGGCATGTGGTGGTGCCAAACAATCTCCCATCAACATAATGACCAGTGGCATTGAAAAGCCGGCCAAACTGACCGAATTAAAATTCACCGGCTATGACGTGCTACAGACCATGAAGATGAAGAACGATAAAAGAACTGGTAATCTTGTAACTTACTGTACACGTCATGTAGCTTATAGTAATATTTACCCAGTGGCACTGCTGAGATTGACAGGTGTGTAGAGGGTCTGAAAGGGAAACTCGGTCAGCTGTGTCACTTCCTCACCCGTATAAGTGTTCTCTGGGTTCTCTAATTTCTCCAGTCCAGGAAGTAACTGCAGTCTTTGATTAAAGACAGGCAATAATATGCAAAGGTCCGAGAGAAGCAGGACTTGTAATCAGAAGTCCTTCTTCAGCACAGTTCATGTAAGGATTGTACAGCACAACACTTTTCTACATCACCTACAGTTCCTTAGAAGGCTAAAAATGTGTCTGTAAACTTTACACTTACAGACGTGTTACACATGTGACAAAGCATAATTAATACACGACATACCATGACGCAGAATCAGTGTGAGCCTCGAGCTTGTTTCCCTTCAACAACACCATCCAAAGGAGTGTTTAGGTCACATGCAGTTGTCTAGGCGTCTAAAATGTCTTTATAACCTTTAGTTTGGACTCTGTGTCTTCAGTGGCCTCCAACTGTTTCTGCACCACGGACCAGTTGTATGTAAGAAAGCATAATAAGATGTATAATATAAATACTACATACTGCACCATAACACAGAATCAGTGTGAGCCTCGAGCTTGTTTCCATCCCATCTAAGAGTGAGGGGGGGAAAGTGACACCCAAAGTGTATTTATTCCCTACGTCGTCTGCTTCGTAATCAGATTTCTGTTGAAAACATCCTGAGATTGATTTTGTGGATATTCTGCTTTGATATTATTATTTATTCTACGTATTTGAAGGCCATATCTGTTCTATAGCGCGGCCTTGGTGCACCTCGGTCAATCACCTGTTGTGATAAACCCCTAACTTCAGTACGATTCTTGGCATGTGTGTTGTTTTTATGCAGCTGTCTTTTTTGTCTTAAAGTCTTATCTGCTGTCTCATCATTTTCCCTTTTTCAAAGAGGATCTCTAGAGACATTTGTCTTTTAGCTAGCGTTAGCTTGTAACATTAGATTCATTTTATCAGCCATCAAAACCGAGATGTCATCTGTTTCTCTCTGATTATTTTTCTAAATAACACACTCTGCAGACTCCTAAAGTCAATCAAATGGAAATGAAAGTAAAAGATATATTTGTAATTGTTTCTGTGTGCCAGTACCTGATGATCGTGGCTCAGTTGGGCTCCACAGCTCATTGGCTGGAGGCCACTGTTCTGTTTCAGAATTCCTTCCTTCCTCTATCACTTTCACTACATTACACAGTGTTTGTTCCCTTTAAGGAAGTGCCGATCTATTTTAACACCTTCATTATTTCATTGCAGTTTCACTGGAAATCCCTCCTGGTGCCACATTGACCTGGGCACAGATTCCACACAAGTACACGGCTGTGAGGATCGATTTCCACTGGAGCAGCGACGACAGTGATACCAAACTAGGGTCTGAACACACCATTGATGGTACACGGTATCAAATGGAGGTACAGTCACGATTCCTTTTGGCACACTGACAGTCATAATAAACCTGATTATCTGATAAACTGCTATATGTAGATGTTTGTTGATCAAGTGGAATGCAGTGTGTATTGATGTGAATCGACATTTCCCATGAGAAATGCAGTGAGATCCCAGGTTTTGAACGTGTGTGATGTGGGTTTAATGACTATCTAAGATTATATCTGGTGTCTTGTTCACTATTTAAGATGAACACACAATACGTGCACGTTGTACTGGTAGCGAATAGCCGACTGTAGTGAGTATAAAGTATTAGAATTAGATTTGTTGACATGTGGTCTGTTTTATTTACCCCAGCGTAGCTGCATGTTAGTTCTATATAACGTCGATATCAGAACAGCTCTTCCACAACAGCTGAGCTTCGGGTCCTACAATAATAACTGACTGTTGTGGTTGTTTATAATTACGTCCATGTTTTCATATATTATCACCCCTTTACATGTGGCCCCACACACACATTTAACACACTGTTATTTATTGTCGAGTGGCCACTTGTGCACTTCTGGTTAGATGCTAACTGAATTTCACAGGCGTGTAGTTTACACAATGACAATAGAGTCTAATCTAAACACACACTCACACTACCAGTCAAAAGTTTGGACACCCCCTCTAATCTCATGGTCGTTCCTGATATTTATTTCTCTCTACATAGAAAAACAATACTGAAGGCGTGTAAAATAAGCAGTAATCTGCTTTGAAGAGTTTATTGAGACGTGTCCGCTACTTCTGCTCTGTAAAGACTTCATAACCGCTCTAAACTGTCCTCATGTAGACAGTAATCTCATGGTGCTTTATGGGTTCTGCAAATGCATTTGACGATATTGTTCTTGCCAGAACGATTCCAGAACAACTTATTTTCATGTCTTAAAATAGCGACTGACT
This sequence comes from Channallabes apus, assembly GCA_030522415.1. Taxonomy (NCBI): domain Eukaryota; kingdom Metazoa; phylum Chordata; class Actinopteri; order Siluriformes; family Clariidae; genus Channallabes; species Channallabes apus. The sequence continues at coordinate 15,389,708 of CM060130.1, forward strand.
GTCGTTGTTTTTTTATTATTTAATTCCATAATTCATAGTTTTATGAAATCTCCATTAATGTTATATGATGTAGGAAATAAATCAGAAAACACATTGAATCAGATGGTGTGTCCAAACTTTTGACTGGGACTGTAGATTTGTAATCTCTCTCTTTTTCTCAGATGCAAGTCCTGCATTTAAAGGACAAATACACCAAGATAGAAGACGCACAGGACGACCCAACTGGAGTGGCAATTTTGGCCTTTTTGATTGAGGTTTGCTTTTCATGGTCTGCTGTAATTTTAAGCCGTTTTACTGTAAATTATTTCTTGTTTAAACGTCATTATTTCTATCATATAATAATTAACCATCACACACCCACAGCTGAGCATGTAATGGGGAAACTACATAAATGTCTTAGTGTTGCTTTGGGCCAGAATCAGCGTCCAGAACATTTGACCCGAATACACCTTTCTAGAAATGTCCTGGAGGATTGAACTCCATTAACAAGTCTGTAATATATAAATATACAGCAGATCTGATATCTGGACGAATGTGCCTCAGCTAGTTTCACCTTTAGCAAACACTTTTGGTAGCATCAACATGCCTCTGGCAGAACTTTGGTTAAATACCTGATTACTGTTCTTGACAGAATTGGTGGTGTTCAATTACATGTTTAATTTTAACTTGATTTTAATTATTTTTGGAATTTCTTATTCCAGGAGGGGACTGATGAAAACACGGAGTACGCTGATTTGGTTACAGCTTTGGCAGATGTGGCAGACCCAACAGGTAGGCCTGTTTCAATGTGACACTTGCTTTCCCTAAACTTTGGGTTATATTTATTCATGACGTAACAGTTTGAGCCTCCAGACTGGCCTCTTGTCCTCTACATGTACAATAGTTGTTTTCTGCTATATTTATTGATGAAACAAACATAGAGTTAACTAAAAGACTGTACTAAGTAGTTCTAGGCTGCTAATAGGCAGATTGAGAATAGAAAGATGTGAGTAATTATTCAATAATATCATAGTTAGAATGACATTAAGTAGACGTCACGTTATCGATCCTATGAGGCAGCTTTAATATCTGCGACTTACTGCAGCTACCGAACAAGAACATCATGAATAAAGTGATATATGACCATAAACACACACAGTGCAGAGCCACCTCTAAATGATTAGATTAAAGATTAAAATAAAGAAATTGGAGGAAATGTTTTACTGTGACCGGCTGCAAAGTGCCTAAAGGTCTAATTTAAAGCAGCGACCTCATTTCCCCTCTCGTCTGTTCCAAGCACTCAGCATTCAGCATCAGCAGTAAACTGATCATCGGCCTGATCATCTGTCATCATCTGCACCTGGTTCTCGCTCGTTCACGCCGCAGATGATTTTAAGATTTCAATGTTTCAAAGGTCGCTGTGTGTCTCTGATTGAAGATGTGAGACAACAGCCTGTCCAAAAAGAGGCAAAGAAACGTCCTCCACAAAGCCTGGAGAATTATTCCTCAAGGTCACCTTAATAAAATACAAGAACGCCTGGATATGTGGAAGCAAAATACAGAGAAATGCAGGCTGGCTCAAGACTTTTAGCAAAGTATTGTATACTTCTGTCACTTCAGTAGGAACATCTGTACACATGCTTTAATCCTTTAATCATCATTTAATATCTAAAGCCTCTTGACCTACAGTATATCTGCATGATTTCCTGCAGTAAATGTGCCAGGATACCCGTGTTTTCAATTCCGTTTTATTTCTATAGCGCTTTTATCAACCGTCATTGTCTCAAAGCAGCTTCAGGAAAAGGAAAAGAAAATGTACTTTCACTCTCTGTGATATAATTTTACTATTAGACATGAAATCATCTAGTGACAAAAAGTGATGGAGCGTTATGTCTGAGTAACTTATGATGATACGTTATTTTTTATTTCTTTGTCCAGCCACAGAGACGTCCGTAGACATCACCCTGAATAAGTTGATCCTTACTGTGGACATGAAGAACTACTATTACTATGAAGGGTCTGTGACCAAACCTGGCTGTCAGCCAGCGATCTGGATCGTGTTGAAGGATCGTATTAAACTTAGTCAAACCCAAGTGAGTCCAGTCATTTTAACGAGCTGGTTATGTGATGCTGTGTACCTGTAGCCTAAAAGAATTGTCTGTCATTGGAAACTATTTGTATTTCTGTATTTCTGTTGTCTTGTACAGATTGGTGAATTCTACAACGTGAAGTATGGCACAGACACAGATGGCACAGACAAACTCCTGGTGAAGACCTATAGACCGGTTCAGCCTCTTCGTGGGAGACTAGTGTACGATGGGGGTATACCCAGCTCTGGTGCTGCAACCCTAGGGGTCAGCTTCACGTTCATCCTGATGTGTTTGATTGCAGCTCTGGGCTGTTTCCAGCTCGTATAGAGTCACACAGAATCAAACAAAACATGTCAAAATGTCAGAGAACATGAGAAGTCTTGAAAGAACATCTTGACATTGTAAATCTTCAGCTTGGTGCTTTGTGCTGGATAGTGCTGAAGATAGATAACCAAATAAACTAAACAAATAAATAAATAAATATACCCTTTAAATATATAACAGATATTAAAAACTTAGCAGATTAATAAAACTGAACAAAAGTTTTAAATTACTTTGTACCATTTGTACGTTATCACTTCATAGTGAAACGTTTTGAGTCGTACAGGTGATTTAAAAGAAAAAAAAACTAAAAAACTTGAAAATAATTTTAAACCATAAAATTCTTGAAATTGTTAAACTTCAGCTCAGTGCTTTTGCTTAAAGATGGATAAATAAATAAACCCTTTAAATATAGGTTTAAAGCTTACAAGAAAATAAATAGATATTAAATACTAGCAGATGAATAAAACATGGCGGCGCGGTGGTGTAGTGGTTAGTCGCCTCGCACCTCCAGGGTCCGGGTTCGATTCCCATCTCTGTGTGCATGGAGTTTAGGCTAATTGACCATAGTGTGTGTGTGTGTGTGTGTGTGCGCGCTCTGCGATGGATTGGCACGCTGTCCAGGGTGTACCCCGCCTCGTGCCCCGAGTCTATACAGGATAAAGCGGTATAGAAGATGAAAGAAATGAAAGATTAATAAAACTAAACAAAAATTTTTAATTACTTTGTACCATTTGTACGTTATCACTTCATATTGTAAACGTTTTGAGTCGTACAGGTGATTTAAAAGAAAAAAAACTTGAAAATACATAAAAATCTTGACATTGTAAATCTTTAGCTTAGTGCTTTTGTTTAAATATAGATACACAAACAGAAATAAATAAATCCTTTAAATATATAACAGATATTAAAAACTTAGCAGATTAATAAAACTGAACAAAAGTGTTAAATTACTTTGTACCATTTGTACGTTATCACTTCATAGTGAAACGTTTTGAGTCGTACAGGTGATTTAAAAGAAAAAAAAACTAAAAAACTTGAAAATACATAAAATTCTTGAAATTGTTAAACTTCAGCTCAGTGCTTTTGCTTAAAGATAGATAAATAAATAAACCCTTTAAATATAGGTTTAAAGCTTACAAGAAAATAAATAGATATTAAATACTAGCAGATGAATAAAACATGGCGGCGCGGTGGTGTAGTGGTTAGTCGCCTCGCACCTCCAGGGTCCGGGTTCGATTCCCGTCTCTGTGTGCATGTGTTCTCCCCGTGCTTGGTGGGTTTCCTCCGGGTTCTCCGGTTTCCTCCCACAGTCCAAAGGCATGCAGATTAGGCTAATTGGCGTTCCCAAATTGACCATAGTGTGTGTGTGTGTGTGTGTGTGTGCGCTCTGCGATGGACTGGCACGCTGTACAGGGTGTACCCGCCTCGTGCCCGGAGTCTCCTGGGATAGGCTCCAGGCCCCCGCGACCCTAAATACAGGATAAAGCGGTATAGAAGATGAATGAATGAATGAAAGATTAATAAAACTAAACAAAAGTTTTTAATTACTTTGTACCATTTGTACGTTATCACTTCATATTGTAAACGTTTTGAGTCGTACAGGTGATTTAAAAGAAAAAAAAACAAAAACGTGAAAATACATAAAAATCTTGACATTGTAAATCTTCAGCTTAGTGATTTTGTTTAAATATAGATACACAAACAGAAATAAATAAATCCTTTAAATATATAACAGATATTAAAAACTTAGCAGATTAATAAAACTGAAAGTGTTAAATTACTTTGTACCATTTGTACGTTATCACTTCATATTGTAAACGTTTTTAGTGGTTACAGGTGATTTAAAAGAAAAAAAAAACTTAAATACATAAAATTCTTGACATTTTAAATCTTTAGCTTAGTGATTTTGTTTAAAGAAAGATAAACAAACAGAAATAAATCCTTTAAATATGTAATCGATATTAAAAACTTAGCAGATTAATAAAACTGAACAAAAGTGTTAAACTACTCTACCATTTGTAATTTATCACGTCATCATTTTCATAGCATCACTTCCAACCTTTTGATTGTTACAAAATAGATAAATACATAATCCTGACATTGTTCATCTTCAGCTTGGTGCTTTGTGTCTATATAGTGCTTTTGTTTGAAGAGAGATAAATAAATACATACAGAACCATTGAATAATTGTGTTACGTGTATTTTTCCCCCATATTTGTGGAGTTTGAGTTGAGTGACTCGGTACAGAAGCACATGAGTTTACTGTATATTAAAGCTCCAGTAAGAACACATTGACTGACGGCCCGTGTCCATGGCCACAAACCCAGTGGCCCAGTCGGCCCGTGTCGAGTCCTGGAGCCGCGGCTGTGGGAGATTTCGTTTGGTAGGATTTTGCGATTTTTAACATTGACTCATAGAAACAATTCACACAATATTTAACAGCTTTGTGATTCCTGCTCTTGTTAAAATAATAAAAAATAAAAAGATTTCTCTCCACCTGCCATAATGGAGATATTCTGCAGTCAAACTGTTCACTTATTAAACAACAAAACCAAAAGCAGTGAAAACTCGAGCCGAGTCAGATTTCTGAGTCAGAAACGTTGGACTGGGCAGCACATTGGAGTTTTTACTTGCCTGGTGCGTGGCTAATTTACTTCTTTCTCTATCTGTGTGTAACTAATGCGCAGACGATCAGAACGTGTCTAAACTGAGGAGGACAAGCCTCGTCCTACAGAGATCCTTCTAACACCTCCACCTCACGCAACATAATCTTTACTAATGGGGGAAAAAAAAAGATAAACGTCTGAAATTAAATATCATAATAGTAAATTCACAATCATGGATAATTACTGTAATTCTACATTTAATCTCTAATTATTCTATGAAATGTTTTAACATATATTAAGATAAAAACACAAAACCTTATTTTTTGTTGGGGGTTTTATTGTTTGTTTTGTAACCATGCATTGAATGAATGCTATAAGTTCACTGAACACCAAAATATCCACTTTTTCTATTTTAACCCTTCATTTCCCGATGTAGGATTAGGGTCAGATTTGACCCATTGGGCTTTAGGTGTATAATTTCAAAGAATCACAATAACAAACTCCGTCAATGCAAACTATTTTAAATTAAGGAAAAATAATCAGTCAAACACTCAGCTACATTTAACAATGTTTTAATTGTTATGCAATGCAGCTCATCAGTGAGCAGCAGACAGCTCATCCAGATGCTTTTCTCATCTTGGCTGGCGATTTTAATCATGCAGACCTAAAAAACGTGTTTCCAAAAATACAACAGCACATAGACTTTCCCACACGAGGAAACAATACACTGGACCTTGTTTACACTACTCAGAGAGGAGCTTACAAAGCCCTACCCCTCCCCCACCTCGGTGCCTCAGACCACATCACTGTCATGCTAATGCCTGTATACAGACCACTGGTTAAAGTCACCAAACCAGTCTGCAAACAGATACAAGTGTGGCCGGAAGGGTCTTCTGAGGCACTCCAAGACTGCTTTAGCACCACTGACTGGGATGTGTTTAAACAGGCTGCCACTCAGAACAACCTCACAGACTTACAGGAGTACACAGAGTCTGTCACTGCCTACATCAACAAGTGCATTGATGATGTAACGGTAACAAAGACCATCACTGTCCGTGCTAACCAAAAACCGTGGCTAACAGGGGAGGTCTACAGACTAATGAAGGTACGGAACACTGCCTTCAAATCTGGAGATGCAGCAGCCCTGAGGACAGCTAGGGCCAACCTGTCTCGCAGCATCAAAAAGGCTAAGAGACAGTACTCCAAGAGAGTTGCCCATCGCTTCAACGACAGCAGAGACACACGGAGTCTGTGGCAAGGGATACAGACCCTCACTGGGATACAGACCCTCACTGATTACAAGCCGCCACAGAGGACATGTGACAGCTCTATCTCTCTGCTGAATGAGCTGAATGCATTCTTTGCCCGTTTTGACACCCACAACAGCACCACGACACAGAAACACCCACCTCAGCCTGGCGACCAAGTGATGACGCTTTCCTCAGAAAGCGTGAGAAGATCCCTCCGCAGGATTAACGTGCGCAAGGCCCCGGGTCCTGACAACATTCCGGGCCGAGTATTGAGAGACTGTGCGGGGGAACTCACGAATGTCTTTACGGACATTTTCAACATCTCTCTGAGTCAGGCTGTTATCCCCACATGCTTTAAAACCACCACCATAATCCCAGTACCTAAGAAAACATCTCCCTCCTGTTTCAATGACTTCCGCCCAGTTGCACTTACTCCCATCATTATGAAGTGCTTTGAACGGCTAGTCATGCAGCAGATCAAGACTGCCCTCCCCCCCTCCCTGGACCCCTTCCAGTTTGCTTATCGGTCCAATCGCTCAACCGATGATGCCATTGCTACGGCCCTCCACTCAGCGCTCACCCACTTGGAAAACAAAGACTCCTATGTTAGAATGCTGTTCATCGACTTCAGCTCAGCGTTCAACACAATCATCCCACAACAGCTCACTCATAAACTGATACAGCTGGGGATCAGCACCCCTCTGTGCAACTGGCTGCTGGACTTCCTGACTGGCAGACCTCAGGCAGTGCGGGTCGCCAACAACACTTCCAGTACCATCATGCTGAACACTGGGGCCCCCCAAGTATGTGTGCTGAGCCCCCTCCTCTTCACGCTGCTGACCCACGACTGCATACCATCACACAACTCCAACCTCTTCATCAAGTTTGCGGACGACACGACTGTGGTGGGTCTCATTAGCAACAATGATGAGACTAACTACAGGAACGAGGTGAGCTGCCTGGCCAGGTGGTGCACAGACAACAATCTCTCCCTGAACGTGGAAAAGACAAAAGAGATTGTGGTCGATTACAGGAGAACTTACACCCAACACTCTCCGCTGTCCATCAATGGTGCGATCGTGGAGAGGGTAAGGAGCACCAAGTTTCTGGGTGTGCACATGACGGAAGATCTCTCCTGGTCCATCAACACTGCAGCACTAGCTAAGAAAGCTCAACAGCGTCTCTACTTTCTCCGTAAGCTGAGAAGAACCGGAGCCCCGACACCCATCATGCGCACCTTCTACAGAGGCACCATTGAGAGCATCCTGACCAGCTGCATCACTGTGTGGTACGGCGCCTGCAATGCGTCCTGCCAGAAAACTCTCCAGCGCATAGTGAGAGCAGCTGAGAAGATCGTTGGTGTCTCTCTCCCCCCCCTCCTGGACATTTACAACACCCGCCTCACACGAAAAGCAATCAACATTGCCCGTGACCCTACCCACCCGTCTCAGAGCTTCTTTAGTCTGCTACCATCAGGGAGGAGACTAAGGAGTCTCCAAGCCAGGACAAGCAGACTGAAGAACAGCTTCATCCATCAGAAGCTCAACTCTCTTCCAGCTCTGCCTCCCCTGTGCTCCTCGGTCTCTCCAACCGTCATACTCTGACTCCTTCATTTTTCACACACACTCGCACACACTCACTCTCTCTCACACACACACACACACACACACACACACACACACACACACACACACACACACACACACACACACACACGTTCTCAGACAAACACTCACAAAAACCTCACACACACACACACACACACGCGCTCTCAGACACACAACACTCACAATAACTCACACACTCACTCACACATACACTTGCACCTGTCACTTTGTGCTCCAGGCACCATTGGTACTTTCACTACCTCAAACCGGTGAAAAAAAAAAAAAAAAAAAAAAAAAACATTCCTTGTTCTCACTGGATTTATTTCCCATTTTGTTTACTGATTCATATAGCTCATTATGTTGTCACTTGTCACTTTCTTTTCAACTAAAATAAGCACACTTGCACTATTCCAATTGCACTGTACCGTTCTGTGTTGTTAACTGTCCCTTTTTGCAGGATAGTAACTAAATTACCTCACCTCTGTTGCCTTTCTAAGTTTGTGTTATTTAAGTCTTTTTTTTTTTTTTTTTTTTAACCTCTTCAGTGTTATTTGTAAATAGGGCGAGAGTAACGTAATTTCGATTCTCTATATGTATGCACTGTACATGTAGCAGAATTGACAATAAAGTTGACTTTGACTTTGACTTTTTTTCTTCCTTTATTTGTTACATGTTAGAACTGGATTTAAAATGTACAAACACACTTTGTCCAATGGAAACAAGAACACAAGGCCAAAATCACAACTGATAAAAACTAAAACCCTGGGTCTTATCCAAAAATCTGTTCTGCTGAATTCACACTAGACATTGTGGTAGTCTTTCAAACTATTTTTTTGTTGATGCAAAGAGGAACTGCACATTTCTCACAAAACATTTCAGTTGTGAGGTCCTTGCACACAGCACACCGACGGCCATTTGCCTCTTTGACAGGCCAATGGGCGATTTTGTCAAAACGAACATCTGCACTCCGATTAACTCGAACATATCTTGGTGGTCTTGGGGCAGATGGGCCAGGAGTTGTTGGTCTACCCCGACTTCTTGCTGTTCCAACTTCAACCAAACCCTGGAACTCCCTGTGCCTCGCAGTCGCGCTGGTAAAGAAGCCATGCATTGATCACTGCAACAGACACAACATGCCAGAAAAATATCGTATACCAACGACGGGTCCTGATGGGAAATTTACAGCGTGTAAGATGCGCATCCAGCATATCAACTCCACCCATTGAAGCATTGTACTCCTTGATGATGTTTGGCTGATCAATGTTGGTGTACTCTTTTTTAGACTTGTCCCAGCGCCGAGCTTTGCCCAAAGGCTCTGGTCCAGCATACGATGACATCAAACTGACTGCTTTTGTGTCTTGCCATTTCAAACAAACCGTGTTGGTGTTGGATAATCATAGGATCCACGGCCTTTTTTGGACAGGTCTTTGTCTGTAATCAGGTTGCACTTTGACATACGGTTTTTACACACGGTTCCTGTGTAGTAGATTCCCTTTGCCAATAATTTCTCAATGAGGGGCATCGAAGTGAAGAAATTGTCAGCGAAAACCAGGAAATGTACTTTTTCTGCAAGTCAATTCAATTCAATTTTCAATTCAGTTTTATTTGTATAGCGCTTTTAACAATTGACATTGTCTCAAAACAGCTTTACACAATCAAAAGAATTATTTAAGTTTGTATGGAATGTGAATGTGTATGAATCAAAATGGTCAGATAGTCCCTGGTGAGCAAGCCCGAGGGCGACAGTGGCAAGGAAAAACTCCCTGAGATGGTAATAGGAAGAAACCTTGAGAGGAACCAGACTCGACAGGGAACCCATCCTCATCTGGGTGAAACAGATAGCAGGAAATGATCTGCATTTATACAGTGTTAAGTGTTAGGTTCAGCTATAATAGTTGATGTCAATTGATGTTACTTATATACTTGATGTAAAATGGAGTCCAGTAGTTATTCGAGACTCAGATAGACTTGTAGAAAGTTCCAGTCCTGAACTATCGAATTGTCAAGTCCTCAGAGAAACAGCTGACCACACCAGTCGAGGCCAGAACCATCTTCTAAGTATAGAGAATCATCCCCAGACACCAGACGCATCCTAAAGAGACACACGGGGCATCCATGCGATGAGACCTCCAACCAGAAACCGGGCACCAGGATGGATCAGCAAGTGACTCGCAGAGCTTTATCACAATATCTCCACCAACTCCCAACTGACTCTTCCCTTTTTGTTCATTGCCACCACCTTTTCCCTGGTACATGTCAAAGTCATGCAGGAGGCCAGAGACACAGCAGCGCCCCCACACTTTTCAATCCCCACAGATGTGGCTTCCCTTTGATGTACTGCCTAATGCCACCAAATTTCCCTTTGTACGGCACCATCATCTCATCAATTGACTGTTTTTGGCGAGGAGCTATAGTCAGGCATCGTCTCCGAAAAGAATCCAAAAATGCTCTGTTTCCAAACTCGATCCTTTTTTTCTTCTGGCCATTTCGTTGTCTACAAAATGGATGACGGAGAGTAGCAGGGTGAATCGGTTGCGACTCATAACGTCTGCCACAGGCCCATAACGAACTCCAGACATTTGCACTAATCCCATCCTGAAATACATTCCAAGAACTTGTTCTATCTCCTTTACTGAAGTGTCTACACATTTCCCATTCTTTTGAACACTGTGTCGATTGGTATGTTCAACAATATTTTCCAACATATCAAGGGAAACAAAGCGTGGAAAATAAACCAGTGGCGTGTGTGTCTCGGCATCCTGGTAAGACTCTACCTGTTCACCTTGAAAGTTCACATTCGGCAACTCATAGCCTTTCTTTCGCCATTTGTAGGTTGTTGCAGCACGATTTGGCTTCATCTGTTGGCTAGCAGTCTCAGCAACCGGCGCAGCTTCATCACTGGACAAGTCATGTCTTGGGCAGAAGATTCACCACCATCACTTTCATGCGGTTCAAACAATTCATCTGAATCGTTATCACTGTCCACTTCAGGGCCAAAGTCACCATCATCAGCTTCAAGTTGCTCCAATACTTGTCTTACAGTAAAGTGTCTCTGTTTCTTTCCCTGTCCTGAAAAGGAAGCAGGCGTTCTCCCTGAAAAGATCATTGGTATTTATTAGTCCCTGGCCCTGTACTACCTAGGTAACTTAGTAAAATATATTATACAAACTTATTTATTTCAAAGCTTTAGTCAAATATAGGACTGTCACCATTCTCCATCTACAAAAAAATTGGTCTATTGTATTTTGAACTAGCTCAGAGTGGCTAATTTATCCAAACATTATATAAGATGTACTTCTAGGCATTCTGCAGGCTAATACTAAATACATTAACAAAAAATACACAATTTTACCAACCTCTGGTTTTCTGAGAAGACAATTTTGTTAGGGTAGGTTTCCAGCGCAAAAAACCAACATGTGGTCAGCCATCCTGTCACTACCACTCTGGCTTGTGTCAGTTCAATATTCACCCAATAGGTGAGTCTATACCGGGGCCAGAAGTGGCACTATCGGCTTTTGAAGTGAAATTAAAAAATGTTTTTTTTTGTTTGTTTATTTTGAGTAGCAGCAATTAACAGCCATCAAATTTGACCCCGTGGGTTCTCCAGTGACATTTCATTCATCATTCATTCATCTCATTATTATACAATAAAGAATATACAGTGGCTTGCAAAAGTATTCGGCCCCCTTGAACTTTTCCACATTTTTTATCACATTACAGCCACAAACATGAATCAATTTTATTGGAATTCCATGTGAAAGACCAATACAAAGTGGTGTACACGTGAGAAGTGGAACGAAAATCATACATGATTCCAAACATTTTGTACAAATAAATAACTGAAAAGTGGGGTGTGCGTAATTATTCAGCCCCCTGAGTCAATACTTTGTAGAACCACCTTTTGCTGCAATTCCAGCTGCCAGTCTTTTAGGGTGTGTCTCTACCAGCTTTGCACATCTAGACACTGAAATCCTCGCCCATTCTTCTTTGCAAAACAGCTCCAGCTCAGTCAGATTAGATGGACAGTGTTTGTGAACAGCAGTTTTCAGATCTTGCCACAGATTCTCGATTGGATTTAGATCTGGACTTTGACTGGGCCATTCTAACACATGGATATGTTTTGTTTTAAACCATTCCATTGTTGCCCTGGCTTTGTTTAGGGTCGTTGTCCTGCTAAAAGGTGAACCTCCGCCCCAGTCTCAAGTCTTTTGCAGACTCCAAGAGGTTTTCTTCCAAGATTGCCCTGTATTTGGCTCCATCCATCTTCCCATCAACTCTGACCAGCTTCCCTGTCCCTGCTGAAGAGAAGCACCCCAGAGCATGATGCTGCCACCACCATATTTGACAGTGGGGATGGTGTGTTCAGAGTGATGTGCAGTGGTAGTTTTCCGCCACACACAGCGTTTTGCATTTTGGCCAAAAAGTTCCATTTTGGTCTCATCTGACCAGAGCACCTTCTTCCACATGTTTGCTGTGCAAACAGGACTTCTTATGGTTTTCTGTTAACAATGGCTTTCTTCTTGCCACTCTTCCATAAAGGCCAGCTTTGTGCAGTGCACGACTAATAGTTGTCCTATGGACAGATTCCCCCACCTGAGCTGTAGATCTCTGCAGCTCGTCCAGAGTCACCATGGGCCTCTTGGCTGCATTTCTGATCAGCGCTCTCCTTGTTCAGCCTGTGAGTTTAGGTGGACGGCCTTGTCTCGGTAGGTTTACAGTTGTGCCATACTCCTTCCATTTCTGAATGATCGCTTGAACAGTGGCTCCGTGGGATGTTCAAGGCTTTGGAAATCTTTTTGTAGCCTAAGCCTGCTTTAAATTTCTCATTAACTTTATCCCTCACCTGTCTGGTGTGTTCTTTGGACGTCATGGTGTTGTTGCTCCCAATATTCTCTTAGACAACCTCTGAGGCCATCACAGAGCAGCTGTATTTGTACTGACATTAGATTACACACAGGTGCACTCGATTTAGTCATTAGCACTCATCAGGCAATGTCTATGGGCAACTGACTGCACTCAGACCAAAGGGGGCTGAATAATTACGCACACCCCACTTTTCAGTTATTTATTTGTAAAAAATGTTTGGAATCATGTATGATCTTCGTTCCACTTCTCACGTGTACACCACTTTGTATTGGTCTATCACGTGGAATTCCAATAAAATTTATTCATGTTTGTGGCTGTAATGTGGCAAAATGCAAGCCATTGTATTATAGAAATGAAGAAATGAAACAATGTTTCCATTTTCAGTTCATCTTTTTTCTCCCTGAGTTTTTTTCAAAGTTTAAAGTTGAGTGTTTGTGTTTAGAGGTCAGTGGTTTAGCGTTAATCTCTTCTGCTCAAGAACAATCTGGCAATCTCAGTGATGCTACACACAGTATGATGTTAATAATCTGGAGCGCAAAAACTCCACCCAAGCAGCTGCGTAACTCGCCTCTGAACACCAGAAACTTTCCTCATGTGAACACTGAACTAACTCAAATGTGGATCGTATAACTTAAATAACTTGACTCACAAAGGAATCATATTCACGTCACTATTAACGAGTCACTCAGGCAGTTCTCTCTCACTCTCTCTCTCTCTCTCTCTCTCTCTCTCTGTGTTACAGGTGGCTGGTGTTTGCTGAGCCGTTTTTCCAGGGCGTCCCGCGGGTCCTGGAGGTCGGAGGCTTCTCAAATCCGGCCGCCTGGGGCGTCACGCATCCCTACATAGGCTCCCTGCATCCTCTCAAAATAGTAAGCGTGTCATAGTGTAAAACATGTCTTTGGTGTGTATCTCGTCCGAACGCAGAGTTCACGGAGTTTCGTTTGTGCTTTAGGGAGAGCCGAAAGTGGAGAGACCCAACGAGCCGAAAGTAAGACACTGGAGTACCATCGCAACTCCTGTATTATTTTTTTATATATGTATTGTGTGTGTGTGTGTCTATGTCTGTGTATGTAGGAGTGTGTTTGATGTGCTGTGGTATTGTTTAAATTCCCAGCTGGTGATCTATGAGAAACCGTATTTTACTGGGAAAAGCCGAGAGATTTACACCAACATGAGAGACTTCATATCCAGAATAGATCAGCAGCAGAAGGCCTTCATGTACAGCGTCGGCTCCTTGAAAGTCATGGGTGGCATGTGAGTGTGTGTGTGTGTGTGTGTGTGTGTGTGTGTGTGTGTGTGTGTGTGTGTGTTCATTCATTCAAAAGTCTGGTGACGAAATGGCCAAACATTATATTTTCCTGTTCAATCACATCCTCCACTTTTACTTTCTGTCCCGTTTTGTTGTGTTGTGTTGCACAAGTCACTTACAGTATCACTAGTGGGCGTGGCCTGTCTTTAATTTCCTGCTGGATGTTTCATTGGCTAGTATCAAATAATAAAATTTCACCAGTTTGATGTAGAAATCTAAATAATTTCATGAGAAAATAAAGTAACGGATGGGATTGATGCTGAGCAACACGGTCTCCTGGCAACCTAATGACCCAAAAACACTTTTCGGTGGCTCTTTATAGAAAACTTCTCCCTTTAATTTAGGCCCCTTAGTGGTGATCTGTTTGGGGTAAATAAACACAACAAGTTTCAGAGTCTGATTCCTAATCAACAGTGACTAGGAACAAATCCCTGCAGCGAACAAACAGTTTCTCAATAGACTTTGCAAATTCCACATTTCAGATGGCCCCGCCCTTTTTTTTGTTAGCCCTGCTTCTTGATATTTTTTTCTAGCTATAAATACAACAAAATATAGATGCAGTTTTTAGCACCATGATTACATAAATCATCCGCCCCCTGTTTGCTACGAGCGGTACTGCATGTATGTAAATGTCTGCTTTTTTGTCATAACATTACAATATAATTTATTAACATATTATTTTTTAAATCATTAGTGTGTGTGTGTGTGTGTGTGTGTGTGTGTGTTATAGGCCCTGGCTGATTCTGTGGCTTCGCGCAGCGAGGTTGGTTGACATTTGAACTACTAAACTTTGGGGTGGGGGGGACATCAAATGCTCCACTTAAACATGACAAGATGTTTATTTAACACAACAGGCTTTTTTGTCTAATTAACTAATTAAGGCTGGTGAAGGAAAGAGTGTTTGTAGCTGCTATACAGTGTTTAGTGAAAGCGTGTGAGAGCAATAAAATACGGCGTCAGGGAGGAGAGAGTAACTCTGGACTCGCTGGTGTGTTTTTGTCTCCCTGCTATAGCTGCTGTTGTACACGGAGCCGAATTTCCAGGGGACGTGTCAGGTTCACTGTGTGAGCGAGGAGTTCCTGCCTCAGAGCCGAGGGGTGCAGTCCTGCAGGGTGCTGGGACGAAGGTCAGTTTTCAGTCTCTCCCACAATTCCATGATGACCTCACGGAGACCAGCGGGAAAGAGTCTGAAACTCCAGATCAAGTTCTATAAAGTCGGATTTCTGGCCGTAGTTTTGAACCTGCATTTAAATTGAAACGCTGATTACAAAATAATATATATTAATAATATTAATGCAAGGCGGCACGGTGGTGTAGTGGTTAGCACTGTCGCCTTGCACCTCCAGGGTCTGGGTTCGATTCCCCGGCCAGGCTCAACTCCAGTCTCTGTGTGCATGGAGTTTGCATGTTCTCCCCGTGCTTGGTGGGTTTCCTCCGGGTACTCCGGTTTCCTCCCACAGTCCAAAGATATGCAGGTTAGGCTAATTGGCGTTCCTAAATTGCCCGTAGTGTGTGATTGGGTGTGTGAGTGTGTGTATGAGTGTGTGCCCTGCGATGGATTGGCACCCTGTCCAGGGTGTACCCCGCCTAGTGCCCGAAGTCTCCTGGGATAGGCTCCAGGTCCCCGCGACCCTGAACACAGGATTAAGCGGTATAGAAAATGAATGAATGAATGAATATTAATGCACTCATTTTAAATTATAAAATGCTACAGTTTCTATAGGAACAGCTCAGTTATAAGGACCTGCACATCAAATCTCCAGTTAAACAGTTTGGAAACTGCATTTAAATTGAAAGGCTGATCATGAAATGCTGATCAGATCCTATTAACAGAGGATTTAATGAACTGTGTATGGGGCAAAAATTTATGAGGACACAAACCCTTAATAATTCCTTAATGCCTTGACAACCGTCATTTTGCAAAGATATAATGATCAGTTATGAGTTACTGTTGTCATTATCTTACCTTAGCTAGTATTAGCATAGCATTACAGAGATTGTAGACCGCATGCTACTCTCAGCAGCCAAGTTCCCAGAATTCCAGTTCAGTATTATGACACAGAAATGACATTAAAACATGATGTAAAAACATTATGTGCCTACCCTCTCTCCAGCCTCATTAGCTCTTTCTATTGCTTTGTGCTTATGTGTTAAGTGTGTGTAGCGTGAGTGTGAAGTGTGTGTAACGATTAATGATTGGCCTTTGCTTTGTGTCTCGCAGCTGGGTTCTGTACGATGAGGACAGCTTCTCGGGGAACCAGTACGTTCTGTCCGAAGGAGATTACGCTAATCTCACCAGCATGGGCTGCACCATTAACTGCATCCTGAGATCTGTTAAACCCATCCCGATCGTGAGTCGAGCTCTCTCTGTTTCTGTTCTCTTTAAATACAATTAAGTGAAATGTGAAATATACAGCTACGTCTACCATAGCAAGATTTGTTGATGAGTGGAAGGGCAAAATGACTGTTTGCTCCCGAGAACCAGAAAATGCACTTTACTGCGGTTTATCGCTGCTACTCTGTTAAAGCATGACATACTGTTTTATGTTAGCTATCTGGGCTAACAGTGGTGATGTGAGTAATCTTTAATATTCATAATTTATTTAAGAAAATGTTTAATTCACACGATAGGCTGGAATTCCTGTGTGGCAGGAAGGGCATTAAACATAAAACATTTGCCAAATCAGATGACGCGAATCACTAAGATGACTTCCATACCGGATCGGTCGCGGCCCGGGTTAACAACGACCGCAACCAGTGCTGTTGACCTACAGGGTGCCGGTGGAAACTGGCCTACTGTTGTTCGAAGAAGGAGAGAAGGAAGGCGTGTTTAAGAAAGGAAAGGCAAGAGCTTAGGCGAGACAATAGGGACTTTGAATGTTAGGACTATGACAGGGAAGGAAAGAGAAGGAAGGTGGATGTACTGTGTGTCCAGCGGACCAGGTGGAAAGGTAGAAAGGCTAGAAACTTAGGAGCAGGGTTCAAGTTGTTTTACCATGTTGTGGATAGGAAAAGAAATGGAGTAGGAGTTATTCTGAAAGTTTGTAAGGAATGTTCTGAAGCTGGAAATTGATGGTGTGATGTTCAATGTTGTTAGTGGTTATGCTCCACAGGTAGGATGTGAGTTAGAAGAGAAGGAGAAATTCTGGAGTGAGTTAGATGAAGTGATACAGAGCATCCCCAGAGGTGAGAGAGTGGTGATTGGTTCAGAATTTAATGGACATGTTCGGGAAGGGAACAGAGGTTATGAGAATGTGATGGGCAGGTTTGGTCTTCAGGACAGGAATGTAGAAGGACAGATGGTGTTGGACTTTGCAAAGATGATGGAAATTGCAGTAGTAAATACTTTCTTCCAGAAGAGGCAGGAACATAGGGTGACATATAAGAGCGGAGGCAGAAGCACTCAGGTGGACTACATCTTGTGTCGATGTTGCAATCTGAAGGAGATCAGTGATTGCAAAGTGTTGGTAGGGGAGAGTGTAGCCAGACAACACAGAATGGTGGTGTGTAAAATAACCCTGGTGGTGAGGAAGGTGAAGAGGACAAAAGCAGAGCAGAGGACAAAGTGGTGGAAGATGTTGTGCAGTTTTCAGGGCAGAGATACGTACTGTAAGACAGGCTCTGGGTTGTCAGGAGGGGCTTCCAGTTAACTGTACAATTACAGCTAAGGTGATCAGGGAGACAGGTAGGAGGGTACTTGGTGTATCAACAGGAAAGGGAAAAGTGGACCAGAAGACTTGGTGGTGGAACAACAAAGTCCAGGAGTGTATACAGGGAAAGAGGCTAGCTAAGAAGAAGTGGGACACTGAGAGGACTGAAGAGAGTAGACAGGAGTACAAGGAGATGCAGCGTAAGGTGAAGGTAGAGGTGGCAAAGGCCAAATAAAGAGCATATGAGGAGAAAGTAGCAAATATTATTAAAAGTGAAGTGAAAAGCGCATTAAAGAAGATGAAGTGTGGAAAGGCTGTTGGTCCTGATGACATACCTGTGGAGGTATGGAGGTGCTTAGGAGAGGTTTCCATGGGTTTTCCTGTTGTTGTTTTTTTTGTTCTATTGTCTAAATAAAATGAGTCCCTTTTGCTGAATTTGTTTTGCAGCCATTTGTTGAACATTGGATAAGTACACTGTAGTTGATATTAGTGATTCATTAACGGCTCATACTTTGGCATATTTGCTTTTTCATCAGCAGTTGTCCCAGGACTTGTACCCCTCTCTCACCTATGCAGAGTCAGCGCAAACAAAATGCACTAAAAAGAATGTATATAAATGTTAAAATCTACAGATTTACAGTTACAATAAAATGCTATTAAAATATAAATATATAAAATGTATAAATGAGACAGAATGTGCGATATAAAAGGGTATAAGATGTATAGAAACGCGCAGTGAATCACGACTTGGGGCTCAGCAGACAAAAGTGTTCAAGGACGTTGACTCGGCCCCCAAATTCTCCAGATCCCAGTCTGATTGAGGATCCACCAAATGCACTGGACAAAATATTCTGCCTGACGGAGGCTCCACCTCACAACCCACAGCACAGTAAGGATCCACTGCTACAGCACACACCAAGAAGCTCCGTGTGTCTTCCTCCATGGTTTTAATGTTAATACTTTTAAATGTTGTGGCTGATCCGTGTAGAGAAAACAATTAAACACTTCAAAGCTACGTAAAGTTTTGTCCAAGGTTAATTTTTTCTTTAACAGGAAAAGAAAATGAATTAAAAAGAAGGCAGATCCCACAGACATTATTTTTATTTGCCCCATGGGATTAGACTTGAACAGTGCAATTCTTTACCACATTTACTAAGTGACAAATTCCAGCCACTACAGGTACAGATAACTATATATATATATAAATATAATTACAGTGGGTTTGGTTTTTATTTTATTTTCTAAATCCGTCATCATTTTCAATTCGATAAAAAAAAGACGTAGATCATTATTTCATGGCAGAACCTCAGAAACACTCACTTGCTAAGTATTCGTACCGTTATACAGGTTTAGTCATTAATGAGAAGTGACATGGTGCAGTCGACAAGAGAAGGAAACATTTAATGAAAATAAATAATGTATAATAAATATATATTTGAACATATTTTTTTAGGATTTGCGTAATGCTGTTCTGCATGTTTCAGTTCAACGACACACAAAATTAAACTTTCCTCGGGTCTGAACAATTCACTGCTCTGTGAACTCGCTGCTTCAGAACTGTTTAACATGCCAAAGGCAAGAAGAAAAAGGAGAAAAAGTTAGTAAATTGTATTGTTTTTCATTCTTAAAAATATAATTTTGCATTAAAAAAAAAGAATACAAATGATTTGCAATGTTTATATGTAATTGGTCTGACTATTTTATTCATTTAAAGTTTCCTTTTAGTTTTTTTGAGGCACAGGAAGTTTAAACAGAACTGGTAGCAGAAACCACTCCTTAAAATACTTCACCCACCTGTTGATGTTAATCTGTAGTTAAATCAATGCTGATGATAAGGATTCCCCTGAATACACAAGAGCACGTCAAGAACAGAACTACAACAAGGAGGAACAGTACAGCAGTGATGCTGCATCTTTTAGCCTCCATCCTCATACGCACTGGTTTCTGCCCCCATTATGTGAAGAAACAAGATACACTACATATCAAATCAATTGTGTTCCTCCGTCTCCTCCTCCAGAGTTCTGGATACAATGTGACTTGTGCTTGTGGAGATGAAACATCTTTTTGCACGACGGACACTAGGCACAGCGCCCCCTGGTGGACTTTGTGAAATCAGGCTTTCTCTGTCAAAGAGAGAGAAAGAGATTTATGAGTTCAGCTCCTCTGTGTGATTAAAAATCCTTCACCTCTTCCTCCGTTTTAGACTCCATTCAGTCATTAAACCGTTCCCTGACTCAGTCTTGTAGTTCATTCTGAATGAAAAGTTCTTACCTGCAGTGACGGCGTCTCTTAGCAACCCAGAACTCACTGTCACAGTGGAAGCGATGCCAGGCCATGTGGTCTGGAACCCACCTGGTAACCAGGTTCAGAAACAAGTCTGGGTCAGATCGGATTTAATATATAGACTTTAACTTATTTCATTTATATTCATATTTAATGACAAGTTTATATGGCTAAAATATGACTAAATCTAAACTTTCAAGGCATGAAAACAGACACACACCACCTCCCACTGCTGATCTGGAGTTTGTAGTTTACTCCACTAATGCCAAAAAACATCACCTAAAGACCCGAATCTGCATGATTTAATAAACTGCAGCAAGATTGTCCCAATGAAAAATGACATGAAGATACAAGTGTCCACTATGTAGTGACTGGTTACTGGTTATTATTAGGGTAAAGCAGTTCGGAATGATTTGTCTATATTTGAGTTGCTGACACCGGAGATGTGAAACCGGCAGAGCCGGTCATACAGTCAGATTCACCTCGGTATCTTTTCTCTCCACTCGATCCCAGCTGCCCTCGCCGAGGCGAGTCCTCTTCGTCATCATCATCTGACTCTCGGAGGCATGTCTGGAATGAAAAAAGGTTAGCACATCAATGGTTTAAAAAAACCCACCATCAATATTCCTTTGTTCTATGCAGTAACTGTGGTGGCGCTCACAATGTCATCCTCGTAGTAGATGTCTGGCTTGGATGAAGCTGTACTGCCTGCTCTTCAGCTTCATCTGCAGCTGTTTGACCTGCCGCCGCAACCCCTCCTGCTCGTAGCTCGCCTCAATTTGACGTAGCGCCACCGGCAGACCGTCGTCATCCGCGCAGTGGGCCGCTGACGGAATCTGAGGGAACGATGGTCCCAGGGCTGAAGAAAAGGATGAAGAATTGCAGAGTGCAGCGTTTTTCACTGCTGACATCCAACCAGGCTGGACTGGACTGCTCAGATTACGCTGAGCCTCTCCGTACCCTGGGTTGGTGTTACCGGACTGGGTACGGAGGAGCTTCCTAACACCCTGGGTCCACTTTTCATCATTTGTAGCGGAGACCGGAGCCTTTCCCGTGTTGACCCGCTGAACAGAATGCAGCTCGGCCACGGTGCCATACTCGTCCTTTATGGCGAGGGTGGCGTCTCCTGACATGGGGCCACTTCCTGGTCCTCAGTACACAGTTCAGTGTCAGAGGGTAACTCTTGGTGGTCTGTGAAACTCCGCCCCCCGGCCCATGATTGTCTCCAGAGGAGGCCGTCCCTCTCGGCACTGCTTATTTAAGTCGGGATCGCTGGAGGTGCGTGTGAGGGCTACGCCATTTTCAAAAGCGCACAGCAAGTTGTCCATCGAGCGCGTCTTGGGGAGCCTGTATTAAAATAAAACAGCTCTGTAACTCCCTTTTACACTCAAAAAAATTTAACTGTGCTCTACTCAATTTTTTGTTGGAACATTTTTACACTTAAAAATATAAAAATAAATATAGAAATTGCAAAATCATGTAAAATATACTTCATGAATTGAGTTACAGGTCAGTAAAAAAAAAATGAAGTAGACCTGAATAACTTTATTTAGTACAATAATGTACAAAATTGAGTAAATGTAATGAAAATCAGGAGTTAATGCAATAGTTACCCCGAGTGAAAATGAGTCAAATAATTGAGTAGATATGATTGAAGTGCAAAGTAGAAGAAACTGAAAATTACACTATTATTTAACAAACAAATGTGCTCCATTTACTAAATATTTTAACTGCATTTAATTCTTACTGCTCCATCACACAATTAATATCTTACACTTAATGTTTTTTTTAAATATAAATTTAGTTTTTAATCAAGTTTTTTTTTTAGTTCAATGTATCTATAATGACACCAAATGATAAACAAATAAACAATAAACACTTTACCATTTTAATTCAACATTTATTCCCCCAATTGGACAGGACATGATGTCTAAACTCAATCTGGTTTACTTTACAAATGAGCTGATCATAAACAATGAGCTGAACTGATCTCATTAGTAAACATAAACAATACTTCTGCCACAAGTATTATACAGTTCATATGTGGAAAGTAGACTTTTTGTATTAGAATAGAATCACAGAGTCACATTTTACACCTGAAAGACTGAACACCTTCACACTGCAGTTTCCTGAAAACTCTGGGGTCCATACAGATGCTACACCTGGGGTTATTGGAATACTTGGCAACCCGAGCAGAGAGAGAGCCGCTGCTTTATTCCGAGCTCCGCCCCCAGACTGAGCAGCTTTATAACTTGTTCGTCCTCTTACGAAGACTGAACATATAACCGATATTATAATATATTATTCCCTCGAAACGCCGGTGATATGGTTAAGTTGTAATTAGTGTCGCCGCACACCGCTTCATTAGCACCGCTAGCCCGCTAGCTACCTGAAGTCTGTTTCCGCTGCGTCACACCCGGATGATCTCCGTCTTCAGACACCAGGTCGGCCGTGTCTCTGCCTCTGAGTGCCGGGGAGGAGACACACTGGAGCTGCTGGAGGCCGTGGAGAAGCTGATCAGCGCCCCCTACAGGTGATGCTGTAGCCCGCTGTTCGTACAGTTCTTTTCAATAATAACCCCTGTCTGCAGCCTGCAGATCGGGGCGGGGCTGAATCTGGGGCGGGGCTGCACGTGTTGCCCCGCCAACATGGTTTCTCATTGGTTGTAAGGAAAGTCATGACGTCGTGCAACGTTCCTCCCACAACTCCTCTCATTGGTTAGTGAAATGGATTGAAGTCGCTGCCACGATAAACAGGAAATGCCGTTGGAAACAGTATTTAGGAATTATACATTTTATACAAACGCTGAAATGCTTATTTATTCAGCTTTCAAATGCATATAAAACTCAGTTAAGGTTTTTATTTTAATGTACGCTTATGACTGGTTTGTGGATGAAGGTTACAAACATTTACAAGCAAGACTTCCGCTGTTTTTCTCCCATTTCTGGCAACCCGTGACTAAAAATTAAAATTAAAATGTCAATCAATCGCGTTTATTTACAGCCTTTTCCCCCTTTTTTATTGTTAATAAAATACATAAATGTGGAATATTCTCAGCAAAAGTATCCACTATCCATATGTTATTAAATTAATAAATAGAAAAGGGTTGTTAAACATTTATAAATACAAACATTTATGACACATGAATGAATTTCACTGTTATTTATTTATTTATACAGTTCACAGTTATTTCTGATAGAGGAGAAAGCAGGTATTTATACATCTCTCTGTGGTCAAGCATTAATTCTCCTTCCCAATCTAATAATGGCAGGTGAAACAGCAGTCTGGCTCCTCTGTGACATCATAAAATCCTCTGAGACAAACACGTTTCCCATTTCCGTAATAACCCAAGCAGGTCGTGAATAACATTTTACACATTTTGCATTCTTTAATTTCAAAAGGCACTCGTAATTCAGCCCTTGATGTTTCACTCCATTTTTCCCAGTTCACAACACCTGTAGTCAAAAACACACACACAAAGCAGAAGTCATCTAGGATTGTTAGCCATGATACAGCTTTAAAAATACAATAAGCTAAATTACATTAAAAAAGGACAGATGCTTACTGTCAAACCATGCATAGTGTGCCTTCTGTCTGAACTGCGTCCTGTTCACAACTGCACTAAAGCAACTGCAAGTAAGCGAAAGATTCATGTAGGCAGCATCTCCATCCTGTAGCACTACTTCCAACATCTCCAGGGGGAACTGGAAAGTATATGGAATAGTTTTAACCCTTCATTTGCTTAAATGAAACAGGACAGTATTACAGCACTTAAGAGACTTACATCCAAAAGTTGCAACTCAGGAGTCATGATTGCCTTTTGTGCCTAAAAAGGATAGCAGAGAAGACGTGTAATTCTACATATGTTAAGAAAATACGATAAAAAAGTCATATTAAGTGTAATTAAATTACATTATTTTCAATTTGCCTCTTGAGTCTCTTTGTTCTTCAGACCTCTAATGAAATGTAGTAAAGGAGACGTATGTTTATATTATGTAAATAAAAGTTTTCAAAATAATAAGTGCTATGCCTTTAAAATAAAAAAATTGACTGATTCTTATTAAACATACAAAAGTTCCTCTCGTTGTGCTTTTGTTCATGACCCTAAATAGATTACAAACTGAAGCGATTGTTACATATCGCAATATGTACATTTACAATACTTGAATAATTGTTATTATATTGCACAGGCCTAGTATATATAATGTAAAAGCGACACCTCAGCAAAAAGTTTAGTGCTAGTTCATAAAATGTAGAGAAATAAACCTTAAGGTGAAATTCTCCAAAAGAAGCAAATACCATCTCCTAATACCAGGCATGTCTGTCTGAGGGGAAAAAATTATACTTTCTAATTACTTTCTATTTATATGGCAAATATACATTAGAGTTTTTACTCACCTCTGTAAAATCAAAGTCCCCTGCGGTTGTAAAACTCAGGGAATACTGGAATCTTAAACATTACAAATACATTAGTTCTATACTGGATCAAAATCTAGTAAAAAAAAACCCATCAGCTCTATAAACTTACCATCAGAACAATGATTCAAGATTCAAAGAACTTTATTAATCCCAGAGGGAAATTGTTAATAAACAACAGACAAGCGACGAAGGTGGGATGCCACAGTTGTTGCTGAAATGTTGTCGTGGACGGCCACAATCTACCTTGAAAAATAAATTATTTTAAATGCTTTTACATTTATTTATTCCAATGATTACTGGTACCATATCGTTGAAGTGTTCATACTTTAAAATCAGACATACTTAAAAATCACACATACTGTACACTTAAAAATCCTGCACAGAGCATTACTGGCTGGTTTGGCACCGTAGTAAACAAACTAAAGTGACAAAAGCTAAACTGTTAAACTCACCATCATGGTGCACTGCCAATGCTGTTTTTTGCCACTGTTGCCACTGTTGGGTCTTTGAGGCCCTTAACCCTAAACTGCTCAGATGTGTAATGAGATAAAATAGAAAATGTAAGTCGCTCTGGATCTGCCAAAAGCCTAAATGTAAATGTATGTGCAGAAAGGGCAATTGCTGCAGTAGTCTTTTAAATACTGCTCACACTGTCCCTTATTGCGTAATACTGTTTTGTGCATGTTTACATAGATCATTGGTTTTAGTATCAAATTATTTAAATTGTGCTGTAGAAGTCATTTTTATTTTGTAAGGTTCTGCCCCTAGAGGGCACTGTGGTTGAGTTTGTTTTCTGTAGTTTTTTGTTAGAAGACCCAGTTTCCCAGAAGGCACCTCGGTCAGGTGATAACGAAGTGGCTCATTAGAACCATTATAAAAAGCTGTTAGCTCTGGGGAACTGGGTCGAGCATTAGTATTGTAACAGACCTAATTTAATATATTGTTATATATGTTTTGTTATACTGTGTTAATGTTAGAGGCACAAGCGCTGGTGAGAAGCACATGTGTGTGTGTGAGGTGCCTATGTACACACAGCACCGCGCTACTGTATTAAACGTACATTCACATCAACTACCACACAGAGTTTTATCAGTAATCTCCCACAGTTACCAACTTCGATTAGGCCACCGTCTGACCCCACAGAACTTGATCAGGCGACTGAATATTTAGAGTCGACACTTAGTTGTACCTTAGATAATGTAGCTCCAGCTAAAAGAAAAATTATTAGAGATAAGAAACTCGCTCCCTGGTATAACGATCACACGCGCACTTTAAAACAGACTGCTCGGAAATTAGAGCGTAAATGGCGTCAAACTAAATTGTTAGTATTTCAAATAGCATGGAAAGAGAGCATCCTGAACTATAGGAAAGCTCTTAGTGTAGCTAGATCAGAGAGAAGACAGAAGTTCTAGTCATAGGACCGCATACAGCTAGGAGTAAAATCTTAGATCACACAAGTGCAACAGTAAAAGACCTCAGCGTGATTATAGATTCCAGCCTTTCATTTGAAGCTCATGTAGATAATATCACCAGGATAGCATTCTTTCACCTTAGAAATATCGCCAAAATAAGAAATATATTGTCGCTAAATGATGCAGAAAAACTAGTTCATGCTTTTATCACTTCTAGGTTGGACTATTGTAATGCCTTACTGTCTGGTTGTTCAGTTAGGTGCATAAACAAGCTTCAGCTAGTCCAGAATGCAGCAGCGAGAGTCCTCACTAGAACCAGAAGATATGAGCACATCACCCCTATCCTATCTTCACTGCATTGGCTCCCTGTGAAATTTCGCATTGATTTTAAAATACTACTCTTGACATATAAGGCATTAAATGGTCTCACGCCGCAGTATCTGAGCGAACTGCTAGTGTCTTACGAACTGGTATGTTTAGATGCTGTCTTCCTCAGTCTCATTTGATCACTCAGGTTTGTTGACGGTGAGGTGATTGTTTGCTTTACATCTCAGTTCCCCCTCATGTTTGTGTTTCCTTCTGGCTCTCCCTTTTAGTTATGATGTCATAGTTAGTCCTGCCGGAGTCCCTGCTTGCACTCTACAGTAAATATACATTCACATTAGACATTGTGACTGTGACCATACCTAATTGCAATCTCTCCTCCTCTTCTCTTCCTCCCCCTCTTTCTCTTTCCTCTCTCCCCGTGTCTCCCCCTTTCACTCTTTTTCTCTCTCTCTCTCTGTCGAGCTACACATGTGGTTCCTGAGCTGCCAGTGATCCAGACTCCCTCTGCCCTCCGGACCTGTCTGATCCATCCTGGTGCCCCGCTTCTGGTTGGAGGTCTCATCGCATGGATGCCCCGTGTGTCTCTTTAGGATGCGTCTGGTGTCTGGGGATGATTCTCTATACTTAGAAGACGGTTCTGGCCTCGACTGGTGTGGTCAGCTGTTTCTCTGAGGACTTGACAATTCGATAGTTCAGGACTGGAACTTTCTACAAGTCTATCTGAGTCTCGAATAACTACTGGACTCCATTTTACATCAACTATTATAACATCAATTAACATCAACTATTATAGCTGAACCTAACACTTAACACTGTATAAATGCAGATCATTTCCTGCTATCTGTTTCACCCAGATGAGGATGGGTTCCCTGTCGAGTCTGGTTCCTCTCAAGGTTTCTTCCTATTACCGTCTCAGGGAGTTTTTCCTTGCCACTGTCGCCCTCGGGCTTGCTCACCAGGGACTATCTGAACATTTTGATTCATTCACATTCCATACAAACTTTAATTCTTTTGATTGTGTAAAGCTGTTTTGAGACAATGTCAATTGTTAAAAGCGCTATACAAATAAAACTGAATTGAATTGAAATTGAATTGAGGTTTTATCCCCTCGGGGCTTGCCGTAGAAGGGCAAGAAGCGCATGCGCACTTCCGGCTCTAGCGTGGTGTGTGTGTGTGTTGAAGTTTGGTGTGTGAATAAAGAGAGTAACTGTTGATGAGGATTTTGTGTGCTCTCGTTTTTATTGTTTTTGTATATTACCAAGTGTTAAGCGAATCCAGCCCGAATGCTCGCTCACAGTATTGTCAAGTGGACTTTTGTTTTATTTGGTTTAAACAACGTTTGTTTGTTTGTACTGGTTCTGGAGGTTTTGCTTTCTTGTGTTTAAAAGTGATTGTGTATCTGTGATTTTGCATAGGGGGTTTTGTGAGTATGAAGAATGTGGTTCTTATTCTTGTGTGTGTGTGGTCATTCTAGTTAGTTTAGTCTGTGTGGACTTAAATGTCCTTCCCTCAGGTTAATCTGTGTCAAATCCGTACATGCTTCTACTGTACATGTGTGTGACTGGGGAGCTTAGGTGTGGATGTAATGGTTTGATGAGGGTGAGGGTGTGTGTGTAAGGAGTGCACGTGAGTGCGTGGGTGTAATTCAATTCAATTTTATTTATATAGCGCTTTTAACAATGGTCATTGTCTCAAAGCAGCTTCACAAAAATTAAAGAAATTTAACAAATCATAATAATAATAATAATAATAATAATAATAATAAATAAATAAAATAATAATAATAGAAAATAAATAAATAAAAACAAATAATAATAATAATTATAGAAAAGAAAATAATTTAAAGGAGTGAGGGTGTGGGGGTGAGGGTGTGGGGGTAAGGAGTGCACGTGAGGGTGTGGGTGATGTGCTCAGGTAGAAGTGTTGACGTGTGGGGATGATGAGTAAAAGAGTGTGTGGGTGTGTTTGCTTCTAGCTTGGCAGAAGCGTCAGTATGTATGGAACACGTAGAAGCCGACAGACAATCATATCATCAGGAACGTTAGCCCGATGTTTTAGTTATCTATGAACATCTACAGTGGTGTGAAAAACTATTTGCCCCCTCCTGATTTCTTATTCTTTTGCATGTTTGTCACACAAAATGTTTCTGATCATCAAACACATTTAACTATTAGTCAAAGATAACACAAGTAAACACAAAATGCAGTTTTTAAATGAGGGGTTTTATTATTTAGGGAGAAAATAAATCCAAACCTACATGGCCCTGTGTGAAAAAGTAATTGCCCCCTGAACCTAATAACTGGTTGGGCCACCCTTAGCAGCAATAACTGCAATCAAGCGTTTGCGATAACTTGCAACGAGTCTTTTACAGCGCTCTGGAGGAATTTTGGCCCACTCATCTTTGCAGAATTGTTGTAATTCAGCTTTATTTGAGGGTTTTCTAGCATGAACCGCCTTTTTAAGGTCATGCCACAACATCTCAATAGGATTCAGGTCAGGACTTTGACTAGGCCACTCCAAAGTCTTCATTTTGTTTTTCTTCAGCCATTCAGAGGTGGATTTGCTGATGTGTTTTGGGTCATTGTCCTGCTGCAGCACCCAAGATCGCTTCAGCTTGAGTTGACGAACAGATGGCCGGACATTCTCCTTCAGGATTTTTTGGTAGACAGTAGAATTCATGGTTCCATCTATCACAGCAAGCCTTCCAGGTCCTGAAGCAGCAAAACAACCCCAGACCATCACACTACCACCACCATATTTTACTGTTGGTATGATGTTCTTTTTCTGAAATGCTGTGTTACTTTTACGCCAGATGTAACGGGACACGCACCTTCCAAAAAGTTCAACTTTTGTCTCGTC
The DNA here is from genome assembly GCA_030522415.1 of Channallabes apus. Lineage (NCBI taxonomy): Eukaryota > Metazoa > Chordata > Actinopteri > Siluriformes > Clariidae > Channallabes > Channallabes apus. Next base: position 15,418,689 of record CM060130.1, read on the forward strand.
GGTCCACAAGGTATTTTCCCAAAAGTCTTGGCAATCATTGAGATGTTTTTTTAGCAAAATTGAGACGAGCCTTAATGTTCTTTTTGCTTAAAAGTGGTTTGCGCCTTGGAAATCTGCCATGCAGGCCGTTTTTGCCCAGTCTCTTTCTTATGGTGGAGTCGTGAACACTGACCTTAATTGAGGCAAGTGAGGCCTGCAGTTCTTTAGATGTTGTCCTGGGGTCTTTTGTGGCCTCTCGGATGAGTCGTCTCTGCGCTCTTGGGGTAATTTTGGTCGGCCGGCCACTCCTGGGAAGGTTCACCACTGTTCCATGTTTTTGCCATTTGTGGATAATGGCTCTCACTGTGGTTCGCTGGAGTCCCAAAGCTTTAGAAATGGCTTTATAACCTTTACCAGACTGATAGATCTCAATTACTTTTGTTCTCATTTGTTCCTGAATTTCTTTGGATCTTGGCATGATGTCTAGCTTTGGAGGTGCGTTTGGTCTACTTCTCTGTGTCAGGTAGCTCCTATTTAAGTGATTTCTTGATTGAAACAGGTGTGGCAGTAATCAGGCCTGGGGGTGACTACAGAAATTGAACTCAGGTGTGATAAACCACAGTTACGTTATTTTTTTAACAAGGGGGGCAATCACTTTTTCACACAGGGCCATGTAGATTTGGAGTTTTTTTTCTCCCTTAATAACGTAAACCTTCATTTAAAAACTGCATTTTGTGTTCAATTATGTTATCTTTGACTAATAGTTAACGGTTTTTGATGAGCAGAAACATTTAAGTGTGACAAACATGCAAAAGAATAAGAAATCAGGAAGGGGGCAAATAGTTTTTCACACCACTGTATCTGTCCATACAGAAATCATGTGATATGTGTTTGGTATTAAAGCCTGCCTGTTTGAGAGCCGGTGTGGTAGCACAGAGCTAATGTGTGTATGTTCCAGGTGTTCGAGCCTGTATGTCCGAGTCTGTACTCAAGTTAAATGTTCAAGGTATTAGAGCCTGTACATTAGAGTGTGTACTCCTCGTCAATGTGTAAGGTATTAGAGCCTACTTATTTGAGAGCCTGTGTTATCACACCGAGCTAGGCTATAGGCTTCCGGTATTAGAGCCGGCATGGCAGAGTTGGTAACTACGTAAACTAGTAAACACGTGCAGCCCCGCCCCAGATTCAGCACCGCCCCGATCTGCAGGCTGCAGACAGGGGCTTCTCGCGTAAACGGTCTCACCGCTAGTCTGTGCGTGCCTCAGCAGTGAGAGGGGAAGGGGCGACCTAGGCGCACGTGTTTTTTTGAGCTCTGGCAGGATTGTTACTTAAATTTGTATCTTTGTACTCTCACAAGTTTATTGCAGGGGAAAAAAAACTCCACTTGCTAATTAAACGCATCGGTATCACTTTGATCTGTTTGACAAACTTATAATGAACATTTTTAACGAGTATAAGTTACGGGAGCATGGCGCATTCAGCAAACAGAGGCCAAAGTGCACTTATGGAAACCGATCACAGTTATAGTCGAGAAAAACGACGAGGTGCTTCTCATATCACCCCAACCAAGAACCCTCAAAAAAAGGTAAAACCAGACGATACTGACATCTCCTAGGATAGGTTCTTTATTATTATTATTACTTTTGTAATAAACAGGGTTTAATAGATCCCTGGCGTGAAGCAAACCTTTATCAAAGACACTTTTCTTGGTTTAAACCTGACGCCTCTAGCAAGTCCCGAATTCATTTCTGGTTAATTTCTTATCATCTTCTATACTATCAAACAATATCCAGTTTATCGGCAGCTCCTCTTACAGACCATTGTTCAATTGAATTAACAATAAACCATAAAAACAAACATGTTCGTAATAAAGCTTATTGGAAACTTAATTCTAACCTTTTTGTGAAAGATGAGTATGCGAATTTGGTTAAAGATATAATTTCAGGGATTATTAGTGATGATAATTTGGTCTCATGGACAAGTAAATGGGAATTTTTTTAATATAAACTTCGTCAGAAATCTATTTCCTATAGATCCTATAGTGAACAAAAATCATATCACAGAACAGGCCTCTATTATTAAAGAAATAACTGAATATGCAAACAAACTAAATTTAACAGAAGGTGATAAATCACGGTTGTTATTTTTGCAATCACAATTGGATGAAGTCTATATGAGAAAAGCCAAAGGGGCATAAATTAGATCAAGAGCTAAATGGATGGAAGAAGGGGAAAAAATACAGCTTATTTTTGTAGGTTAGAAAAAATACGTCAAGAAAGGAATTCTATTAAAACCTTAATTATTGATGGAGCAGAGTGTTCAGATACACAATAAAATAGCTAAAAACATAGCTAGCTTCTATCAAGATTTATACTCTTCTTCCTCGTTAATATTCGATCCTGATCCTCTTTTTGAAAAACTTAGCGACTCTATCCCACAAATAGATGAACAGTTCAACCTGACATGTGATGCAGAAATAACAATTGAAGAGCTTGATTCTGCTGTTATTATAACACCTGCAACAGCTGCACCACCACGATCCAGGGAGGTGAGGTCTGGGTCACCGGATTACTGAGCCGCAACCTTGTCTCCCCCTAGTGTGTCTACGTAGGTATGTCTCCCCATCACTAATAATGTGCACCTGTGTCACTCCCTGTGTGTCACTATAAAAGCCAGTCGAACCCGTAGAGCTATTGTCCGTTCACTGTGTAACGCTTGGATTTAGAAAACCGCTTGGTTACACAAGAACAACGGATTCGGGAATCTAAACAGGGGCTCGAATACAACACTTCCGGTATTGCGCAACCACAGCTGTACAAAACACGACGCGACACAAAACAATTATAATAAATTAAACCAAGTGTATTATACAAGACTGACAGATAAATAAACAAACACGGTGCACCACAAACTAATATATACAAATATAATACAAATAGAAAAAAATGTGTGCGCGATGTATGCGGGTGTGTGTGTGAGGGTGTGTGTATGATAGTCCAGTGTCTGAAATATGGCAATTGGGGTGAAATGGTGAGTTGGAGAGATGGATCGATCTCACCAAATGACGATGGTAGGTCTGGGAGATCGATAAACGGAATGAGCTGGGTACTGGATGAAATTATGGAACAATAATCCGCAAGCAGTCTCACAGCCTCAAACAAAATGCAGCGCGCTGTCTTCATCTCTCCGTCCCGGCTTCTCTGCCGGTTCCGGCTTTATGCCGGATCATGTGACCCACGTCACTTTCGGGTTCCCTTGCGTTGCGATCGCGCATGCGCGGGAACTTGCCCGGTGACCAAACCACTGTCAATAGGGGAACCAGAAACCGCTAGGGCACGCCTTCGGCCACAGGTGAGCAGCATTAGCTCCATAACCAATTCACTGTGTATGAAAGAGTCCCTTTTGTGTGGCTGCGCTACAACTGTTTGTCACCACTTATGTTTGCTGCACGACTGCTCCTCAACCCTGTCTCCTTGTTCTCCTCTCCAGAGCTGATCTAGCCACCTCGGTCGGGGTCAGGCCGGCAAAACCGGCGCCTGCTGTTTAAGCTGAACTAAGAACGCGGGACGCGTTCTTCATGCAAAATAGAGACTGTAGTTATTTCGTTTGAGAATCACTTGCTTGTGTGTATGTGTGCGAATACGTGCCAGATGACGGGAGAGGAGCGATGAGAAGCAAGCCCTGAGGTCGAGCTTCGTTTGTGTTTGTTTGTTTTCTTTGTTTTGACCCTTTTGAAGACAATACTGAATACGAGAACCAAATAAACTGTGTGTGCAATTTCACCTGAAAGAACCTGCATTCAACCATGCGTCCTTTCAACCCCAAGCAGACATGACAGTTATGTGTTTATCATTAGATAAATCCCCTGGCCCGGATGGTATTACGTCTAACTTTTATCGACATTTTTGGGATTTGTTAAGGGAATTTCTTTTTGCAGCTTTTCAGGAAATTATTAGAAATTCATCTTTGCCTAACTCGATGAGACAAGGGTTAATCACACTTATTCCCAGACCAGGAAAGGATGTTAGATTGTTGGACAATTTACGACCTATAACATTATTAAACAAAGACTATAAATTGTTAACTCATATATATATATATATATATATATATATATATATATATATATATATATATATATATATATATATATATATATATATATATAAAATAATCGCTTAAAATCACACTTATCCAAAATCATTGGGGCGACTCAAACTGGGTTTATCAGAGGTCGAGCTATACAAAATAATATACGGCTGGTTTTGGACTTGTTAGAATATAACCAAGAAATTGAAGATGATGGGGTTATTTTATTTTTTAGATTTTTATAAAGCCTTTGATATGTTGGAACACTCCTTTATTTTTTAAATGTCTACAAAAATTCTTGCCAAACCCATATTTTTGTAAAGTTATTAAACTATTCTACACAAACACTAATAGCTCAGTTGCCCTACCAACAGGTACTTCACCCAGATTTGATATCAAAAGAGGAGTTAAACAAGGCTGCCCCGTCTCACCTTCACTATTTATTTTGGCCACCGAGATGTTGGCCCTCCTTATCAAAAATTTAAAAAATTGAGGAAATGAATGTGTTTGGTCAGGAAATTGTAATTAGTCAGCTAGCTGACGATACAACACTATTTTTAAAAAACATTGATCAGATCCCTAAAGCAATTGAGATAGTTGATTACTTTTCCAAATTTTCGGGCTTAAAACTTAATATTGAAAAATGTGAAATTATTACCATTTACATTTACATTTAGACATTTGGCAGACGCTCTTATCCAGAGCGACTTACAAAAAAGTGCTTTAAAGTTAACATCACTGGATACATACTTACACTGGGTTAACTAGGTTTATAACTAAGTGCCATTAGTCGAACACAACTGGGAAGAGAGTTTTTTTTTTTTATTTTGGGGGGGGGGGGGGTTAGTCCAAGTACTGGAGAAACAGATGCGTCTTGAGTCGTCATTTAAAGATAGTCAAAGTCTCTGCTGTACGGACATCTAGAGGAAGTTCGTACCACCACCTAGGTGCCAGAACAGAAAAGAGCCTGGATGAATGTCGCCCTCGATCCCTGAGAGATTGTGGGATGAGGCGAGCAGTGCTGGAGGATCGGAGGGAACGTGGTGCAGTGCGTGGTGTGATTAGAGCAGAGAGGTAAGTGGGTGCAGGGCCATTTTTAGCTTTGTAGGCAAGCATCAGCGTTTTGAATTTGATGCGGGCAGCTACAGGAAGCCAGTGTAGGGAGCGGAGGAGTGGGGTGGTGTGGGAGAACTTGGGGAGGTTAAAAACGAGACGTGCTGCTGCATTCTGAATCAGTTGTAGAGGACGAATCGTGGACAGAGGCAGACCTGCCAGAAGTGAGTTGCAGTAGTCCAGTCTTGAAATAACAAGGGACTGAACAAGCACCTGAGTAGCCTGTGAAGAAAGAAATGGGCGAATTCTTCTGATATTGTAAAGAAGAAATCTACAAGAGCGAGTAAGGTTAGCGATGTGTGGGGAAAATGACAGATGGTTGTCCACGGTTACCCCAAGATTGCGGGCAGTGGCTGAAGGAGTGATTTGGTTGTTGTCCAGGGATATCACATGGTCTTGACCTGGGGATGAGTCACAAGGGATGAACAACAGTTCAGTTTTAATCAGATTGAGCTTTAGCTGATGTACAGTCATCTAGGATGAGATGTCTGCCAGACATGCTGAGATCCGGGTGGAAACCTGAGTGTCAGAGGGAGGAAAGGAGAGAGTAAGTTGGGTGTCATCTGCATAACAATGGTATGAAAATCCATGCGATGATATGACTTTACCAAGAGACTGGGTATAGAGGGAGAACAGAAGAGGACCAAGTACTGAGCCCTGTGGGACACCAGTAGATAGTCTATGTGGAGCAGATGTAGATCCCCTCCATGTTACCTCATATGACCTATCTTCTAGGTAAGAAGCAAACCATTGCCACGCTGTTCCACAAATTCCAAGGCTTGTAAGAATAGATAATAGAATCTTGTGGTTCACCGTGTCAAATGCAGCTGACAGGTCCAGGAGGATGAGAACAGATGACAGTTTAGCAGATCTAGCAGCATGGAGCTTCTCAGTGACTGACAGAAGGGCAGTCTCTGTGGAATGTGCCACTTTGAATCCAGATTGGTTGGGATCATTAAGGTTGTTCTGTGAGAGATAAAGAGACATTTGGTTATAAACAGTTCTTTCAAGAATTTTGGAAATAAAAGAGAGAAGTGATACCAGGCGATAGTTGTTAACTTCTGATGGGTCCAGGCAGGGTTTCTTGAGGATGGGAATAACCCTTGCCTTCTTAAAAGCAGCAGGAACATGACCAGATGATATGGAATGGTTGATGATGGTTGTGGTGAAGGGAAGGAGGTCTTGTGAGATTGCCTGGAGCATTGTGGAGGGGATTGGGTCTAATGAACAGGTGGTGGGGTTAGATGACGAGATGATCTGCTGGATCTCATCAGATGACAAGTTGGAGAATTCTGCTAAAGGAGGGAAGGGAAGGTCCTGAGGTTCTGCTGTAGGAGTTTGGTTGGGAGCGAAGGACTGGCGGATTGCTGCAATTTTCCCATCGTAGAATGTGGCAAAATCGTCAGCAGTCAGAGAGGAAGGGGCAGGAGGAGTTGGTGGGTTGAGTAGTGAGGAGAAGATGTTGTGGAGTTTGCCAGGATCATGTGCAGCGGCTTCCAGCTTGTCTCTGAAGAAGGTAGTTTTGGCAGAAGTCACAGCACATGAGAATTTGGAGAGAAGAGTCTGGTAAGAGATGAGATCTGCATCAAGTTGCGATTTCTTCCATCTTCTCTCTGCAGTTCTTAATTCTCTCCTGTTGTTGCGTAGTACATCTGATAGCCAAGGAGCAGGACAAGACGTCTTCCTTGGTTTAGATGACAGCGGGCAAAGGAGATCTATGGATGAGGAGAGAGAGGAGAGGAAAGTTTCAGTCGCAGTCTCTAGTGGTAGAGAGGAGAAGGAGGTTGGGTCTGGGAGGGATGATAGGGTGCATGAAGACACAGAGGCGGGGGAGACAGAGTGAAGGTTTCTGCGAGAAAAAGAGAAATTTTGGTCATTATGTTTACATAGAATAGGAAGGGTTATGGTGAAGGATACCAGGTAATGATCAGATTTATGAAGAGGAATAGTAGTGACATCCGTGACTGGGCAAGGACGGCAGAAAACGAGATCGAGAGAATTCCCTGCCTTGTGTGTGGGAGGGCAGCTGTTTAGAGTTAAAGAGAAGGAGTTAAGTAGAGGGAGAAGGAAAGAGGATTGGAGTTTGTCAGATGGAAGGTTGAAATCTCCTAGAACAGTGAGAGGAGTGTTAACAGAAGGAAAAAGACTAAGAAGAATGTCCATTTCATCTAGAAAGTTTCCTAGAGAGCCAGGAGGACGGTAAATAACTAAGATGTGGAGGTTAATTGGAGAGGTTACCTTAACTGCATGAAATTCAAATGATGAAAAACTGAGATGAGACAGGGGGATTGGCGAGAAGGACCATCTCTTGGACAACAGGAGACCTGTACCACCACCTCTACCAGTTTCTCGTGGAGTGTGAGAGAATACATAGGCAGAGGATAGGGCAGCAGGTGTAGCAGAGTTCTGAGGAGATATCCAGGTCTCAGTTAGTGCCAGAAAGTCAAAAGAGTAATGGGTAGCTATTGCAGAGATAAAATCCAGTTCCAGAGCCCACCTGCCACCAGTGCAGGGCAATGAGACAGAATTGGAGGGTAGATGAGGTTTCTGGAGGATCTGCCTCTGCTGTGTGAGTAAAAGCATCTTGGTCTGTGAGCACTGACAGAGATAGGTTGAAGACACATGCTACTGTAGACTGAAGTAATTGTCTATAAAACTTGGTGAACAAGAGTTTGAGTCAATTCTCTGCACTTGCTATCTAGATTGCTGACTAACTTTGTTGTAGTATATGCTTATTAACCGCTACAGACACTTGTGTCTGTAGCGGAGACACCTTCAATATAAGTAGCTAAGCCCTGCCCACAATTCACACCTTAAGGAAGCCTGAAACTACTGTTGATTAATTACCTGAGAACAATTTGCTTTAGACCTACTTCAATCACACTGTAATCAACACTACCAAACAGCAAAAACTAGGTACAGTATACAGTAAGAACCAATTGTGTTTCAAAAACAGTACAAAAGTTAAAAACCTACCTTACCAGTGGAGAAGAATCCAATATAGAAAACTAAAGCACACTGCATTACCATACACGAACGTCATCTTACAACTGCATATAACATTCCAATTAAATCAAATGTTAAACATTTAGGCATACACATTTCTAAAGATGAGATGAAGATGGAGAAGCAAAATGTCTGGGACAGATGGAATGAGTGCAGGAATAGCCTTGAGGTATGGATGCAGAGAGATTTATCTATTCTTGGGAGAGTTTATTTAACTAAAATGGAAAGTCTGTCTAGATGCATCTATCCTGCATCTTGCCTTTCTATTTCTAATAAAGCCATTAAGACTATTAACCAAGTTAATTGTAACTTCATATGGAAAAAAAACCGTGTGCATTACATCAGGAAAGCACAACAAAGATTATGAAAATGGGGGATTACAATCCTTCGACTTTACCTGTATATAAATGGCATGTTAAAAATTAAATGGCTAAAATATTTTGTAACGAATGAAAATAAATTTTGGTTTTCTGTTCCTAGAGGTTTATTTAAAAAACTGGGTGGAATTGATTTTCTATTAAGACGTGATTTCACTGTTTCTAGACTACCAGTTAAATCATCTTCATTTCACCAACAGGTTTTGCTATATTGGATATTATTATACAATCATAACTTCACCCCACACCAAACCTCAATATGGAACAATAGATTTATTCTGTCTACATATAAATCTTTGTGCATTCTTGATTGGCTTGAAAAAGGTGTTTGGTCAGTTCATCACTTGATGAATGAGGACGGGAGCTGGTTATCATTCAGTGGTTTCTGCTCCAAATACAACTTACACTGTGAACGTAAACAATTTGAGCGTGTATTAAAAGCTGTTCCAAAAAGTTTTATAAACCTTTTACAAAACAGCTTCACCGACATCTCAGATGGTTCATGTGATCTTCCATCACTTCTTTTTAATGGTAATAACCTTAAAGCAACGCTTCCCAACAAAATCATCCGCTCTTGTTTAAATTCTATAATACATCCAACATCATTATATTATAACAATATTTTACAAAATTATGATAAACCGACCGTTAAAATACTATGAACACAATATATTGCCTTTCCAGTGGCTCCTAAAGCAAAAGAAACCCATTTTGTAAGGTTCTGCCCCTAGAGGGCACTGTGGCTGAGTTTATTTTTTTTTGTAGTTTTGTGTTAGAAGACCCAGTTTCCCAGAAGGCACCTCGGTCAGGTGATGTGGAAGTTCCACCTGTGCCGAGGCGTGGCTCATTAGGACCATTATAAAAAGCTGTTAGCTCTGGGGAACTGGGTCGAGGGTTAGTATTGTCTAGTGGGCTTTTGTTTTGTTTTATTTTATTTGAATACCGTTTGTTTGTACTGGCTCTGTAGTTTTAATTTCTAAGTTGAAAGTGATTATGTGTATCTTGGTTTTGCATGGTTTTTATGTGAGTATGAAGTATGTGGTTATTGTTGTTTTGTTTCTGGTCATTTCTTGTTGGTTCACTTCATATGTACCAAGTGTACACTTACCTCTAGTTAACCAACGTGTAATCTCTGTACCTACTTCTACTGTACGTGTGTATGGATGATGTGCTCAGAGGTGTATGTGTAGGAGCAGCTTAGGTGTGTATGTAAGGTTATGATGGGCAGATAGGAGTGTGTGTGTGTGTGTGTGTGTGTAGGATGAGCTTAAGTGTGTAGGTAGGTGTATGTGGTGATTAAGCAAGGCTGAGTGTATTGAGGGGCTTAGAGTGCGTGCAGGTGAAGTGCACCGGTAGATGTTAGCGTGTGCGTATGAGAAGTTCATAAGTGAGTAGGTGGGCGAGCGAGCGTCTAGCCTCGAGGAAGCGTGAGTGTGTATGGAACACGTAGCAGTAGAGGGGGTACGATTCCATCATAAGGGACGTCAGCTCTATGTTTAAGTAACCGATTGGCGTTTGTCTGTCAATACTGAAATCATGTTACATGTACCGTATGAGAGCCTGCCTGTTCGAGAGCCGGTGTGGTAGCACAGAGCCATATGTTAATGTCCTATGTTTCAGGTATAAGAGCCTGTTTGTTCGAGAGCCTGCGTCCTCACGCAGAGCTATGTCCATGTCCCAGGTATTAAAAAAAACAAAAAAAGAGCCAGGGTTATTACCTTGAGCTCGAGTTATGTAAAGAATCATTTCCCAAGTACCAGAGCGTGTTGAGTTCCTTGAACATCAGTGTGTGCTGTTCTGGATACCCCTGTAAAGTATGTATCCAGAGCCAGTGTCTTGTTTGTTTTCGTTTTCAAGTATTTTGTTTGTTTAATAAAAGACTCTTGATTTCAAAAACAAACCTCTGCGTTTATGCTGCCTTTGTATGTCCACGGCTACACCAACAGCCCGTACCACTACATACGTGACGCATTTCAAAATATTTCATGGTATTTATCCATCATCTGAGGTTTTAAGACACCGGTTTAATTTTGAACAAAATGCTTTTATACTTTCTGTAAAGTTGACATTGAGACTACTGATCACCTTTTCTTTTCTTGTGAGTACTCTGCTATCTTTTGGGAAAATATGTCTTATTGGTTGGAGCCAAAGATACAATCACTGCCCGCTTTTGATAGAAAACATATTATATTTGGAATACTACTGGATGATGAGAATAATAACTCTCATTAATATAATGCTGATTTTAGGCAAATTTTTCATTCATGAATGCAAGTGTATAAAAACTAAACCTTATTTTTCAGTTTTTAAAAAGGATTTTATTTGGAAAGGTAAAAAGGCCAAGAAACGTGTTGGAATAATAAGAGAATTTGGTTTATTAGAAGAATAGAGACCCTTTTTCATTTGTATTCTCCTTTATTTTATTTGATTTTGATGATTTATTAATTTCTTTGTTCTATATTTCTTTGTTTTGATACACTTTTGTGTGTAATTAATGTGTGCCTTGTTTTTTGATCAACGTTTACACAACTTTATGATGCTATTATAAATGTATATCTTGTTCTATGTTTTTGTTCAATAATAATAATAGTGTGATAAATAGCAGTGAGAGGATAAAATGAAGTTTGCGTTAGTGAGCTGGTCAAAGGGGAAGGATAAAGATGCGCTCAGTATAGTCCCCGTAAACTGGATTGTAGACTTCGATCCTGAAAACTCTAAAAAGGAGTTTCTTGTCGAGATGCCGCAGCATCGGTGGAAAGAGGCCTCCTAATGGGTGGCCGGTTGAACCAGCACATATTTTGCAGTTGGCAGGTAAGTACAGTGCTTATCATTGTTTAGTTTTACTTTGTTAGTCATGCAGTAGTTAGACCCTACTTTGTGCGGGCGGGCTTACATTAACCTCTAGTTCCAAGGCCACACACCACTGCTTCCAAATAAATATTTACTTTGTAAAGTTTATATACACTCATAGTGTCACATACGTGTTCTACGCCCAGGACAGCCTGTGACAATAGATATTCTTTAAAATAAGGTTTTTTTTTTATTCTTATCTTAGGAAACTGATTGAGGCCGTCAACATGCATCAGTCAAACCAGGAAGCGGTGAGTCATGAACATGACGTTTTGTGTGTATTTTGTAGACATTAGACTGTATGCTGCACTAAATGGCCACATGTTAACCAGTTCATTGAAATGTAATCCTTCTGTTAAGAAAGTTGAGCGAATAAGCAGTCCTGGGTCAGACCAAATGTTGAGTGCGATAATTGGAAAGCTCTCCATTGGAGGCATTTGGTGGAAGAATCTTATCTTTGCCATCCACGTTGCAGGCGGTTGGCATTTGGCCCTATTTTAAGAGAGATCCTTGAAGTTTTGCTAGGATTTATTAAATATTTATATGACGTACAAGTACAGCCTTATTATAATGCATATCAAACATGTATGTATATGTATGTACAGTATATAAGATCAAGGAAAAAAGGAACCGCACACAAGAGCTAAATTATATCCGAAAACTGTATTGAAAATAAATACCAAAACAATATAGGCCATAGATGTGTACAAACGTTTCGGGTCTAGCCTATCAGCGTTCCCAACTTTTCTTTTTCGAGTTACGCACCAAGCGAAGAAACTAAATTAAGACATAGGCGCAGACACCCTATCTATCTCAACTATACAGTACTGTATATATCCATGCTTACCATACACATGCTTTATATAAAACTGTTTTTATAAAACTCTATTCTTACACAGCAGAACCTGGATCAGGATTCCTCTGACAACAGATCTGAAGATGCACATGATAGTAATGACATTACAGTAAGTATACTTTACGTTTGACAGGGATACTGGATGAATGGAATATTGTCTTGAGTCCTATGGAGCGATATCGCGCGTTTCCCAGATGTGGACACAAACTGCGCCATAATTGAAAAGCAGTTGCTAACTCTACATTACCGTTTGCTGATTCGCCTTCGCGAGCCGCACACTGACTCACACATTTCAAATGAAAAAGAAAAGTCCATTTGTATTTCCCAGGTCTTACACGTCATGAACCTGTCATATTTAAACAGCAAAATCAATCACCACATTTGCTTTTTCACTTTCTCTGCGCCGCGCGTCAAGCCGCCAAAACTCAAACGCAATCGCTAATCCATTTGCAATTGCATTTCCAACACGTTACACGGAAACCTGTCAATCAGCGTCAGGGGCGGGTCTATACTGTGGGGCGGGATTGTATGGGGAGTGACGTCACTCGCAGTCGCCGACCAAGAGGGGGATATTTGAGCAGTGGAGGTGAACCGCGGTAAAGTTGGTGTTATGCGCTAAAATGCCCCCCTGCCACTGATTGCACCCCCACAAAATCTGTCAAATATATTAGGACATCACACAATCAAAAATTCATATTATTATTATGAAATGTATTATGAGTATTATCAAATATATTATTACTATTATAATTAACCCTAAGCACGTGACATATTAATACATGGAAATTAAGACACATAATACAAATTCTCATATAATGTTTATTTTGTGGCACATTTATTTTGCAGGGGTTTGTCATGTAATACAAAAATGTTTACACTAAACAAATATTGTTTATGATGAGAAATTACATGAAGCGATTTTTTTAAATTATAAATAAGAAATATAAAAATATACATGTATATGAAAAAAATATATATAATTAATATATTTTTCCCCTATACTACATGTTTGATTTATTTATTTTTTAATATAGCTTATTTTATAATCAAATTCGTTTGGTGCAATTTGTAATTCATAAACCTATTAATTTACGTTGTAATATAATATTTGATAGAGGTTATGTTGGGGGGCAATCCATGGCAGGGAGTCATTTTAGCGCATAACATAAAAAAAAATCAATAGCTTTTTCGTTATGTGGATTACACATGTAAAACCAGTTGTACTATAACCCACTCCATCACTCCAAGTTTGATTTCATTTTTATTTTATTTATTAATTTTTTTCAAAAAATAAAAATAAAAAATGAACTGAATTAATATCAAACTGAATATTGCAAATGGAAGGGTTGTAGTTATTAGCAAGGATAGAGTACATTGTAGTACAGTTGGTTTTTACATTTTCTAACTGCTAAGTTTCTATAGCAAAAAAGTTATTGAATTCTGTTAATTTATCATTTTTTGCAACTCATAATAGACTGTACCAAAGTGCAGTCATTTTCATACACATCTTTACAATGACAATAATGATTATTATTATTATTTTAATAATAAAAAAACCCCGACTCTCATTTAACAAATTGTTTTATTGCCACAAGAATTGTCTGTGTAAAATGTACATTGAAATAATTATTAATCAATTAAACAAACAAACAAATAAACAAAAAATCCCTAATGTAGCCTAACAGTGTAATGTTTGATGTCCTGTGAGGTATTCCTCTGTAGTCTTGTGCATTCTTCTGTAAATAAACGCTTGGGTCTTGGTCATGCACTTTTTAGACGCTCCCTTAGTGACTCCATCGGTATAAAGCACCGGTACGCAGCGTTTCTGAAAGATTTAGCTCCAGCAGGCTGTAACAGGAGAAGATCTAAAATATATTTTTATTTGTAAAAACTTCTCTGTCCACTCCAGAGCAAGAAAATATGCGATTTGTCATTTTTGTGTGTTTATTTCTTGATAAACAAATGAGAGAATCTCGGTTCACCTCCAGTGCTCAAATATCCCCCTCTTGGTCGGCGAGTGCGAGTGACGTCACTCCCCATACAATCCCGCCCCACAGTATAGACCCGCCCCTGATGCTGATTGACAGGTTTGTGTAACGTGTTGGAAATGCAATTGCAAATGGATTAGAGAAAGTGAAAAAGCAAACGTGGTGATTGATTTTGCTATTTACATTCATTCATCTTCTATACCGCTTAATCCTGTGTTCAGGGTCGCGGGGGACCTGGAGCCTATCCCAGGAGACTTCGGGCACTAGGCGGGGTACACCCTGGACAAGGTGCCAATCCATCGCAGGGCACACACACATACACACACTCACACACCCAATCACACACTACGGGCAATTTAGGAACGCCAATTAGCCTAACCTGCATGTCTTTGGACTGTGGGAGGAAACCGGAGTACCCGGAGGAAACCCACCAAGCACGGGGAGAACATGCAAACTCCATGCACACAGAGACGGGAATCGAGCCTGGCCGGGGAATCGAACCCGGACCCTGGAGGTGCAAGGCGACAGTGCTAACCACTACACCACCGCGCTGCCTTGCTATTTACAGTGGTGTGAAAAACTATTTGCCCCCTGATTTCTTATTCTCTTACGGTTGGAGAGCCACTTCTAAACATTATTAATTCTTCATTACATCTAGGTCACGTCCCTAAACCTTTCAAGTTAGCAGTTAAGCCGCTTCTTAAAAAATCTAATTTGGACGCGAATGAAATAACAAATTACAGACCGATTTCAAACCTCCCGTTCATATCAAAAATACTAGAAAAAGTAGTATCAGCTCAAATTTGCACATTCTTGCAGGATAACAACATCCTTGAAGAATTTCAGTCAGGTTTCAGGCCCCATCATAGCACAGAAACTGCACTAGTTAAGATTACAAACGACTTGTTTTTAGCTTCAGACCAAGGCTGCATCTCATTGCTAGTCCTGCTCGATCTTAGTGCTGCATTCGACACTATAGATCATAATATTCTCATAGATCGCTTACAAAATTATATAGGTATTCAGAGACAGCCATTAAAATGGTTTAGATCTTACCTGTCTGATCGCTACCATTTTGTAGATCTAAATGGAGAACCGTCTGGTGTAATGCCAGTGAAATATGGGGTTCCACAAGGGTCAGTTTTAGGACCTCTGTTGTTCTCAATATACATGCTTCCCTTGGGTAACATCATTAGAAGACATGGGATTAGTTTCCATTGTTATGCTGATGATACCCAATTATATATCTCAACTAAACCAGACGAAATACCTAAGTTGTCTAGATTAACTGAGGGTGTCCAGGACATAAAAGATTGGATGACCAATAACTTTCTTTTATTAAATTCAGATAAGACAGAGATATTACTTATTGGCCCAAAAACCAGCACACAACAGCTTTCACAATTCAGCCTGCGCTTAGAAGGATGTACTGTTATTACCAGCTCAGCAGTAAAAGACCTGGGCGTAATATTAGACAGTAACTTGTCTTTTGAAAATCACATTTCAAATATCACAAAAACAGCCTTTTTCCATCTTCGAAATATTGCTAAACTTAGGAACATCTTATCCGTACCTGATGCAGAAAAACTAGTTCATGCATTCATGACCTCCAGACTGGACTATTGTAATGCATTACTAGGTGGTTGTCCTGCATCCTCAATAAACAAGCTTCAGTTAATCCAAAATGCAGCTGCCAGGGTTCTCACTAGATCCAGAAAATATGATCATATAACCCCAATATTATCATCCCTGCACTGGCTACCTGTTCAGTTTAGAATAAATTACAAAATAGTATTACTTACATACAAGGCCTTAAATGGTTTAGCTCCCACATACCTAACCAGTCTTCTGATACGCTACAATCCACCACGCGCCTTAAGATCACAAAGCTCAAGGTTCAAAGGTTCAAAAATGGTTCAAGAAGGGGAAATTTCACCTAATTGGTCAATTTTTTTTTTTACTAATAAGTCTAAATTAATATATGCCATTGTCGAGTGTCCCGCGCTGTCTACACCGGCAGAGTAATCATGTCATACTCTTCCATATCAATAGGTGGCAGCAGATAGCTAATTGCCTTGTATTTCGAGATGAGAATTAGTGATTAGTGATTGAGCTTCTCAACCCTGACTGCTATAAAAAGTAAAAACAGAGAGAGACTGAGCTGTTGAGAAAGATACACGTGTTTACACTTGTCATACCATCTGAAACATTGCGCATAGTTAAAGGGAGGTTATTGCGCTACAAACTAGCCAAGATAGACGAAGGTGAAATATGCTTAACGCTACATTTACATTTAGGCATTTGGCAGACGCTCTTATCTAGAGCGACTTACATTCTTCTCATTATACATCTGAGCAGTTGAGGGTTAAGGGCCTTGCTCAAGGGCCCAACAGTGGCAACTTGGTGGTTGTGGGGTTTGAACCTGTGATCTTCCGAACCGTAGTCCAATGCCTTAACCACTGAGCTACCCCTGGCCCTAACGCTAGCAATGCGATATAGGCAAAGTTCACGGAACGTCACCATGGTTTTAAAACCGAGAAGGAGAAAATAAAATAAAATTGCAGCCTCCGCATATGCTTTATTCACCAAATACTGATTTCTTAATGTTATTTAGCCCAAATAAGCATTAACACAAGGCGAGTGTAACATTACGTTACGGAGAATAACATTACGTCATTAATCCGTGAAGAAGTGGCAGTTTTAATGACGTACAGAACACAAAGCCTCAGGAAATCCAATCTGTCTGTTTACATGACAATCACATCAGCACATAATCTGATTTATATCTGATTTATTTCCACATATGAAGGAGGCCTGAAACCCATCTCGAAATATCGGAATGAATGCGTTTTTTCCCCCTGTTTACACGGACATAGAACATATCCGATATGTGTCACATATGAGCAAATAATCGTAATTGGGTCACATTCACCTGACAGTGTAAACGTAGCCGTGTCTTTCTTCAATTCCTGCAGGATATCAGCTCTGTGTTCATCCAAACAGGCCCAGGTTTCACAGGTAGAAATATGAAATCAAAGACTTTTCTTTGTGTTTATTTGATTCCTATTCAGGACACTTCGATAAGAATGGCTGTATATTGTTAATATACAGTGGTGTGAAAAACTATTTGCCCCCTCCTGATTTCTTATTCTTTTGCATGTTTGTCTCACACAATGTTTCTGATCATCAAACACATTTAACTATTAGTCAAAGATAACACAAGTAAACACAAAATGCAGTTTTTAAATGAGGGGTTTTATTATTTAGGGAGAAAAAAAATCCAAACCTACATGGCCCTGTGTGGAAAAAGTAATTGCCCCCTGAACCTAATAACTGGTTGGGCCACCCTTAGCAGCAATAACTGCAATCAAGCGTTTGCGATAACTTGCAACGAGTCTTTTACAGCGCTCTGGAGGAATTTTGGCCCACTCATCTTTGCAGAATTGTTGTAATTCAGCTTTATTTGAGGGTTTTCTAGCATGAACCGCCTTTTTAAGGTCATGCCACAACATCTCAATAGGATTCAGGTCAGGACTTTGACTAGGCCACTCCAAAGTCTTCATTTTGTTTTTCTTCAGCCATTCAGAGGTGGATTTGCTGGTGTGTTTTGGGTCATTGTCCTGCTGCAGCACCCAAGATCGCTTCAGCTTGAGTTGACGAACAGATGGCCGGACATTCTCCTTCAGGATTTTTTGGTAGACAGTAGAATTCATGGTTCCATCTATCACAGCAAGCCTTCCAGGTCCTGAAGCAGCAAAACAACCCCAGACCATCACACTACCACCACCATATTTTACTGTTGGTATGATGTTCTTTTTATGAAATGCTGTGTTACTTTTACGCCAGATGTAACGGGACACGCACCTTCCAAAAAGTTCAACTTTTGTCTTGTCGGTCCACAAGGTATTTTCCCAAAAGTCTTGGCAATCATTGAGATGTTTTTTAGCAAAATTGAGACGAGCCTTAATGTTCTTTTTGCTTAAAAGTGGTTTGCGCCTTGGAAATCTGCCATGCAGGCCGTTTTTGCCCAGTCTCTTTCTTATGGTGGAGTCGTGAACACTGACCTTAATTGAGGCAAGTGAGGCCTGCAGTTCTTTAGATGTTGTCCTGGGGTCTTTTGTGGCCTCTCGGATGAGTCGTCTCTGCGCTCTTGGGGTAATTTCGGTCGGCCGGCCACTCCTGGGAAGGTTCACCAGTGTTCCATGTTTTTGCCATTTGTGGATAATGGCTCTCACTGTGGTTCGCTGGAGTCCCAAAGCTTTAGAAATGGCTTTATAACCTTTACCAGACTGATAGATCTCAATTACTTTTGTTCTCATTTGTTCCTGAATTTCTTTGGATCTTGGCATGATGTCTAGCTTTTGAGGTGCTTTTGGTCTACTTCTCTGTGTCAGGTAGCTCCTATTTAAGTGATTTCTTGATTGAAACAGGTGTGGCAGTAATCAGGCCTGGGGGTGACTACAGAAATTGAACTCAGGTGTGATAAACCACAGTTAAGTTATTTTTTAACAAGGGGGACAATTACTTTTTCACACAGGGCCATGTAGATTTGGAGTTTTTTTTCTCCCTTAATAACGTAAACCTGCATTTAAAAACTGCATTTTGTGTTCAATTATGTTATCTTTGACTAATAGTTAACGGTTTTTGATGAGCAGAAACATTTAATTGTGACAAACATGCAAAAGAATAAGAAATCAGGAAGGGGGCAAATAGTTTTTCACACCACTGTAGGCTACACAGTTTTTTTTTTTTTTTTTTTTTTTTTACAGTTTCGGTTGATGTTGTGCCTTGTGATTTTTTTTTTTTCAATAAAAAATGTACCTTGGCTCAAAAAAGATGTCTGGTCTAGACACATTTGTCTCATACATGCACACTTTCAAATATTTTCTTTTCTAAAAAATAGTTTCTTTCATTTTTGTGAAGCTGCTTTGAGACAATGACCATTGTTAAGTGCTATATAAATAAAATTGAATTGAAAAGTGAGACAGGTGTGTTTGTGTGTGTAGGTGAGACAGGTGTGTGTGTGTGTGTGTGTGTGTGTGTGTGTGCAGAGACCACTTTTATGATTTCTGAACAGTAATGTTTGGATAAAACAAAAACAGTGGTATATATATTGTGTGTGTGTGTGTGTGTGTGTGTGTGTGTGTATAAATAAAGTAATCTTGAATCTTTTCGATGGATTTCACCTGCATTCAATTGAAATATGATGTAATAAATACATCTGCTCTTGCAAGGCTCCAGAGTTTGAAAACAAGACATCTATATCTATAAAGTTGAGTTTGTTTTTGTGGTGGCCGATCGCCGGTGTTTGCATAGGAAGTCCCGTCACAGGCGTGGCCCAGGGGTTCCTGCTAAATGTAACAGTAGGCAGCATCGTCTCTTAACCAAAACGGGCACATCAGGCCGAGCTCATAGCAAATGAAATGCGTCTACATACTATAGGCTGTTGGAGGCTGCTGAAACATTGGAGCAGAGTGAGGAGCGGCAGCGAGTCGACTGCAGGTAATGGCAGCGCGCAGGCGTCAGGGTCATGTGGTAAACCTCATGTACGTGGGCAGAGCCACAGGTAACCTCTAGTTGAAACTAAGAGCTATTAAAACTCATCCAGGACATAGTTCTGCAAATTAATCAATTAGGGTTTGCTGGTTTAAAAAATATTTCAAATGGAGCACCATTAAATCCAGCATCAATTAATTAAACTATAGAGTTTTAGAGCCTCCCACAAGTAAGTGTTTTAATTATAATGGGATCACATGACACTGTAATTGCACAGACGCATACTATGATTACCCATTTATGGGACTGGTTGCTTTATTTCATACCAATGTGGGTGAAATCATACTTAGACAACTTTTGTGTGTTCATTTGCAAAAACGTTACAAACTCCATTCAGTTCATTTTATTAGGTACACCTGCACATGTGTGCGATTCTCTAATCTAATCAGCCATAAGCAAGCAGCTACAGGTTTCAGGGAAAGTTCAGACCAAACATCAGAATGTGGATTAAGTGTGATCTCTGTGACATCGTAGGCCATGAACATTGGATATTCAATGTTCATGGCATACAAAAGGCCGAAGAGATATGCAAAGGCAGGTGCACGGTCAGGTACTGCAGGTCAGGTATCTCGCACAGCTGATGTGGTGGAATCATCATTTTCGTAGACCGTCAGAATGCTAACAGGCACATCTGGGACGACTGCACCCTCTGGGTCTGTGTCCTAACAAGAATCAGAGCCATTATTAAATACAGAGGAAGACAATTCATTACACTGATATTCTACTTTCATCATTAGTGCTACTGACTTTCCCATTCAACTTAAGTGTTACTGGCAAAAATGATAGATGAGACCAGAAAGTGTGCGAGTCTGAATGTCAGTGAAATTGTCTTTGTGGTGGACAACATTTATGCAGGAAGAAGCAGACGACACATGGATTTAGAAATTATTTATAGCTGCTTTGATGTCTCCGGTACAAGACAGCTTCATGACTGTGTAAAAGAGTTAATCCCCAAATTTATTAACATTTCAAAAGTATAAGGAACTTAAACTATTCAGTGGCTATGGAAAGTGGAAAGAATGGGCAAATACCTTCTCAAGTTTGAGCAGGACTGGTTTAGTTATAAGGAAAGGCTAGTGGTTGTGCAAAATACCAATTGGTCACGGCTTGGAAATTGAAGTTTAGCCAGGTCATGTTTTTGTATGAGCGATACTTCAGGCACTTTACTCACCTCTTCATCAAGCTGATCCAGGAGGTCTTCCATCACTGCACCAAACACTGCCTTCCTTGCCCGGTAGAGTCTTAATAGGCGAAGCACATATTTGTCGAGGGATGCAGGGAAGGTTACCAGCAGATCCTTGCTTGTGATTCGATAAAATTCTTCAGAAATCTTAAAACAATGAACATCATAACTTTAGAACCTTTGAGTCAGGGTTTGCCAATAAATTATGAGAATGTACTGTGAATGTGTTCTAGCCAAGCATTAAAAACAAAACAACCAAGAACAAATAAAACATACACAGAATAGGTTAGAGGAACTGTGCAGCACAGTGTAGGACCACTACATTCAGGGTACCTCACCATTTTCTTTCCCTGACTTCTCGCAACCTACTATCATACAAAAACCGTGTATCTGACGCAGCATATTGAGCATCGCAGCTAAGAAGCCGGGCTAGCAAGCAGTAGCCACAGACGGAGTGGTCTGGCTTTTTGGCTGCCACTGTTGTGCCCTTGACCAAGGCACTAGGGGAGACTGGCTATGAAGTAATGGACAAATGAAGTGATTAATTGTGAACACACCACAGCACAGCTCACAGTGCACCACAACACAATGTGACCTCTGCATCTGGCCCATTCACGAAGCAGCGGTGGGCAGCTACCAAGGGCAGCACCCAGGGAGCGCTGCTTGGGGACGGTATACCTTGCTCATGAGTACCTCGGTGCCAACTTTACCGCTCTCAGGATTTGAACCGGCAACCTTCTGATTACAGAGCAAATGATCTCACCGTTATGTTACCGAATACCTCTGTAAAAATCACTTTGAATAAAAATGACAGCTAAATGAGAGATCTATCAAAATGGGTGTGTATAAAATTCCTTGACTTTCAGATTTTCCAAGAACCTGGGAACCCTGTGACTAGAAACAGCATTTAAATACCAGTAAAACCATGTGAAAAGCCTTACCTCCTCCAGAGAAAACAGCGCCGGCCATCTCTCCTGGATCTCTGACACAATTGGCTGCAGCTCCACAATTTGCTTACGTCGTAGGGAGAAGGTCAGCTCCATCTTCTGCCTTTATCTCCCATGTTCGTTCCTTTTTTAAAACTCTTCTACCAGAGCAAGCCGCTCCTCTTCGAGTGTGTCATCATCATGGTGGTCTGGGTAGTCTGGAATGTGGTTGACTTCTCCTCGTTTGGTCTACCTCACTGCAGCCTGCTTCACATAGTTTTGCCCTGAAGTTTCCTAGCTTGTACCTGAGACTTGTTAGCCATGCATCACAGCCCGTTATGCTGTCTTTGTCCCTCAGGCATGGATACTTGAGAACTAGAGCAGATGCAACTGATGACACACACACACACTCACACACACTCACTCACACACTCACATCATTAAATTCAAATTCAAATTTTATTTGTCACATCCACAGTCATACACAGTACGATATGCAGTGAAATGCTTATACAACTGCTCGTGACCTTAAAAGACTATGAATAGGAAATAAATATGAAAAAGAAAATAGAAGGTAAATTTAACTAAGAAACTATATAAAATGAAAATAAAATAACTGTACAGTACAAAAATACACAATATAAGAAAATTATTTAAAGTGTCTTGTGCGTGCAAATATACTCGAAAGTGATTTATTTAAAGTGCCTTGTGATAGAGCGATTTAACTAATGAGCACAAATGTGCAGGTGTGCAGCGGCCACTAGTGTAAATGAATGTCCAGAATGTCCAGAGTGCAAAAACCACATGTGTGGATGTGCAAAGTGGATCAGTCCTGTGTGGTGGTGTGATTAAGAGACCGTATCGTCTGCGGGAAGAAGCTCCTCCTCCGTCTCTCTGTGTTGGTCTTCAGGGAGCGGAATCGCTTTCCTGACCTCAACAGAGTGAACAGTCCATTATTGGGGTGGCTGATGTCCTTCACGATCGTCCTGGCCTTGGTCCAGCACAGCTCGCTGTAGATGGAGTGCAGGTCAGGGAGCTCGGTATGGATGATGCGCTCAGCTGATCTCACCACCCGCTGTAGAGCTCGTCTGTCCTGCATGGTGCTGTTCCCGAACCAGGTCGTGATGTTTCCCGTCAGGATGCTCTCTATGGTGCAGGAGTAGAAATTCCACTATCAGCTCCTTTGTCTTACTGACGTTTAGAAGGAGGTTGTTCCTCTGGCTCCAGTTCTCCAGATTCCTAATTTCTTAGGGGGGACGGGACGGGACGGGGACGGGGGGACAGAGAGACAGACAGAGAGAAGTGATTATATGTAAATGTTTCTGAGATGATATAAATCATGTGTGAGTGAGACTAGAGTGAAGGACAGCGCAGAGGAAACACACTGTGGCAGCAGGAAGTGATGGAGCCTCAGGTGTGGGCGGAGACACAGACAGGTGGAACTGGCAGGTAAAATGTGTCTCTTACACCTGAGGGTCATTAATGAGGATATTTATGTGTATTTTTTTATTTTGAGTTGGCATAAAGTGAGAGAGACCATGTTACGTGTGTGTGTCTGTGTGTGTGTGTGTGTGTGTGTGTGTGTGTGCGCGCACCTACCGAGTGAATTATACCTCTGAAAAGCAGACTCAAACTAGAAAGTGAAATAGCTAACGACTTACCAAGTCACTTCACACCTCTTTAATTCTGAACACACACACACACACCTTGTTGGGGTTGGATCCTGCTGCACCGATGGGATTGATCAGATCCTCTAGTCCATGTGGAACATGATGTGCCTAACATCTTTCAGCTGAGCCTCGTTTCAAGGGCTCCGAGAGCATGAAATAGACTTCAAGCAAAGGACTGTATGTGAATATTAGCCGCAGTAAAGCATTTCAGTGGTGTAGACGTTTTAAAGAAGGCTGTAGGTCCGTGAATGACCTTCCATGACGTGAACATTCAACGTGGATGTGGAGTGTCTGATCCTCGGATGGTGGAGTGTCTGATCCTCGGATGGTGGAGTGTCTGATCCTCGGATGGTGGAGTGTCTGATCCTCGGATGTGGAGTGTCTGATCCTCGGATGTGGAGTGTCTGATCCTCGGATGGTGGAGTGTCTGATCCTCGGATGTGGAGTGTCTGATCCTCGGATGTGGAGTGTCTGATCCTCGGATGGTGGAGTGTCTGATCCTCGGATGTGGAGTGTCTGATCCTCGGATGGTGGAGTGTCTGATCCTCGGATGTGGAGTGTCTGATCCTCGGATGGTGGAGTGTCTGATCCTCGGATGTGGAGTGTCTGATGCTCGGATGGTGGAGTGTCTGATCCTCGGATGTGGAGTGTCTGATCCTCGGATGTGGAGTGTCTGATCCTCGGATGGTGGAGTGTCTGATCCTCGGATGGGATGTGGAGTGTCTGATCCTCGGATCGGATGTGGAGTGTCTGATCCTCGGATCGGATGTGGAGTGTCTGATCCTCGGATGGTGGAGTGTCTGATCCTCGGATGTGGAGTGTCTGATCCTCGGATGGTGGAGTGTCTGATCCTCGGATGTGGAGTGTCTGATCCTCGGATGGTGGAGTGTCTGATCCTCGGATGTGGAGTGTCTGATGCTCGGATGGTGGAGTGTCTGATCCTCGGATGTGGAGTGTCTGATCCTCGGATGGTGGAGTGTCTGATCCTCGGATGGGATGTGGAGTGTCTGATCCTCGGATCGGATGTGGAGTGTCTGATCCTCGGATCGGATGTGGAGTGTCTGATCCTCGGATGGTGGAGTGTCTGATCCTCGGATGGTGGAGTGTCTGATCCTCGGATGGTGGAGTGTCTGATCCTCGGATGTGGAGTGTCTGATGCTCGGATGGTGGAGTGTCTGATGCTCGGATGGTGGAGTGTCTGATCCTGGGATGTGGAGTGTCTGATCCTCGGATGTGGAGTGTCTGATCCTCGGATGGTGGAGTGTCTGATCCTCGGATGTGGAGTGTCTGATCCTCGGATGTGGAGTGTCTGATCCTCGGATGGTGGAGTGTCTGATCCTCGGATGTGGAGTGTCTGATCCTCGGATGTGGAGTGTCTGATCCTCGGATGGTGGAGTGTCTGATCCTCGGATGGTGGAGTGTCTGATCCTGGGATGTGGAGTGTCTGATCCTCGGATGGTGGAGTGTCTGATCCTCGGAGGGTGGAGTGTCTGATCCTCGGATGGTGGAGTGTCTGATCCTCGGATGGTGGAGTGTCTGATCCTCGGATGTGGAGTGTCTGATCCTGGGATGTGGAGTGTCTGATCCTCGGATGTGGAGTGTCTGATCCTCGGATGGTGGAGTGTCTGATCCTCGGATGGTGGAGTGTCTGATCCTCGGATGTGGAGTGTCTGATCCTGGGATGTGGAGTGTCTGATCCTCGGATGTGGAGTGTCTGATCCTCGGATGGTGGAGTGTCTGATCCTCGGATGGTGGAGTGTCTGATGCTCGGAGGGTGGAGTGTCTGATCCTCGGATGGTGGAGTGTCTGATCCTCGGATGGTGGAGTGTCTGATCCTCGGATGTGGAGTGTCTGATCCTCGGATGTGGAGTGTCTGATCCTCGGATGGTGGAGTGTCTGATCCTCGGATGGTGGAGTGTCTGATCCTCGGATGGTGGAGTGTCTGATCCTCGGATGTGGAAGAGAAGAGACGTATCTGTGTCTGTGTGTACAGTTCACACACAGTCATTCGCAAACACCACATGCACATTACAGGAACTCGACTGGGAGTTATTGCCACGTCCCCCGTACAGTCCTGACCTCAGTCCAAGCCATTTCCACCAGTTAAGGAGATCTAAGGGGGCTAGGGTTTCAGACGTGACGCAGGCAGTCCGATCGTGGGTCTGGTGTAATGAGAGAACCTTTTATCATGATGGTATCAAAGCACTGGGGAAACTCCAGGATAAGTGCCTTCGTGTAGCGGAGGATTATATAGAGGAATAAAGAGAGTTACTCTTTTAATCTGCACAACAACAAAATATGTCCTGGTTTGACTTGAACGCCCTAGTTATTGTAATTGCTATATGCATTTAGTCAAGATATGCATGCAGCTAACTATTAATAATTATTAACTATTATTATTATTTCTTACAATGGAATATTAATGATGGTTAATAATTATTAATAGTTAATATTAATGATTAATTAATGATTATTACTTAAATAAATTGGAGAACAAAAAAGTGAAAACTCCATCAGATTAGATCTATTTTCCCCACGCAGTATGATAAACGATGTTTATTTTTTCTGATTTCTGATTATAAGAATGTGTAAAGTGCAGCTGTTTGGAGAATGTTTGGAGACGCCATCCTGCTGAATCCGGTTATATTCAGCTACAGACGGGGAATCAGAGATCCTTAGATGTTTGATGTGGATTAACTGTTGTTCACGCAGGTTGAGCTCACAGCGGAGAGTGGTGATGTGGATTACTACACGCTGCCTGTGGGAATCCGGACTGGTGTAAGTCACCACTACACAGTTCCTCATCAACAACAACACCTTCTACTTCCATGGACTCAACAAACATGAGGATGCAGATGTGAGTCACCACCAGAGGGCAGCAGAACTCCCTTTGGAGCTGCTCTAGAACCTCTTCCCATCATCATGATTTAGGTTGAGTGAATGGGGATCAGATCATTTGGAGTAGATGGTGATCAGCGTCCTAATATCTTTCAGGGTTAATTGGAATAAGATTGCATTGTATAAATGTAAGGCATGAATAATATTAAGTGATATTAAATTAGAATATGTGCTCTTGATGTTTTCCAAAATGAACGATCCAGCAGTTTTTAAACCTCTGCCTCATTGACAGTAAAATACATTCTGGTGCTGCTTGTAATACACACCAATGTTAATAAAAGCAGTGAGTTACTGTATCACTATTACAGCTCCATCAACTATTACTGTAGCTTTAAATACGTTTCCTCCGCTGCTGTAGGTTCGAGGGAAGGGGCTTCGACTGGCCTCTCATCCTGAAAGATTTCAACCCGATGAAGTGGATGGGCGTGAACTCGTCCCGCACCGGTCGCTACCCGTATGCTGAGGAGATCCTGCGAATGGCCGAGCGCCATGACATCGTGGTTCTAGACGAGAGCCCTGGAGTGGGCATTAAACACATGTAAGATACAGCGATCTGTGTTCAGTATTATACACCGACTCAGCCGCATAAATGATTCATTACCTATTTATATACTTCTTCTTCTTCTTCTTCTTCAGACGCAGCTTCTAATCAGCTGCTTCTAATGTTTCAGGTGTTTCTAATAAAGTGGCCATAATGTATGCTAAACCTTAGGTCTAGGCATACAGTACTGTATGTCTGCTGATAATACGAACAACGTGGCAGCACTTTTCGTTATACTCGGTTTCACATCCGTCGACATTGTTCAGCCTGGAACTCTGAGTGATGAGAAACTGGCCGTGTTTATCAGTGTTACACAGAAATAAGGGACCCAGGCCGTCTTTACATCTCAGTCAATTCATATCATTGGTTCTGAGGGGTTTTCTTTCTTTTTTTTTTTTTTTTTTACTTACTGTGTTTGGACGAGGCAGGCTTGTGCACAATTCAGAATGGAACTGATAATGACTCCTAAATTACAATTCAGATTCTTGAATTTGACTTGAATTTGAATTGATGTCAAAAACAGGATCTAGAATTACAATTCGGAATTGAATTAAAGGAAGCGGAATTGCAATTCAATACAAATTCAAAGAAATTCATATACATAAGTGTTTAACAATGAAGCTTTACAATATACGTCAGATATGATTTCATTACATATTCTATAAATGATATTAGTTTGAACTACTTGTACAGATTACAGATGTTTGAACTACTTGTACAGATGTTTCCCCCAAGCAATGAATGTTAAAAGCTCTAGTCACAGAACACATAATTAAGTTTGATTTATTGGAATTGGAATTTTGTGGAACACAATGGAACGGGACTCCATATCCCAGAATGCTTTGCTTTAACCAAGTATTTAAAAATGGTTGCCAAACAATTTGAGGTGGACATTTGTTTGAAAGCTTCTTTTCTACACAATTTGATGGTCAACACTCGACTTTGTGTTATTTTAATTCTTTGAAATGAAAATATCATTTTGAACAAAACTAATCAAACATTGAGGGAGTAATTTATTTAAAAAATTTGATCATTATCTATATGTTGGAACAAAATGCATGCAGGGTTGAGGAGTGACTAGTTATGTGTAATGAAATTATGCTATTAAATTACAAAATGAATGTAATCGTATGTGAGATTCAACACATTCTTTCTGTTGTATGACTGTGTGGAATGTCTTTGAATTGCCATGAATTTAATTCCACTTCCTGTCATTCCAATTCAAATTCAACTTCCTGTGGGGCGGAGTCAATTCAATTCAAATTCCAACTCATGAATTGAATGGCGGCCAAAATTCTCAAATTCTGAATTGTGCACAGGCCTCGTACTACGAGGAACGTTCAAGTGGAACCAGGACTTGACATTCGCCAACACTACTTGCACATTACAGGAGTTATTGCCACATCCCCTGTATGGTCCTGATGTCACTCCAAGCGAGTTATACCTGTCCGGTCCGTTAAAGGAGTTCCTGAGAGGCCAGCGTATTGAGATCACGGGTCTGGCATACTGAGAAAAGTTAACTTGGCTTTGCTGACTGGATTTCATGAGTTAGGATCTTGATGATGCCACAATGACTCGTGACCAGGATACAAAGGGAAAATGAAACGATCCATTATGCTCTTTGGGAAGGGATGGTAAGCCGTCTCCCTCGTCCCTTATCACAGTGACTTGGACATCAGTGAGCTCATACGTGGGGAAGAGGACACGTTAACACATTTAGAAAAGTGTGCATCGTGCTCTGTGATATAGCATGAGCAGATATATGATGAAGTGAGGTGGTCTGGAAGCATGTGTGATAACCTTCACCCTTCCGGTCGGCAGCTGTTATATGACGGCTGGTGGACAGGAAATTGGCAGGTGAAGAAGGAGAGGAAACCTCTGCATTTTGACAGTCTACATTATAACTGGCTTGGGCTCTATGGACTGAAGGTTCTGTAGGGGCGAAAAAACAAACTTGTCGATCGTAAAGGGTTCTTGATAGTGTGGTGAGAAGGAGTTTTGCACTTCCTTCCCGATTTCTGGCTATGCACCGGAGACTGATTACTGGGTGTAGTTTGGGAGAGTATAAAAGGGTGCGGCGAGAACAGCCAGGTGTGGCGCTAATTCACCCCCAGGCTGCGCTTCCGGAAGTGTGGCGGCTGCTTCCGGTGTGCGCGAGAGGTATGTTTGGCATGCTGGACTTTTGGTTATTTGTAAATGTTATTATCTAGCTAATGGTGATTTTTCCGATCTTTATTGTGTCCGAGGCAGTGGAGAAGCAGCTTGTTTGCGTCCACACACACACATATCTATATATATATTTCCCCTTTGTGTAAAAGCGCTGCACAGGTTGTGCGCGTGCACGGCGGGAGATGAATGCAGGGGTGGATAATTTTGCTCCGCCGACTATTTTTCTTTCTGTAGCATCGCAGGCTTCAGTTCTGTAGGCATATGATGTGACCTGTATGTCTGTGGTGTTTTTGATCTGTTGAAGGATTGTCTGCCAGATGGATGTGGTCGGAAAGCAATGCTATTTAAACATAAATGTGTTGGTCATCATCAGCAGGCACTGGTTCATCATCACTGACCTGCTGCACTTACAGTTTACACTGATGACTGGTAGATCTTACACTGCATCACGATGATACCCCCTGCCAAATGTTCAGGATATCTCACAAACAAAAAGGACAATCTGTCTTTTCCTCAAAGTGTTTAGGTCAAATTCCACCCATACAAGTGTGACAAATATGCAAAGAAAACAATCAGGAAGGGGCAAATACTTTTGCATGACACTGCACATGTAGTCAGATTGTTCCACTAGGATGAAACTGTGCCAGGTGGAGTTAAAGGACTTTTAAAATCACACTAACTTTACACTGATCTGAATCACTTTGAATAATGAACTTATTGTTCTTTCCTTTTTTTTTTTTTTTTTACAAATATGACCTAATATATGTTCAGTGATACTTTTTATTTACATTTTTGTTTGTTATATTTCTATACTAGTATGTGGTTTTAAAAAAATAATCTCCACTTTAATGAGCCAGTGTATTCTTCTTCCTCTTTTTAAAAGGCAGAATCTGTTCATTTGAAGCATTTCACTGCATTTACCTCTAAAGCTTTTTCTTATTTTCGTGTACTTTTCAGCTCCACCTTTTCTTCTTCCTCCATTTCATTCATTGAAATTATTAATTTGCTCAAACAACTTCGCTGCATGGAGGGATATATAGAGGGAGCGGCGCATGCGCAGTAACAAACACAGTTAGCTTCTCCGCTTTGTTTTTGATGTTGCTCGCGGCAGTGTAACAGCCCGTTAATTCATGTAATGATAAGATGGACAAACTTGTCGATGTCCGTTCTTTATTTTGCTGCATATTGTCAGGTTATAGTACAAACTTTCGGGTAGATCCTGCTATTAAATCAAACTAAAAACGAGTGAAAAGAATACAAAACTCAGACTCTATATCCCAGATACCCATCTCGCGTCCAACTTCACACACACACACCGGACCACATTACCCACAATGCATCTCCCGCACTGGACTACACTCCCGTAAACAGCTGTCGTAAAATCAACCTCTCTCTCCTGCAACAACACGCTCTTTGTCGGCGGCGCCCGCGCACTTCTACATATGATTAGGAAAGAGATGCAATATTATGGTTTCATAATAGAAAAGAAATACCTTTTATTTGGAGTTAAGTGACTGATGTGCCTAACATCTTTCAGCTGAGCCTCGTTTCACTGAATAATCCACCACACACAATCAGTATAATGACACACACACACACACACAGAGTCGTCACTCCCCTAAATTTAAAGAATACAAACTGGTTGCGTGCGAGTTTGCTGTTTTTCCTATAGTATGCTGAAGCAAAATCAAAATAAAACATTTTATTTTGTTTTGTTTTTATTTTCCTATAATTAAAATCAAACAATTTTAAAACATCACTCGGGATTCAAACCAGCACTTTGTAGATCTCTGGCCGAGCGCTCTAACCGCTACACCAAGCGGGCACTTGGAGACAATGCACCCCAGAGACGTTAATAAGCCACTCGACTTCTTTGAAAGCAAGCTCTAGGTAAGTGACGAAGTAAGCCTGTTATAATAATAACTTGGTGTTATTTGATCTTATTGGTTTAGAAATTTATATTTAAATAAATAGTAAACTTGGCCGATTTCGTTATAATTTTGTTTGACTGGGGCTTAAATTCTCTTGAAAAATATGGTCATTTATTTCAGTTAATCTACTAAAAAAATTTTTTTACTCATTATTGTACAGTACACATCAATAGCTCTGGTTCAGATTTTTCATGTTTGTTGTGGAAATTACCATCACTGTTGTATTTACTGCGATGAATGAAAATGTCACTTTGCGCCACCTGGCGGCCATTTTACGAATGACTTTGAAATGCAACTGATTTATTTTGGCCGCTGTTGCCTTTAAACGGCGGTATGCGCGGCGGGATGGTTATTCCGATTGTGTAACCACTGTAGGTGCCATGTGTTGCTCTTTGTCTTTCAGCAGCTCCTCCACAGTCCTCATGTTTATACTATGATCTGTAGTGTTTAGTGTAATGTTGTGCATCTAAGTTACACACTTTTATTACTTTTTATTCTTCTTTGCTGCTTGAAAAACCCGAGTGAATGATGGAGCGATGTGGTTTTTCTGGCCTCTTTGCTGTAACAGACACTACCATATGATTGTCATTAATTTTGTGATTAATGGATGACGATATTGAAGTCTAAATGCACTGAGCTCTTTATAATCTTGGAGTCTTTTACACTGTGCTCGTTACAGACCCCACAGACTTCCACACTCCGATTAGGCGAAACTCGGATCATCATGGGGGATGACAGCGAGTGGATGAAACTTCCCACAGACCAGAAATGTGAACATAAGGTAAATGATTTAATCAATCCTAATAGTTTTTCTTTTCTGCAATGCACCATGTGTTGTGTTTCATACTTTCACATGCATAAAGCGTGCCTCGAATTAATTTTCACTTCTTTAAAAAAAAAAACAAAAAAACCCATATGAATAAATGCCAGGTTTGGAGAGCGAGGTTAAGCGGCTACACAGAGGCTCTGCAGCAGTTCCAGAGGATTACAGATGAGAAGAGTCCAGACTGGGGCAAATACCAAGGACTGATCAAAAAATTCGTGACCGATTCGAACGCAGTGGCTCAACTTAAAGGACTAGAGGCGGCTCTGGTTTATGTTGAAAATGCACATGTGGCATCCAGGTAATTAAAAGTTATGTATTTTGTGAGGAGGGGGAAAAGAGAACCTTATAAGTAATTTTATATAAATAAATATTTCATTTCAGTGAAAGTATCTAACATTTCCGTGTCTGAGAATGCTAGGAGGCAGAAACAAAGGACTTGTATGTAATCTCTAAGTGTGTGTGTGATGTCCTGGTGAAGCTCCACAATGTGTCCTGTTTTTAGGACCGTGGGCGAGGTTGTGTCCGGTGTGGTGTGTAAAGTCTTTAACCAGCCCGAAAGCACGTGCTAAAGAAGAAGAATATTCAATTATTGTCACATGTACTTTTTACAGCACAGCGAAATTTCTTCTTCGCATATCCCAATTAGGAAACTGGGGTCAGAGCGCAGGGTCAGCCAGCTTACAGCGCCCCTGGAGCAGATAGTGTTAAGGGCCTTGCTCAAGAGCTTGGCTCGGACATCTGTCTGATGTACATCGAGATCGAGAAGGGGGATGCGGTTCAGGAAGAGATTCTCAAAGGCTTGGATAATAAGAACCCGAAAATCTCACTCGCCTGTGTGGAGGTGTTGAGACGGGCGGTGAGGTGAGTCATGCAGCCGGTGTCGGAGGTCTGAGCTGTAATTAATATTAATAAATTAACTATTGGTTAAAATAAAACAAGTCATCAGCTGTTCTTTGGTTCTTAATTTGTCTTCAGTGAGTTTGGAGCGAAGATCATCACCTTGAAGCCGGTGGTGAAGGTCCTGCCGAAGCTCTTCAATTTCAGTTTTATTTGTATAGCGCTTTTAACAATTGACATTGTCTCAAAACAGCTTTACACAATCAAAAGAATTATTTAAGTTTGTATGGAATGTGAATGTGTATGAATCAAAATGTTCAGATAGTCCCTGGTGAGCAAGCCCGAGGGCGACAGTGGCAAGGAAAAACTCCCTGAGACGGTAATAGGAAGAAACCTTGAGAGGAACCAGACTCGACAGGGAACCCATCCTCATCTGGGTGAAACAGATAGCAGGA
The DNA here is from genome assembly GCA_030522415.1 of Channallabes apus. NCBI lineage: Eukaryota > Metazoa > Chordata > Actinopteri > Siluriformes > Clariidae > Channallabes > Channallabes apus. The sequence goes on from CM060130.1 coordinate 15,451,939, forward strand.
AATGATCTGCATTTATACTGTGTTAAGTGTTAGGTTCAGCTATAATAGTTGATGTAAAATGGAGTCCAGTAGTTATTCGAGACTCAGATAGACTTGTAGAAAGTTCCAGTCCTGAACTATCGAATTGTCAAGTCCTCAGAGAAACAGCTGACAACACCAGTCGAGGCCAGAACCATCTTCTAAGTAGATAGAATCATCCCCAGACACCAGGCACATCCTAAAGAGACACACGGGGCATCCATGCGATGAGACCTCCAACCAGAAACCGGGCACCAGGATGGACCAGACAGGTCCGGAGGGCAGAGGGAGTCTGGATCACTGGCAGCTCAGGAACCACATGTGTAGCTCGACAGAGAGAGAGAGTGAAAGGGGGAGACAGGGGGAGAGAGGAAAGAGAAAGAGGGGGAGGAAGAGAAGAGGAGGAGAGATTGCAATTAGTTATGGTCACAGTCACAATGTCTAATGTGAATGTATATTTACTGTAGAGTGCAAGCAGGGACTCCGGCAGGACTAACTATGACAGCATAACTAAAGGGAGAGCCAGAAGGAAACACAAACATGAGGGCTCCCTGAGATGTAAAGCAAACAATCACCTCACCGTCAACAAACCTGAGTGATCAAATGAGACTGAGGAAGACAGCATCTAAAACATACCAGTTCACCATAATACTCTACGTCCATGAGTCCCCCAGATCTGCTCCTTTACCTTATGGCAAATCTATTTATAAAAATGCTTGGCTAAATAAATAGGTTTTTAGCCTAGACTTAAACACTGAGACTGTGTCTGAGTCCCGAACACTATTTGGAAGACTATTCCATAATTTTGGGGCTTTGTAATAAAAAGCTCCGCCCCCAGCTGTAGTTTTCATAATACGCGGTACTGATAAGCAGCCTGCATCCTTTGACCGAAGTAGGCATGGCGGATCGTAAGACACTAGCAGTTCGCTCAGATACTGCGGGGCGAGACCATTTAATGCCTTATATGTCAAGAGTAGTATTTTAAAATCAATGCGAAATTTCACAGGGAGCCAATGTAGTGAAGATAGGATAGGGGTGATGTGCTCATATCTTCTGGTTCTAGTGAGGACTCTCGCTGCTGCATTCTGGACTAGCTGAAGCTTGTTTATGCACCTAACTGAACAACTAGACAGTAAGGCATTACAATAGTCCAACCTAGAAGTGATAAAAGCATGAACTAGTTTTTCTGCATCGTTTAGCGACAATATATTTCTTATTTTGGCGATATTTCTGAGGTGAAAGAATGCTATCCTGGTGATATTATCTACATGAGCTTCAAATGAAAGGCTGGAATCTATAATCACGCCGAGGTCTTTTACTGTTGCACTTGACGGAACAGAAAGGCCATCTAAATTTACGGTGTGATCTAAGATTTTACTTCTAGCTGTATGCGGTCCTATGACTAGAACTTCTGTCTTATCCGGATTAAGCAGAAGGAAGTTAATTAGCATCCAATTTCTTATGTCCTGCACACATTGCTCAACTTTAGTAAGATGGTTTTTCTCATCAGGTTTTGTTGAGACGTATAGCTGTGTGTCGTCAGCATAACAATGAAAACTAATACCATGCTTACGGATTATGTTGCCCAGAGGAAGCATGTAAAGGGAAAAAAGCAGTGGGCCTAAAACTGAACCCTGCGGAACGCCAAACTCCACTAGAGAACATGCAGAATAATCACCATTTAAGTCTACATACTGATAACGATCGGTCAAATAGGATCTGAGCCAGGAGAGGGCTGTACCCTTAATTCCTACTACATTTTCTAATCTGTGAAGAAGAATAGCATGATCAATAGTGTCAAAAGCTGCACTGAGGTCGAGTAATACAAGCATAGTTACACAACCCTGATCAGAGGCCAATAGGAGGTCATTTACTACTTTAACGAGTGCTGTTTCTGTGCTGTGATGAGGCCTAAATCCTGACTGATACAGTTCATGTATGCCATTTCTATGTAGATATGAGCATAGCTGCTCCGCTACTATCTTTTCCAGAATCTTAGAGATAAAGGGGAGGTTTGATATTGGCCTGTAATTTGACAGCTGGCAGGGGTCGAGGTCAGGTTTCTTAATTTTCTTCGAGTCCAGAGAGAAGGCGATTCGGGACGAGGCCAAGCTCCTCGCCGTGGAGGTTTACAGATGGATCCGAGACGCTCTGTGTCCTCCTCTTCAGAACATTAACTCCGTCCTAGTAAGGGAGAGACTTTCTGTACGTGAAGACTGTACAGTTTTGTGTGATTCCCAGCGAGTGATGGTGTTTTGCCCGTGTGCAGCTGGAGGACGAGTGGGCGAAGGCGTCGGCGCCTCGACAGAGCCGCTTCCTGCGCTCGCAGCAGGACCTCCGGGCCAAGTTCGAGCAGGAGCAGGAGCAGAACGGAGGAGACGCAGAAGAGGAAGCGGACGGTACTGTGGAGTGTGACGCTGCAGTGCTGTTTATTTTGAGAAGTTTGACAATGAGAGGATTTATTTAATGATATTTAAGGATGATAAAATATGACACGTACAGAACGTTGTCTTAAACACATGTGATTTTTGTGTGGTCTTGTAGGTGACGTGGAGGAAGCCGTCGCCGCTTACGAGCTCCTGGAAGCGGTGGAGATCCTCTCGAAACTCCCTAAACACTTCTTCGAGAAGATCGTAAGGAGATCTTTAATCACAGGCCCACACTTAAACCCAGCACTTTCTCTTCCTCATTTGTTGGTGTGGAGATGATTACAGGAAGAAATAATGTTTTTTTCTTTTTGTTTATGTAGGAGGCGAAGAAATGGCAGGAGAGGAAGGAGGCGCTGGAAGCTCTGGAAGCTTTAACCAAAAACCCCAAACTGGAGGGCGGGGCTTACGGAGACGTTGTTAAAGCTCTAAACAAGGTGAAGCCTCCACTCGATCTGATGGACTTCTAATCACACGCTGAACAGTGTTTATAAACGTCGTGGACAATCTGCAGGGATGTTCTTGGACGTATCGAAGCCGAGTTCTAATATTTATACTGGGGGGGGGGGGGGGGGAGGAGTCTTTTCAGTAATGACTCAAATTAGTAAATAAAAATAAATAAATGTACTATTTTATAATGGAGATGAAGCGGTTGATGGACCAGTGGCCAGAATTGTCTGGTCTTCTGTTTTTGACCGGTGATTGTCTGATCAGCCTCAGATATAAACGATTCTGTAACGCTGAAGTGTCAGAGTGGAGCAACTGAAACACAACTTTATGGCGTTACATCAAAAATCATGTGTTTAAAAGCCTCCGATCTGCCTTTTACTCCAAACTCTTGAGTGGATTAGTCACACACACACTTATTACACACACTAACACCAGCAGCTCTAATTAGTCCAGCTGAGTTTTGAGACTTTGGAGGCCAAAACGTTTCCTCTTCATCATCTTACAGGTGGCGCGCTCTCTACTGGTCACACACTCGCATTCTGTGTAGTAGGAATGAGTTTTTTGCTAAGGGTTTTGTTTTTTTAAGTATTTAAATAAAATAATTGTTACTGAGCGGGGCGTATCCTCCTTATCGGTCCTAGTGTCGCTTTTAGTTTACTGTTAATTTAAGTGTTAAACTCGTATTTTAATTGACTCTAGTGTTACAAACTAACTTAAACTAGAGTTTAACATTTAAACATCAGTTTTCTCACTTAAAATAAACAATATTCTAAGGGATGGGCTACACTTAATTATTTAAACTTTTTTATAGGTTTAAAATTGAGAGAAATGAGGGGATTTAATGGCGAATAAGGATAGTCATTAAATCCCGAGTTGTTTTAGTTGTTCGAATTGAATCGTGGTTGGTCTACTGTGATGTCGTATCCTAATATGAGATGGTGGAGACTCCTCCTGGGTGACTGGTGATCACCTAATTTCTACCAGTGCCGAGATCATCATCATTCTGTACTGAGTTTCTACATGAAGCTCGTAGTTAAGCTGTGCCTCTGTATGTAGTTAAGTTGTATAGCGTCTGTGATTGTGTGATTTTAAAGCTTTTACAGATTTCCTTGTGTGTTCCGCCTCTCTCGTTCCTTTATTTTATTGTTTTCAAATCAACCCGTGGTTTTTCTTCAAGGTCATTGGAAAAGACACAAAGGTCGTGTTGGTGACGCTCGCCGCTAAGTGTGTAGCCGGACTTTCCTCTGGCCTCCGGAAGAAATTTGGCCCCTATGCTGGTCATGTAAGTGCTTTAGAATACCATGTAGGTGTGGTTTCTCTCTACATCTCATTGGCTGCTGTTTATTTATCTTGTATGTATTGATTGCGTGTGTAGTTGGTGCCAACCATTTTGGAGAAGTTCAAGGAGAAGAAAGCTCAGGTGGTCCAGGCACTACAGGAAGCGATAGATGCAGCGTTCCTGTCTGTGAGTATCTGGAAAACATACTCGATGAAGGATGTGCTGTGTGTCTAAAAGGAAAATCGTTTGAACTTGAAATAAAACTTGATCTCAACACAAGTTTGTTTCTGTATAATATAAAATGATATGGTGGTGTTTGTAGCTGTTCGGTTGGAATGCTCTAATTTCTCCTCGCTAAACGATTTCTTTCAGACGACGCTTGAAAAACTAAGCGAGGACGTGCTGGCCGTGATGGACAACAAAAACCCATCGATCAAGCAGCAGGCTTCGCTGTTCCTCGGCAGACGTTTCCGGAAGTGCACTCCCAGCACGCTGCCTAAAAACCTCGTCAAACCGTTCTGTGTGGCTCTGCTGAAGGTAAAACCCCAAGTCAGATGAAATACAAACTCCGATACAGAAAGAAACCCGTGCTTCAGTAAGATTACTTCAGTGATGATGATGAAGATAAACATTGTGTATACTGAATGTTCTCCTCTGTCCCGTAGCAAGTCAACGATTCTACTCCAGAGGTTCGAGACGCAGCGTTCGAGGCTTTGGGCGTGGCCCTCAAGGTGGTGGGCGAGAGGGCCGTTAACCCTTTCCTGGCTGATGTGGATAAACTCAAAGTCGATAAGGTACGACTCAAAGTTAATACACTGTCCCTTTTTTTTAATACATTATTTTTAAAGCGCTTTCCATTATTCCTCATGTTTGAACAATTTCCGCAAATATCATGTCTGTTTTAGATTAAGGAGTGTGCTGAGAAAGTGGAGCTGCCCGGGGGGAAGAAGACAGCAGGTCAGGTGAAGGAGAAAACCGCTCCAAAAGCCCAGGCTGCACCGGCGGCTCCAGCTGCCCCATCTGCCCCTGGCAAGAGAACACCTGCAGCCTCTGCTGCTAAGGTAAGAGGTGATTCTGTGTTACTTTACAAGGACAGTCAGGACATGAAGCTGTTAGGCAGTTGAATCTCTTGGCAGTTAAATCGGACTGGGGGAGTATTTAGATTAAGGTGAGGTATAAAAACGCAGCAGCTTCATGGAGAATAAATTAAATAAAAAACCCTCTACTGATTCTGTATCTGATTGTAATGCTCGTTATTCGTTTTATTTAATGTCATGAATTTTTATTTATTTACTTTTTAAATTAGCCATCCGCTCCCAGCAAGAAGGTCAAACCCTCTGCACCCAAAGGAGCTTCTGCCCCTGCCAAAGCTAAGGGCTCCGAGAGCAGGGACGTGACCGAAGCCGAGCTCTCGGTGAGTAAACCTCAGGTTTGTGAGACCTTCACGTCATCAAGTGCGGTCGGGTTGCGTGACACTTTTTCTTAATTTTGCTCAGATGGAGGCGTGTGAGGAGAGAGCTGCTGCGGTTCTTCCAGCGTCCTGCATGCAGATGTTGGAGAGCGCGAACTGGAAGGAGAGGGAGGCGGCCATGGAGGAGTTCCTGAAGGTAAAGCGGTTCGGACCAGGATCTGGGGAAAACTTCTCATGATTAGAGCTGTGAGATTCAACCTATTATACAGTTTAATGGATGGAGTGATAAGATTGTAAGGAAACACATAATTTTTAAAGCATTTAAAATGTATATATTAAAATGTGCTCCAGCTTTTGCCAAAAATATAAACCACTCACATCTGTATTGGGAGAATTATTACTTAAAAAAATTTTTTTTTTAATGACATTTAAAACTTTTTTTTTTTTTTAATAGTAAATTTTTAATCCAGGAACCGATCAGGGGTGCGTTTCCCGTACAACTATGTAGCTCTTTGCTTAACCACCAAGGTACGATGCAACGTTGAAGAAAATAACTAACTAGTCACAAGTGTTTCCCAAAACCATAGTACCTGTGTCGCACTTCCATGGTTAGAACTTTGTTGGTTTGAACCGTCGTTCTTCTTCTTCTTCGATACAATGGCGGAGTAGTGCAATAGGCACATATCGCCCCCTACTGTATAGTGTGTTTATTTTTTCTCTCTCTCTCTTCGGCTCGCATTCAATGCGCTTTCGCAGTGACGTAACGTAGAAGTGGTGTAATGTCACAAACGCAACATTTTTCATTTTTCAATATTTAATTTGAGCTCATTTTTTATTTGGTATTGATACATCAGTACAATTAAAATAAAAAGAAATGATGGGTTTTGAAAACGCTGGGATTGTGTTGTGAACACCTGTTACCTATTTTGCTCAATATTATTTCCTATATAAGTCCCTTTACATACAGCCATGGTTTAATGAGAGGTGACGTGAAAAAAATGACACGAAAACCACAATTTACAAAAAAAAAAAAGAGCTCGCAGTTACAAATTCGGACAAAAAATTTGAATGAAATCGCACAAAAACATGTATGCTTCTGGGAATGGGTATGAGGGAAGCCCAGAGGAAGTCAGAAACAAGTGGAGGGACTTTGCAGGTGTGACCAACTTGTGGCTCAGCGGTAGCTGTTCTGCTTACCGTGTGGACGGCCCGGGTTCGATTCCCAGCCAGTGCCCAAACCCCAGTTTGTTGATTTATTTGGGTACATTCATTGAATATATATTGAGTAATATTTTAAATAGGCTTACACTATGGTAGTGTGTAAATTTTACAATTTCTTAATGCTTAACACTTTGTGCACTGTATAAAATTCAGATAACATTCATTATAAGTGAAAACCTCTAACATAATACTACAAATATTGTTAGACATTTCTCTTTGGGTCTGTTTAAAGATACTCAGTTAAAAACTCAGCCTTGGTTTCGTTTGTGCGAAGAAAAGGTGTGTTCCAACCGGCATAAATAATGCTTCTGTAGGGCACTTCGAAGGGAGAATAATTGCGATGGTACCGCTGTTATATCGTTTAAAGTGAATTTGTAATCAAAATAACCGAAAAATTAATAACCTAATATCTGAGCACCAAAACATTAAGTTTTCCAAATCGCTCAAAGTGGTTGGGAATTTTTTTAGAAACTAATAGGGCGTAGGATCGTTAACTGTGAATAGAACACACCCAGCCGCGGTGAGGAACGCTGCTTCTAACCACAGGTCGAAGGCTGTAGTTCTAACCACGTAAGTTTGCGACGCTGTTTGCGGATGTTCGTTTGAACTATGGTTTCGGGAAACACCTAGTTGTTGAACTATGTTGGTAACGACGGAACTTGCGACCATAGTTGGCTAACGATGCTTTTGGGAAACGCACCCCAGATCAATTCTCTTGAGTTCCTGAGTCTTGGCCATCTTTGTGGAGAAGTGGATACCCCGGCTTCAGGGGTGTTTGAAACTTCACATTTACTTTTAAGCAAAAGTACTTTTAAAGAGTTGGTTTATTTTCCAGGCCATAGAGCTCATGGACAGTAAAGAGATGCCCTGCCAGGCCCTCGTCCGGATGCTGGCCAAGAAACCTGGCTGGAAAGAGACCAACTTCCAGGTACAGTATGTCTGACCTCTTAAAGATGTCATCGGAATATTCAACCTCAAAAGCACATCCACAGCCATCTTGGCAATCTCCACTCCTGTAGTTCCTCATATAAGCCAATAGAAACCTCATGTGGAACCAGGTCCTTATCCACATATCTTAAACATATAGACTCTTGGTCTGCACCTGAGATATCTTGAGTACCATCTATAATGATTGAGAACTGCAGGACAGATAGAGACTGGATAGTCTGTGCAATATTTCTGACAATGCTGTTTCCTAACATCTGCAAAATCTCATTTTGCATTTGTGGAGAGGTATAGTCATGACAATGGCATAGCCAGTCAGAAAGACAGGCATCATCCTTGGCTTTATATTTTAAATATTGAAATATGTTACCATCGTCTTTGTCATGGCCACGCAGTGCCAAACCCTGCCTAGTAAGATACTGTACTGAACCTACAATAATTTGTAAGCAGTGTCTGGCATTTTCCTGTTGTTTTGACCAGGCAGTTGAGAGTTGTGTATTTATTGGGACTGCTTCTTGACAACTAACTGTGACTGCATGATGATGGGATTTAGTATTTAGTCGTTCAAATCTTTCAAGAGCATTTTTCCAGTTGGTGAACTGATTGGAGCTGTGGTCCTTCATGCCGGCACGAACGACACCAGGCTGAGGCAGACGGAGATCCTAAAGAAGGACTTCAGGAGCCTGGTCGAGAAGGTCCGCAGCACATCACCCACGACAAGGATCATCGTATCTGGACCGCTTCCCACATTTCAGCGAGGAATCGAGAAGTTCAGTAGATTATTTGCTTTTAATGAATGGTTACAATCTTGGTGTCAACAACAGAAATTACGCTTTGTTGATAACTGGAATGTTTTCTGGGAGTGTCCTAGGCTCTATCACACCGATGGCCTACACCCTAGCAGAGCTGGAGCAGCGGTCCTCTCTGACAACATCTCCAGAACACTACGAACCATCTGACTGACGGTAAGTCATACTGTAGATTCCAAACATATTAGACACATCACAACTCACCGTAGTGATAGACGCACACACATAGCTTGTCCTATAGAAACTGTGTCTGTTCCCCGAATACTGAGAAAAAAGAATAAATTTGTTAAATTTGCCCGAAACAATCTGATAACCATAAAACCAGAAAAAGGCAAAATAAGTAGTCAAAATCCACCTCTAAAGTTTGGACTACTCAACATTAGATCCCTTGCGCCTAAAGCACTTATTGTTAATGAAATTATCTCAGATTATTGCCTTGACGCACTCTGTCTCACTGAAACCTGGCTTAAACCAAATGAATATTTTGGTCTGAATGAGTCTACTCCGTCAGGATATTTCTATAAGCACGAGCCCCGTCTAATTGGTCGCGGTGGTGGTGTCGCCACTATCTACAATGATGTACTCACTGTTACCCAGAAAATAAGGCCCAGGTTTAATTCATTTGAAGTGCTTATCATTAATGTTGCACTAAATGAAATACGTAATAAACCCTTGCTATATTTTACCCTGGCCACCGTGTACAGACCCCCGGGGCCATATGGCGATTTTCTTGAAGAATTTGGACATCTGCTATCAGACCTATTGGTTAACTCTGACAAAGTGTTGATAGTAGGAGACTTTAACATTCATGTAGATGATGCTAACGACGCTTTAGCACTCACATTTATGGATTTACTAAATTCCTTTGGGGTTAAGCAAAATATAATTGGAGCAACTCACCGCTTTAATCATACGCTAGATTTAATTATATCCCATGGTATAGATGTCTCTAATATAGAGATCATACCTCAAAGTGATGATATCACAGATCATCACCTCCTGACATATACTCTACCCGTAGAACAGATTAGCTGTGTCTCCCCACGTTATCAATCTGTTAGAAATATGAATCCCACCACTAAAGTCAGATTCACAAGTAATCTGCCGGATCTGTCCCAATTTCTTATTAGACCCCTAAATGCAGATGATCTAGATGAAGTGACTAGCAGCATGGGCACTATTTTTACAAGTACATTAGACACTGTTGCTCCCATCAGATTAAAAAAAGTCAGAGATAAAACATTGGCACCGTGGTACAACAGTCATACTCGCGCCCTAAAGAGAGCAACCCGTAACCTCGAGCGAAAATGGAGGAAAACTAAATTAGAAGTTTTTCGAATTGCGTATAAAGACAGTATGTGCAGCTATAGACAGGCTCTAAAAACTGCTAGGACCGAGCATCTTAGCCAACTGATAGCAAGAAACCAAAACAATCCCAGGTTCTTATTTAGTACAGTGGCTCGCCTAACAAAACCTAAGATGCCCGCAGAGAGTATCCCATCACAGTTTAGAAGTGAAGACTTTATGGACTTCTTTAATGAAAAAATCAATAATATCAGGAAGAAAATAATGGAGGTTCAACCTCTAATAGTATCTCACGATCCAGTTCAGCCTATAGCTTCACATTTAGATTTTCACTGCTTTACAGGTATAGGACAGGAAGAGCTGTATAAACTCATCACCTCGGCTAAATCAACAACGTGCCTGTTAGACCCAATCCCAACCAGATTTTTAAAAGAAGTGATGCTTACGGTTGGAGAGCCACTCCTAAACATTATTAATTCTTCATTACATCTAGGTCACGTCCCTAAACCTTTCAAGTTAGCAGTTATTAAGCCGCTTCTTAAAAAATCTAATTTGGACGCGAATGAAATAAAAAATTACAGACCGATCTCAAACCTCCCGTTCATATCAAAAATACTAGAAAAAGTAGTATCAGCTCAAATTTGCACATTCTTGCAGGATAACAACATCCTTGAAGAATTTCAGTCAGGTTTCAGGCCCCATCATAGCACAGAAACTGCACTATTTAAGATTACAAATGACTTGTTTTTAGCTTCAGACCAAGGCTGCATCTCATTGCTAGTCCTGCTCGATCTTAGTGCTGCATTCGACACTATAGATCATAATATTCTCATAGATCGCTTACAAAATTATATAGGTATTCAGGGACAGGCACTAAAATGGTTTAGATCTTACCTGTCTGATCGCTACCATTTTGTAGATCTAAATGGAGAACCGTCTGGTATAATGCCAGTGAAATATGGGGTCCCACAAGGGTCAGTTTTAGGACCTCTGTTGTTCTCAATATACATGCTTCCCTTGGGTAACATCATTAGAAGACATGGGATTAGTTTCCATTGTTATGCTGATGATACCCAATTATATATCTCAACCAAACCAGACGAAATACCTAAGTTGTCTAGATTAACTGAGTGTGTCCAGGACATAAAAGATTGGATGACCAATAACTTTCTTTTATTAAATTCAGATAAGACAGAGATATTACTTATTGGCCCAAAAACCAGCACACAACAGCTTTCACAATTCAGCTTGCGCTTAGAAGGATGTACTGTTATTACCAGCTCAGCAGTAAAAGATCTGGGAGTAATATTAGACAGTAACTTGTCTTTTGAAAATCACATTTCAAATATCACAAAAACAGCCTTTTTCCATCTTCGAAATATTGCTAAACTTAGGAACATCTTATCCGTATCTGATGCAGAAAAACTAGTTCATGCATTCATGACCTCCAGACTGGACTATTGTAATGCATTACTAGGTGGTTGTCCTGCATCCTCAATAAACAAGCTTCAGTTAATCCAAAATGCAGCTGCCAGGGTTCTCACTAGATCCAGAAAATATGATTATATAACCCCAATATTATCATCCCTGCACTGGCTACCTGTTCAGTTTAGAATAAATTACAAAATAGTATTACTTACATACAAGGCCTTAAATGGTTTAGCTCCCACATACCTAACCAGTCTTCTGATGCGCTACAATCCACCACGCGCCTTAAGATCACAAAACTCCGGACTTCTGGTAGTTCCCAGAATTTCAAAATCTACAAAAGGGGGTAGGGCTTTTTCATATTTAGCTCCAAAGCTTTGGAATAGCCTTCCAGACAGTGTTCGGGGAGCAGACACGGTTTCTCAGTTCAAAAGTAGACTCAAGACGCATCTTTTTAATCTGGCATACACATAACTCATCCCAGTACTCATACTCCAGTACACCTATACCGAATGGCAACTACGCTAATTCTCCCCATCTGTTCTGTATTTCTCTACCCATCCCGAGGCATCGGGAGATTTTGCCAGCTTCAGTAGACAAAGGCCGACCCTGCGAGGTTCCTGAGGCATCCAGAGAAGGACCAGCTCCAGCTGGATTCAGCTTTATGATGGTTGGAGCTACACATGCTGCTCCTGTGCTTCCAGTGATCCAGACCTCATCTGCCCTCTGCACCTACTGACTCGTCCCTATGCTGAACTGGTCTTCATGACAATTTAAATAATTTCTGTCATATTGAATTTTCACCTGCACAACACACAAGATGTTATATCATTTCTATCTGTTATCGCCCAAATGAGGATGGGTTCCCTGTTGAGTCTGGTTCCTCTCAAGGTTTCTTCCTAATGCCATCTCAGGGAGTTTTTCCTTGCCGCCGTCACCCTTGGCTTGCTCATCAGAGAAATTTCATTCATTCGTCTCATTATTATCTGCACATTTTTCTCACACATCCACACTTCCAATTACTTTCTTTTCTATTATTATTATTTGTTTTTATTTATTTTCTATTATAATTTTATTTATTTATTTATTACTTTATATATATAATTATTTTATATAATTATTATTATATATATATATATATATATATATATATATATATATATATATATATATATATAATAATAATATTATTTTTTTTTTTTTTGTTAAATTTCTTTAATTTTTGTGAAGCTGCTTTGAGACAATGACCATTGTTAAAAGCGCTATATAAATAAAATTGAATTGAAAAAAAAAAAATTTAATTGAACCCTTTTGAGCAGAATGCTTTTTTGACATATACCATACAAAAAATACTATGTAAAGTACTATGTTTTCACACAGTGAAAACAGAGAATTCCCTTAACTGTGGGGCTATAATGAAGCCATGGATATTCTTTGTACCACCTTTCCTGAAAATGGAGGACCCAATTGGACAATGTTTGAAAAGGGATGGATTTGGTGTTAGGCTGGTTTGGCTTATTTGTAATATGCAGAATATCTTCACTTCTACACTGTTCTTCATTGTTGTCACTTTCACTGCTGCTCTTCCTGCTGCTCACTACAGGTGGAGCAGTTTCCTTAGAAATACACTACATTATACAATTAGTCATACTGTAAGACTGACTATGATGATTCATAAACATTTGGAACCACTTAAGGAGTAAATAGTGAGTAAAGTTTTTCTGGGGGGTGAACAATGCCTTGAATAGGCCTCACCTTTGACCCCAACTCTTCCCCTCTGACCTGACAGGATTGCCACCTGATGAAATAGCGTGACAAAAAAATGAGACTTTTGCCAAAAACACTAATGAATCACTTACATCCTCATAATGCTAATTATTAGTATAATCAATATGTATAATTCGCACACACACACACACACACATATTATATATAATCAACATTCAGATTCACCTCCTGTGACCTCGCCTCTTCACCTGAACTACAACATCCTTCTGTCCCCTAATAAAAAAACACTGAGGGATTCTTTATGAGCATGGACAGAGAATGTCTGTCTATTATTGGTAACAATGTTAAATCTCAGGACAACTAGGTCTAATAATAACAAGTCATCGAGAGATTAGGAGACTGACAGCGATCATATTTATACTTTTACATTTAGTGGTTTAATCTGCTGTTAGTTTTAAGTCCGTATTCACAGACTATAACCTGCCCTGCTATCATGAATGTGCGTCAAAGCCGTAAAAAAAAAAAAAAAAAAAAAAAAAACACAGCTAGCATTAACGTTAACTGTTGTCGTTACTGATGGATTCATTAGCGAACTTGAAGTGACTTACACTTTTCTTTGAAAAAAAAGCTCCTTATGTCCAGCTTCCTTTTTTTTGCTGCCGCCATCCTCACCCAACACACCTTCTTGCACGGGGAAAAAAATCCACTGCATTTGGCGCTGCTTTTATCTGAATGCACATGATAGCAGGGAAAGGAACAGCCAATCAAATGTTCATATGTGTTTTGGGGGCGGGAGGACTCAAGGAGAGAACGTGATTTATCCCTTTCTGCGTGTCTAGGTTAATGCTGACAGCACAATTTTTTTTAATTTTTTTAAGTGGATTAAATTATTGGTGGGGACATTTCACTGGTCGGAGGATATTGGTGGGGACACATCCCCTCCGTCCACCCTAAATCTACGCCCCTGCACCATACACACTCAGCACAAAATAAAGAAACCTTTTGGTTTAATATGAATTTATTTTCTAAATTATGAAACAGCAGCTGAAAAAGCAATAAAATGTCCTGACAGAAGCTACAGACACACACACACACACAGACACACACACACACACACACAGGTCCCACAGAGTAAAGAGGAGTAGTGACTCTTGATTGTGTAGTGAAGAATTTGAGTGATGCAGAACCACCACCTGCCAATCATGGCAGAAGCCCCACCCACTGTGGTGATGACCCCACCCTCAGTGGAGAAGCTCCTCCCAACAGATGGGCTTAGCGAACACCTCACGTTCGAGCCACAGGTCGTAGTTGGTGTGAAAGTCATGAGGCAGGGTGACGTTCTGACCCAGGACACTCTGGAAACAGTTGTCCACCGGCACCAGGTCCGGGTTCCGCTGAGCCGCGTCGTACCGCCGCGCGTTAAACTGTTCGATACTCGCACGCAGGGAGCACTCCTCCGCCTGGAAGTCCCACGGCCGTGCGTCCAGATCTGCTACACACACACATACACACACACACTTTAGAGTAAGGCTTTAGGTGTGTTCAATCTCACAACAGTGAGTGCTGCGGACTGTTCCTGCTGATACACACACACACACACACACTCCCCATCATTAATACTGTTTACTCATCCAGTTCCTTCACTTCAACTTTATTATGAAATATTAAACAGATTATTGATGTACACACAGTCGCCACCTCCTCAAACATCATAAAGTTTTTACTGAAATATAAACACACTTTACACCATCCGGTGTTTACAAGAACAAAACAAATCACTGACGTATAATAGTTATTTCTCCTAGTTTTAATAATGGATGCCAATACTTATAAATCAGTGTGACCGAGGATGTGTGTGTGTGTGACGAGCGACTCACCGTTGCCGTACGCCCAGTCGTCGTTGAGGCGGTGTCGGACATTCTGGTAGATAGCGGACATGGTCTTCATGTTGCTCTTCCTCCACTGACGGCCGAGATACTTCGTCTGGACCTTCAGCAGCTTCAACACGTACAACTGCAGCATAGCCTGCTTCACCTTCAGCGCCCTCTTCAGGATCGGAGCTGACTTGAACACCACTAACATCTGTGTTACACACACAATTCTTTAGAGGAACACATTCTGTGCAGCAGAACTCAGGACACTGCATCTCTCTGATCCTCCACTCGACCCTGAACAGACTGCTTCAACTCCTCACAGCTCATCACCACACACATACACACACACACACAGTATCCACTCATATAAATCCACTCTTTTTGTATTATACTGATTCAAACTAGGGCTGCACAATATTAGGAAGATATGCGATATTGTTGTTGAATATTGCGATAACGATATTTCTTGTGATATAACATTTCCTAGAGAAATGCATTTATTATTATTATTATTGCCTATTTTTATTATTTATTTATATGTAATGATGATACTAAAATAAACAGGTAATAGATATTCGTCTGATGTAATTAAATCTAATTCAGGCTAAAAAGAAACTATATGTCAAGGAAGTTGCAAATATTTAGACTTAAACACTATGAATGACTTAAACCCCTCAGCAGATATTCTGACTTCTGGTTTGCTGTTACTATAAACCTGCCAACACAATATGAATTACTTTCAAACATTACTGTTTATTTACATGTAACCGTGTAACACTCATCAATAGTGTCTTACAACAAGAGCATCTTTTAAACTAAATATTCTCTGTGGCTTGCCCATATTATTTTTTTTGTTTATTTTAAGTAATGCGGGCGCGAACCCGGAAGTATAAGAGGAGTAAACAAACCACCGCATAGAGCTCAGTCACTGAGTTCGCCATGTCGGTTCAGATTGTTTACTTTTGTCACGGCACGCCAGGTAATGTCCACTTCTCGGGACAAGTCATGATCTCCCGCAACTCCCTTCCACACTCCATTCCGCTGCTTCCATTTTGCCGCCTCAGTCATTCATGCTCGCGCACACCTGCGCCTCATCACCACCACTCTATATAGCTCTCCCTCAGACAGCGAACTTCCCGCACAAGTCCCTCAGACTTGATGAATTATTGAGTGCCAAGTTTCTATTTCCTCGTGCCTTTTGCCAAGATATATTTGCATGTTGTTTCACGTTGTCGAATCTTTTTCTGCTCCCCAGGATTACGCTCTTGCCTCTCGGATTTAACTCATTTGCTACGCTGACTGCTATACCGGCTTTGATTCTCAGCTTCCGCTTTCGACTACGGCTCTGTCTCAATTCCCCTGGGCTACTCTCGTTTTGGATAAGAGTGAGTTTAAAACTGCGGCGCTCAGCTCACTGATCTGACACAGTTCCTCTCACGCCCGTCTGCTCTGATTCTCATATCTGCTATACCTCTGCCCACAGTCACTTCCAACCTGCCCTGCTGCCTACGCCTGACTGCACCTTGACTCAACTATATATATCTATCTATTGGTACACACACATATGTGTGTATATACGTGTGTGTGTGTGTGTGCATGTATATACAGACACATGTCTATCACCTAATTTTTCCCTTACCTGCTTCCAGAATATCTCCCATTAAATACTTTTTATTTCACTTAGTCTGTTGTCTGCTTGTGGGTCCTTTAACTTCCTGATTCGAGTGTGTGTTTATAGGATGCGGGTTAAATGTGTGTTTTTCCGTTGCTCCCCTTCTGTGAGAGTCCTGTGACTAATTCGTGTGGTTATCCTGCCGACTCGCTTGCTTCTGCGTTTGGGTTTACCGTCCACGCTACAAAAGGCTAACGGCTAATCGCTAAGTCTACTGATCATCCCGGGTTAGTTCGCGACAGAATTAAGTATAAAGATATAAATATATACACACACTCAGCAAAAAAAGAAAAACGTCCTCTGACTTTCAGCTGTTTTTACTTTCAGTAAACTTAATGTGTAAATATTTGTATGAACACTAAAAGAGTCGACACCATAAGACATAAAGTAAAAATGTTTCCCAATGTGTCCCTGAATGAAGGGAGGCTGAATATCAGTCAGTAGCAGTCAGTATCTGGTGGCCACCAGCTGCTTGAAGTACTGCAGTGCATCTCCTCCTCATGGACTGGACCAGATTTGTCAGTTCTTGCTGTGAGATGGAGGGATTGTGTGTTCCTGGTGTGACTCGGGCAGTTGTTGTGGCCATCCTGTACCTGTCACGCAGGTGTGATATTCGGATGTACCCATCCTGTGCAGGTGTTGTTACACGTGGTCTTCCACTGCGAGGATGATCAGCTGCCCTTCCTGTCTCCCTGTAGCGCCGTCTTAGGCGTCTCACGGTGCGGACATGGTGATTTATTGCCCTATAGCCACATCAGCAGTCCTCATGTCCCCCTGCAGCATGCCTAATGCACGTTCACGCAGATGAGCAGCGACCCTGGGTGTCTTTCTTTGGGTGTTTTTCACAGTCGGTAGACGAGTCTCTTTAGTGTCCTGCGTTTTTACAACTGTGACCTTAAATGCCTACTTTCTGTAAGCTGTTAAGGTCTTAACGAGCATTCCACAGGTGCATGTTAATTGATTATGGTTAATTGAACATGCATGGAAAACATTGTTTAAACCCTTTACAATGAAGATCTGTAAAGTTATTTGGATTTTTACAACATTATTGTTGAAATACACAGTCCTGAAAAAGGGACGTTTCTTTTTTTGCTGAGTGTATATATATATATATATATATATAAGATATAAGCGGGTATAAACATAGTAAGGGCCCATCTGATTGGTAAAATTTGGACACACAAATGCTTGGCACATAAATTATTTATCATAACTCTTTGCGATATGGTTATCGCGCATGCCATTATTGCGATAACGATATTTTTTCAATATATCGTGCAGCCCTAATTCAAACCTTCGATCAGATCATTAAAAGCTGCTTTTACTTTGTGTGTGTGTGTGTGTGTTTGTGTGTTTGTGTGTATACCATAGTCCTGGAGTGCTTCCACTTGGTGAGTTTGTTGAGGATTCTCAGCAGGTTGATACACGAGAACAAATTCCTCCAGCAGAACTGATTATTATCTCCAGCTTCCTGTAAACACACACACAGACACACACCAGCACTTTTCCAAATAATTCATATATCATACTGTGTGTGTGCCCGTGTGTGTGCATGCGCTTGTGTATGTGCATGTGGTGAGATTCTCCCCCGAGTGTGAGCATCAGTAAAGTAGACGATGTCCCAGGTAAATTCTCGGCATGACACTAATTCTTCTACAACCTCAACCCTGCGTGTTTCTCTGCCCAGGTCCGACCCACCGAGGACGCGGCCCGTCCAGGTTTTCTTCACCCCAGCGCCGGGATACCATGAAGCCTTGATACAGCAGCAGCGGAAAACGAAGCGCCAGGCCCGGGGCGAGGACCTCTCCCCCTCCGCCGCCACTCGTCTTCGAGATCTCAACCCGAAACCACTTCGCTCCTCTCCGCGAGACGGCACACGACGCGCTGGTCTTCGGAGACTCTATCGTCCGGCACGTGCGTGCTACCCCGGCTAAAGGTAAGGCGTACACTCGCTGTTTACCTGGTGCTCATGTTCTTGATGTCGCTGCACAGGTGCCTGTGGCCCTGAGGAAAAACATTGGAGCTGTGGTTCTTCATGCCGGCACAAAGAGGGGGATATTTGAGCACTGGAGGTGAACCGAGATTATCTCATTTGTTTATCAAGAAATAAACACACAAAAATGACAAATCGCATATTTTCTTACTCTGGAGTGGACAGAGAAGTTTTTACAAATAAAAATATTTTTAGATCTTCTCCTGTTACAGCCTGCTGGAGCTAAATCTTTCAGAAACGCTGCGTACCGGCGTTATCATATAACCCCAATATTATCATCCCTGCACTGGCTACCTGTTCAGTTTAGAATAAATTACAAAATAGTGTTACTTACATACAAGGCCTTAAATGGTTTAGCTCCCACATACCTAACCAGTCTTCTGATACGCTACAATCCACCACGCGCCTTAAGATCACAAAGCTCCGGACTTCTGGTAGTTCCCAGAATTTCAAAATCTACAAAAGGGGGCGGGGCATTTTCATATTTAGCTCCAAAGCTTTGGAATAGCCTTCCAGACAGTGTTCGGGGAGCAGACACGGTTTCTCAGTTCAAAAGTAGACTCCAGACGCATCTTTTTAATCTGGCATACACATAACTCATCCCA